>JAUMHO010000009.1:1636015-1672482 GCA_032360965.1 Ulva armoricana
CCCCTGTACCTGTACCCGGTCCGCACGGGCACCCGTGAGCGGCCGTCGTTCATGATCAACGTGGACCTCAAATCTGGTAGCAGCAACCCTGACCACTGGGTCATGCGGGGCGCAGCGCTGCTACTGGCTCTTGCTGTCTAGTGGCACTGTGCCAACTGTGCCATGGTGCAGGTAGCATGGCAGCGATAGGTCTACCTGCAGTGAAGGTTCAGCGTGCCTGTGTGGCCGAGAAGCTTCAAGAACTTGTTGGGGAGTAGTTTTGGCGAATAAAAACTAGGGCAGGTTGCTTCTGGTGTACTAGGTAGCAAGAGCATACATCTTTTGCTGTCCACAAGTAGGTATGTCGTGTCACGTCGAATTTGGACATTCTCCTTCCACATGCTTGCTTCTGCACTCATGCTTCCTGGGGCATACACACTTTTAAAGTGTTGTAACCTGGTAAGCACATAAAGGAACTGCGTGGATTAGTGATGTGTGCCCACGCAGTGCTCTGTGGTTTAAATTACGCTGCCTCCATCCCGCCTCACAAGCCTTCATCACTAAGTGCAAACAGTAATATTACTCATATCTTTAGATAACCACTCCCGGCTGCAGATAAGCCATGCACAACCTGACACCAACACCTGAATCTGGATATTGAACACGGTCCACATACACATACCAACACAGCCCGAAGCAGCTGGTACTCTCACGGAAACTTTGAATACTGAATGTAAAACGTGCAACTCCCCGCGTAGAGCTTGACTCCATCACTCATTTCAACACAGGGCAAGGATAGCTGAAACAATGCCAAACTGAAACAGAAAACCTTGCAACTTCTCCTTAATTATCTCAGTGGTACCACAGGCTCCAGTACTGCCGCCCTGCGAGCCGTGCTCTGTTCATACTGGCTCACCAACCTGTGTACACTGGCAACCTCGCGCTGGAACGCAACGACGTTGATGCCCGCCCAGCCCTGCGTGACTTGATCAATATAAGTTTCTGCTTCAGCGATTGCTGAACGCAATGCCGATTCGTCCATACTACCTCGCACCGGCGCGAACTCTCGACTCTGCTCATACATGGAGTAGTCCATGCTGCCTCTTGAGGAGTAGTCCATGCTATCCCGTATAGTACTGTCAAAGCTACTGCATCTGCTGCTAGAAAAGGATCTTGATGCCCTGCTCCTTTGCAGGGACGCACGTCTGGACCTGGCGGTGTACGCATTGAGCTCCTCGGACAAGCATGCGGATGCCTCTTCTACGAAACCGGCCATCGACCGTAGAGAGTCCATCCTCTGTTCGACCGAGGAAGTCGTTTCTTCAAGCATCTGAATCGGACCGTGGCGTGCCACATCTAGGTGAGTGTTGGCCCGCACAGCGCGAGACGACACTTCAGAGTGACACTTGCGCAAACTTGTTACAGACTTTTGCAGGTCTCCAAGCGCACGACACCTCTCAACAGCGGCATGTTGCACTTCATGCATACCTCTGCGCATGTTGATTTGCTGTTGCGTGCACGCCGCGGCTTCAATCAGCAGGCTGCGTTGCGCTGGGTCACACAGGGCGCTCTCAGAGTGAAATGTCTCCACCAATTGCTGCGCAGTAATAGATGGCTGATCATCTTCAAGTTCATGTACTACTTTCTTCGACTTGCGTCTGAAAGATTTGATGAATGAAAACATGAGATGATTGGCGAGCGGTGCTGCAAGAACCAAAATCCGGTGGTGAGAACCTTCACACGATGACAGAGCAGCTGCATCCTTCCTGCTGTGAACTATGATGCTACTTGTGTTTTTAAGGATGTGCATCCAAAACCCATGCGAGCGATTGCCTGCTGGCCTTCCACGTGCTACAATGCATGAGCATGTGCGCATGCCAACTCATCATATCGCCGACCAATTCCACAAGACCAGATCCTACATGATTCGCGCATTGTAATGGTTGCCCAGATTGCAACGATGCTGATGCACACATACTTGTAACAATCCAAATATTTGGCTCCTCTATTTTGCCAAAATGCGAGCGTGTCGCACAGTAAATTCTGCTAGCTCCTGGAATTAGCCGAATTTGCATCTGTAAATGTATGCAAGTACGTCGGGGACATTGCATCTGCGGTTGCATTCACCATCTGCTGCGCTGGAACAGCACCGTTTCGTGTTCTGCAGCCATGTGTGAGAGGACTTGCACAACGATGGTCCAATTCTCAACGGTGCATGTTCAGAATCCAACCGGCAGGGGGTTTGCTGCGAAGGACGGAGCGCTGTTTATGGCACCAACAGCCACAGCTGACTAGAAAGCCCCGTTTTACTGGCGTAACTGAGTAGGCCGATGACGACGTTTTTTTCTTCAATTCGCTTTGTCGGTGAAAAGAGGACATTCGCTCGACTGCGCATGGTTCGATACGGATTCGGATAGCCGCACCACTTACTAGGACAGTGTGGTCTCGCGACGTGATGGTTAGACGTCTTCAGCATTATGCAGATCAACTCTCCCTGCAGTACTGGGTGATGGGTTGATTGTGACGCGCGCAGCTAGCACTTGCCCTGGACCGGACGCAAGGTAGACATAAAATAAAATTCAGACATGCTTGTACATGCTGTGTTACATCAGGGCAAGGAAGGAGACCGGTCAGAGGAGGCACACACCATCCTTGCAGCAGACGTAGTTTGTGCTAGTCTCCGACCACTATCCTTGCCCTACAGAGCTGCACAGGCGGGTTGAAGCCGATGCTGTGTAGATCCGTGACCTTTCCTTCTCAGAGAGGAGGCAACCTATCAAAAATTACAAATGAGCGAACCAGTGCACAGGCATAGGCACGCCAGACTCGTGTAGCTCATGGAGCCAAGTTACGATGAGAGCAACACGCCCGTTGCACTGGCTGGCTAGGCAGCTGATTTATCAGATGTTCAGGACAAGGACCGGGTCTGGCCACGGCAGCTGCAGGTAGCTTTTGTCCAGAAGCCTTCAGCTCCAGAGGCATGGAAATCCACGGGAAGGCATCATGGCAAGCAATCTGATCACTGTCAGAACAGCAATATCAGAGCATCATAACTGCGATTGTGACAGTTTTTAAAACAGCCACGGTGCATGAAGTCGGCGCCACGAACTGTTCCTCCGCTCAGATGGTTATGCGATAGGTGGCAGGGAGGCTGACTGCGGTCAATCCGGAGCGCAGCAATTCTGCTGCTACAGTGATCAGTCCATTGTGTGGGCGTCCTGCAACTGCTCACATCCGGTGCCCATCGCTTTGCCCCTTCTTACTTTCCACTGCATCTTTAGGAGAGTCGTTTCTGTAGAACGAGCCAGTGTCTGGCGATCATGTTGAAGAGCACACTCTGTGTGACAGAGCAACACGATGGTACTGGTTATGAATGGCTGAGCCCGGACACTGCAGCAGCATTGTCATGTGTTTGAGGGACTATGTATAGGACTGTGTGGAAGCAGGTAGGACAGGTCGGGGGGCTTTGTTGGCTGCAATGATGATGTGTTAGAACTGCCTCAGGCAATTATGTGGTGCAAAGTCCATGACAGTTGTGTGCGACATTGGTCATGTTTATCAAAGAATTCTGCTGTTTCATTGCATCTTAACACCCACGCACATATCTTCAATACAACATCTGAAACAGTGCACTTGCACGGGTGGGTACCAAGCTGCATGGATGAACATACACAAATGGAGTTTGTTGTGCCGCAAGCTGCAGGTGGCTTGCCAGGATCGTGCACACTGTACGCAACAGTGAAGCACACACAATGGCGCGGTCGTGCAGTCGTCCAGGTGGCAACAATGACAGTCCGTATGCAGTTGGCCTTACACAAGAAGTGACACGCTTCGACCAGGTTTTGCCCAAAAAGGCGAGCAGAGACAATGTAGCTCATACCAATCCCACTAGTAGACACACTGTTCCTGACAGTCAACATAATACAAAAACGAGCTACGCACATGAGCTGCAGGATCAGTGAACTGCTACGTTTTCAGCATCCTGTGCATATCTGTGTGCCTCTGTAGCCTCCAGAAACTTCTGCAGTTGGGCTGCTCTGCGGGCTGTGCATGCTTCATACTCTGCTAACAACTCACGTACACCATCAACATCCCTTCGCAAACGATCAGTATCAAACGCCGCCCACCCATTGGTGACTTGTTCAATGTAGGTCTCCGTTTCTCGGTAAGCATCCGCGATGGCTTCAGGATCCATGTTCTCGTCTACAGGAAGAAACTCCACAGTCTCAGGAGGCATCGCGGATGAAACTTCTGTGCTGATGGCCCTGTCAATTGAGGACATGAAGCTGCGACTCCGGCTGGTCCGAGCGCGAGATTGCCGAGACCTGGCACGCCTTTGCGCAACCGTCCTCAGCTCCTCCTCGAGACAGCCGGTCGCTTGCTCGATCTTCTCGGTCATGCTGATCAGCGAATCAATCCGCTCTTCATAACATGCTACTTTCTCAGTCTCAAGGTATTCCATGGGCGCTCTCACGACGTCAATATGCGTATGCACTCTCATTGCTGCATGCTTCAAATCACAATCCGACTCCCGTAGGGAGACGATGTTAGTCTGCAGCTCTGAAAGAGCTGTGCACTGCTCTGCAGCAGCTTTATGGGCTTCTTCTTTATTCAACCGCAGGTCAATTTGCTGCTGGGTGCACGCTGCAGCGTCCAATAGAATTCGGCGCTGTCGCGGATCGCAGAGGGACCCCTCAGAGTGAAAACGTTGAACCAGCTGCTGAGCTGTAATATCAAATTCATCTGGAACCGGCCCAATGGCCTGGCCCTTCTTCCGCCGGCGTAAGAACTTGAACATTCGTAGCAACTTGCGTAGTCAACAACCAATGGAACGAGGACGGAATGGCAGGGCACGGCTCACTTGCTGTCGGGGCGACAAAATACCCGTCCGTGATTATATCTGGAAGGGCTCTTAGCAGGCTCCTGGCGGGCACCGCAACAGGCTGTCCGATCGAAAAGTGTACCGCACAAACGCCACTCCGCCTAGTTCGAACAAATTTGAGGATGCAACTTTGCATGCGCAGCGACCGTTGGCGCATGTGAGCACACGTGCCTAATTTTCGACCTCTCTTGATATTTCTGACGTCAATCACGCTGTCACACGGGTACTTGACTGAAAAATCGCGCGCCGTACGTCGGACCGAACGAGACTCTCACGAATGTGATTCACATTGGCACCAGAGCGATCTGCTCTCGATATTCCTTTTCACTTCCGGAAAAGGTCTTTCGAACGTGAAAAGCTCCCGCTTATCTGTGATAAATCACGACAGCACTTGGGGTTTCAAGCACGACAGGGTTGCCACAGTACACGGCCCGCTTGACCACGTCATAAACCCAGTCATGGCAGACATCAGCTCATCATTACAGTGTGTACTTCCATAGCGGTGTTGCAACTCTCGTGGCCAGCGCGGCAAACGGGCTACATGCTATTCAAGCCTGGGCAGTCGTCACCGGCGACTATCCCAGATCCTTCAGGAGCCCGACTGACACTGTTGCCAGCGCAGGACAGTAAATCTAAGTGCCACGGCTGAGAGTTTCTTTCCGACTTCAAACAAAGGGCATCACATCGTGCTGTCCGCGTCTTCCCTCACAACTGCATCTCCAGATAATATACATCTTATCCATCCGCAGTGACCACGCCACTGTTCACGGACTCATTTGTGTCCCCGGGTGGACGTCTGCTGTTGGACGTTCGTCCCGTTCAATGGCCGCAACGCTCCTTCAAGAGCTACAGTGGCCGCTTCGAGGAAAGATGCCACGTCAGGCCGACGCGTCGGGTCCCTGTGCAGCATGGGCGCGACTGCACCAGCCAGAGGCCCGAGGCACCGCAGCCCGGGCCCCTCCGGTTCCTCCCATGGCAGCTTGGCTTCACCCCGCAACTGCTGCAATACCTGCACGTCAAGTGTGTGAAACCCTAGTGCCCACACCTACAACATATGAAACTCCCTGGGTCATTACCTGGGTCATTACCTGGCCTCACACACAGCCCTGACCACACAAGGCCTGATCATGTGGCATGCAAGGTGACGGGCATGTGCGTATGCACGTCACAGATGTCATGTAACACAAGGCCTGATTACCACACTGGTACCAATCCACTGCAGGCTGCGGCAGATAGCCATGCTCCACACAGTGCCCTCTTGTGCCCACTGTCCTAAGGCCTTGTCCCCACAAAGACTGTTCTCAAGTATCCCCAGGAACCTTCTTTTCAGGCTTCCACAATGGCCCAGATAGCCAGACTGTCCCACAAGACAGACCCGCAATACTCCCTCGCAGGATGACATGCCATGCAGGCGATTACATGTTGCAGTGCTGTAGCATTCCATGTCACACGGGAGTGTCCATAGGCGCACCTTCTTGATACCGTTGTTCTGCACGTCCAGCGCCCGCCGACGACAGAAGAGCTCATACACGACCACCCCGAGCGCCCAGGCGTCGGCGGCGCGGGACGCCGTGAGCGACGTCCCGCCGCCTCCAGCGCCACCGGCGGCCGCAGCGACCTCCGGCGCAGCGTACGCGAGGCTGCATGGCACTGCTGACGTGGCGCCGGGGCGGCAGGCACGGCAAAAGTTGACCAGCGCCCACCGGTGCTCGCTCGGCAGCCAGATGATGCTACCCGGCTTCACGTCGCGGTGGACAAGGCCGGCGTTATGCAGCGTCGCGAGGCACTGCGTGACATGCAACATGGCCTGCACCGCACTCGCCGTCAGCCACCCAATGCAGCCCCCCCCACCCCTGACAACACCACCAGATGCAGCCCGGCACGTTCTGCAGTCGCCAGAGGTGCTGCTGCCTGCCTTTAAAGCACCCAGCAATCACCATGACCATCTTCGCAAAGAGGACATGGGTCACCAGCAGCACGCAGGCGGTACAGTGCCCTGAGAAGTGCGCATACAACCGCGTGCTAGCGCTCAGACAGCCTCGCGGCACGTCATCGCACGCCACGCTCTAACTTCCACACGCCTGACGGTAGCTACAGCAGGCCCTATACGACAGTGCAGCACGATGTGGGACGCAGGCGGGCAACGGCACGGCGAACGCGGCCCTGCCGAGGCGGTCGGCTTGCAGCTGGTGGCGGCAGCACACACCAGCCAGGTGTTACTGTATGCACACACCGCGATACCGGCCGCGTCCTTCGCGAAACCAAACATGCGACCAGGCTCGCCCGTGGTGGATTGTCAGGCACATCAGCAGCATCAGCCCCAGCCACACCGGTGGCGGGATGCAAAAGTGCGGAACAGTCGACACAGAGCGCGCTATTCGGCGCTTCATTCACGGTGATGAAGGCGACGCCCTTTTATCGATTACACTCTGACGGTGGGGATGGCATCATGCGTCCGTGTGGCTGCAGGCGACCCGGCACTGCATGCGGGGTAGAAGCTCGGGGCGTGCCTTGATGGCGGTCTTGCTGTTCATGGTCTGCGTGCCGCTGCCGAGCCGCGTTCGGGCCATCCAGTCTTTGAGGCTGACGCCACGCTCCATCACGAAGCACGGGGGCAGCGGTTCGCCACGCACGTCTGTCATCGTCTTATCTGTGTTGAGCACAAACACGCCGGTCTGGGGCAGCACGGCCGCGGCGTGCATCGCAGGTGAGCTGTACACGGTACTCTCGGGCCGAAGGAGCTCCGGCTGGACGTAGAACTTGAGCGCGACCTGCTGCTCGGGGGTAGCCAGCGCCGTGCGTGCGCCCTTCGCCAGCCGGGCAAATTGGATCACGCCCTGCCCTGTACGTCACTGCCCCTGCAGAGGCTGGCATGCAAAGCCGCGTCTCGGCGGACAACCGTACAGATCCGCGTGCCAAGACGGTGCTGACAAGACAAGTGGCCACATGGGCAGAGATGTTGACGCGTGTGCCATGGGCACGACTTCATGGGGACGGGGTGACGTCGACCGGTGCCGCGCAATCATGACATTCTGATAGAGAAATCTCCACTGGTCAGAACGGATTCTGGGGGCAAGTTCCCAGTAAACCCATCTGTCGCTGGCGGCCGGTAACGGCAAGAAACACAACGCCCGGGAGCATGCAGTCGTGCTGCCGCCCGGCCCCCCCCCAACAGACTGCACCAAGGATCCCCAGGGCGCACCTCCGATGATTCGCTCGTGCGGTCCGAGGAGCTCGTACTGGTTGTCCAGGCGGCCGTAGTCCCCCGCGGCCGCGTTCACAGTGAGGCCGTCGAGCTGCTCCTGCAGCCGGGAGATCGCGGCGGCATGCCCGGGGCTGATCGGCAGGCCACGTAGACGCTGCTTCGGAATCGCCCCGGGTGCCGCGGGGGTCAGCGACTGTGGGCTCGGTCGCCCGGCTGCGCCGGCGGCGACAGAGTGGATGGATGACCCCGGGATGGAGCCGGCCGGGGGGAGAAGGTTGTTGCCGACGGGGCCGCCAGTGGGGCTCGGGAATGGGGTAGCCGGGGAGGTCGGATGGAGGGGATCTTGGTAGGGGTGTACCGTGAGCGGGGCGCGGCCGGGCTGAGAGGAGGCGGAGAACCGGGAGGGACGAGGGGCTGCGGGGTGCGCCGCGCGGGTGGCGGAGGCGCGAGGGGGGGATTTATGCGGTGACTTGGGTTGGGAGGAGGTGGCGGTGGGGGGTGTGGCAGAGTGTGGGGAAGGGTTTGAGCGCGAGGGGGTAGGGCTCGTGTACGGGTCGAAGGACGAGCGGGTGGGGGAATTAATGGACGGTGCGGCGGGGTGGGTCAGGGAGGGGTTGATTTCGTTCTCGCGGGAGCGGGTGCGGCGGTGGCTGCCCCGGAGTGTGGGGAAGGAGGGTGTGGGGGCTGGTGAGTCGCCGGAGGCGCCGACGGAGGGGAAGTCTGGCGGTGTGATGTGAGGCACGCGGGGGGCGGGCCCCGGAAGGCCGCTAGAGGCCCTGGCGGCCGGGAACCGGGCGATGTCGGCGACGCTGAGCTCCACGTACCGTGTGGAGGAGGTTGTGTGGTTGCTGCTGGAGTGATAGGCGTGGTTGCTGTGGGCCGCAGCAGCCTCATGGTAAGGCAGTGTGGGGTAGTCGCCCTGGTAGATGTCCATGACCCCGCCCGAAAAGTCGCGGCTGGGGATGGGGGAGCCGGCGTGTGCGGTGTGCTGACTGGTCGAACTCGGGCTGGGTGATGCGTCAGCGGGTGCCGGCTTGGCTGCGGTGGGCGTTGAGGCTTGGGTGGGGCTGTTGCCGGTGGACGCCGGTGGGCTCTTCCGCGTGGATGACTTTCGGTAGATGAGGCGTGTCACCACGTCACCTTTCTTCGTGCGGGCGTGCTCCTCGCGGATGAGATGGCGGTGGACTTCTGGTGGGCTGCCTGCGGCCTGGCCGTCGGCCAGTTCCCGGTGCATGCTCATCGCCTGCCGGTCCCGCCATCCGCTGCTGTTTCCTCCTGGACCGTACCCCATCATGGAGTCATCTGCATCGTCTGGATCCGCGTCTGAGGTGGATGCGCGCCGAGGTCCTCCACGAACAGTTGGTTGCTGCAGCAAAGGCCAATCAGTCATGTTTGCGCGAACATCCCGTTGCGGACTCGGAAATTCTGGCGCTTAGCTACCACAGCATTCCACGTCATCGCGTTGACATAGACTCTACACATACAGTAGCGTTTGAGCAGCTGTTCGACAACATCAACATTCTTCTGCCGCGACGCATGACGAACTGCAGTCCCGAAGGCCCACATCAGCGCCTGCAGGGAAACCGGAGCACATCGAGGCCTCACCAGCGCTCAGTATATGTTGATTTTTTAAATTGCAATCACCCCGGGTGTGGCGATGCTGGACGTCCTGTGCCGTTGCAATGAAGTACAAGTACGCTATGCGAGTGCCAGAAGATATAGAGTGCCGAGGCAGGTGCAAGGCAAGAATACACGCATGCATGCACAATTCAAGCAAATGGATCGGCAGGCGGGGTGTGACGCCACTGATCTCGTTCCGCTCACATGTCGAGCCCGGGCACTCACACAAATTTGCCGACGCGCTCGCCTCGCGTCGTGTACACAAATTTGCCTCGAGGCTGAACTCCAGTAGCGCCGCGCCATCGCAGAATGAGGATCGCACGGCAGAAATCGCCTCTGGCAACTTGCAAGAAGCTGCAGCATCGGTGACTGCGTCATTCGAGTCTGTAAGCCACGGAATCGCAACTGGTGGGCTCCAATTCAACTCCTCAGCGCTCTTGTCCCGGGCAGCCGGGGGCGCCATCGCGCCGCCGCCCCCACCGCACTTCCGCACCTCCGTGCAGCTCTTCCGCAGCCCCGACGTTGGCCGCGGCGCGACACACTCACTGCCGCTGTGTGCACTCCCCCCAGCACTAGCTACCGTCACCACCGTCGTCTCGCCGAGGGCCTCCGGCAGCTCCACATACGGAGAACACTGCAGCGTCTGCGAGTGCGCCTCCCTCACGGGGGTCGCCCCCACCTCGAAAACCTCACTGCTAATGCAGCTCACCTCCCCCTCCGGTCCGCAGGCACCGCTACGCATACGCCCGATCCGCTGGCTCGCCGCCGACACCAGCTTCTTACTCAGCGCCTTGCGGAGGATGTGACACTGCGACCGCGTCGTGTTCTTCCTGCCTGCCGGCTTTCGCACCGCCGCACAGAAGCAGCATGCGCACATCAGCAGCAACAGGCCGACCCCACCGGCCGCGATCGGCATCGAGATCTCCCGCTCAACCGGCAGCTTGTCCCAGAAGTCTTCCCCCCGATCCTCGCTGGCCGCGCCATCGGCAGTGTCCACAGGCGCAGGCCCTCCCCTGCGGCCACCCGCGTCTGCCGCAGCGGCCACCACCGGCTCCGCTGCAGCCGGGGCCGCATCGCTGCCACCCGCACGCGTAGGCGCCACTACCGCGCGCTCCATGCCATGATCCTTGTCCGGGAACTGGCAGACCTGCACCGTTCAGCAGCTTTTGCGAGTTGAATCGTCCAGCCATCCCTGCCCTCCGATTGGCTATCACGCGCGCGGTCTAACCTGCCAGCATCCGCTAGAGTGATGGACGTTGCAAGCAACGAGCCGTCAAGACAGACACACAAGTCCGGCACGCGGTGCCCAGTGCAGGCACACATCCATGGATGCGGCGGCCATGGGTGGCCATAGAACGAGGCGAAGCGCACAAAGAAGCGGACGACGTGGCTTGAGCACGCGTAGTTCTCCCAGATCGCAGCGGCCGCACCCGTCGGCCATCTGAGGGACACACAGCTCTCCAGCGGCGACCCCGGCTCGATGCCGACGAAGCGCGCACCGATCGCCTTTGGAAACCCTGGCCCCCACCCGGCTTCCCCGGAGCCGAGCGGCCGCGAGCGCGTCTTGCGGCTCAACTCCAGCTCCCCGAACTTATTCTTGGCGAGCGTCGGGAACCAGCTCCAGCCGGCGTCGCCGTTGTTAGGCGAGGGCGTGGCTACGGGGGTGGCCGGGAGGAAGGCCGCCCCGACCCAGAAGCCGTCGCCGGAGGGAGTCGAGGAGAGCAGCTCGGAGGCGGGCTGGAGGAACGCGAGCGCTGGGGAGTCCGCCGCAGCGGCCGGGGTCGCGAGGGCGTTGCCCCCCATGTCAAGGCACGCCTGCGCGCAGCATGGCGCCGTCGCTCTCTCGCCGACGACGCATGGTCGTAGATACGCAGCGGGCTGACACAGTGGTGAAGTGCGTGCGTCTGTGCGGGTGATGTGCACAAGGCAGCTGGTGTGGAGGCAGAGTGTGTGGGTTGTGTGAGGTGGCGCTGTGTGCCATGTGCACAGGCTTGTCTTTGGAGGTGGTGGGTCGCCGACCTCCTCCGTGTGGCGGCGTGGGCTGTCGACACGGGGTGGCCGGCCCCTGGGAGACTGCTGAGAGGGACCGTGGCAGGTGCGCATGTGGTAATAAGACGCAGAGAGAGAGGAACCGAGAGATTGATGAGGCATGGGAGGTGTGAGTTGAATGGTGGCGCTTGTGCACGGGATGCGCCCACAGTTCAAGACATCCAATGGTCGTGCCTTGTCAGGTTTGAGGAGTCCGTGATAGAGCAGCAGTCAGGGACTCCGCGGATGTGGGCACGTTGCCGGATGCTGTTTGTATCATCACCCCGCATGTGATGCCGCACGGCACGTGACAGAAAGAGCGGGAGGGAAGCGAGTCCATGCAGCTTGGCCGGCGATGGCGGTGAGGTCATGCAGTCAACAGGCTTAGGCAAGCCAGCAGAGTGAAACCCTTCTGCTTGTGCTCACTGCCGATAGTCGGCTCATGAGCTTGTATACGTGAAGCCTGTGCTAATGCGCCAAACATGTGCATCAGATGAGCCACGTGCACGTATGTGTCCGAGGCCCTCGGTGTTAAATTCAGCAGACCTCCCACAGCCAGAAAATATGACTTTTTGGGAACAATATGCAGGCCTGACCCCCGAAAAATTGGCTGCGAAGATGTACACTGCAGACCTCGCGCTGCAGAGGCCGCCGGCAGGCGGCCAGAAGATGCAGCGTGAGGAGAGAGTACAAGCTACAGGAGCCTGAAGAAGGCGCCGGAGAGCGGGGCGCACCGCTTGGGCCCCGAACCACGTCAGCAGGTGAGACCTGCCTTGGTGTTCGAACTGGGTATCAGCCGTGTGGTGTACACCAAGGACTCGAAACACGGCCTCCGTGCCATCCTGCACTGGGAAAGCAGTGTCAGAGACCTTGGGGATGAAGAAGGGGGAGTCTGCCACGGGAGCACCAGCTCCAGCCGCGGCCTGCTGCTCATTCACATCCCCCGCATCAACCTCCAGCTCACACACCTGCATGGCTGCTCACATTAATATGTACTGTAATGCATTTGAATGTATACGTAAAACGGTTGTGCCTGTGATCCGTGAGTCGTTCGGTAGGCTGGGCAAGCAGGCGATGCAGTATCTGCACCATCTTGTGGAGATCGGATGCGGTAGGAGGAACAAGAGAGCGGTGTCGATGCGGATGGCACAGGCGCTGAGAGAGTTCAGTGCAGCGACTTGCACAGGGAACAGCTGGGTGATCAGAAACTCCATGTTGGCACAGAATGCAGGGACGAGTTTCGAGCTGGCGGAGTGTCCGGGTGGGCCGTATGAGGAGGATGAATGAGTAGGTGGTCTGATTCGAGACCTGTACGGTGTCGCGTGATGCACCTGTAACTGTACCCCTCTTCGATGCCACATAATGTAATATGAACGTTGAAGCACTGTCCAAGTTTTCAGCCGCATTGATGAGTCTGTCCTGTGCCTCATAACACCAGTACTCAGTTTAGCAGACCTCCGGAAGCGATGTGATTGCCTGGGAACAACTTTCACGCCTGAGCCCCCAGACAGTGACTGAGATCAATGCGATGATGCCAGCCAGACGTGCCTGCGCTGCAGCTCTCAGGCGCCACGAGAGCCGTTGTCTCGGAAGCAACACGCCCATGGACAACACGAATCACATTTGCTAATTCAGGGACTATTTGCTAATTCAGTTGCTAATTCACGGCATGCACGATGCAGCAGCGGGATCGGAGCGCACGAATCTGGGGAGGTGGTCACTGCAGAGACTGTCGCTGAGCCATGCCTGATTGTGGGCTGCAGGATCAACGGTCTGACCGGGCGCCAGCGTCTTGCTCGTGTATGCACGGGCAGCCGTGCAGTTGGCGTAGCCAGTGCCTCGGCTCTGCAACTGGAGGGCGCCCTGCCAGCCAGAAGGCTCGTGGATGCTGCCTATTCCAGTGACAGCAGAGTCTTCCCACCAGTCTGCTGCCTCTGCACGACAGCAAAGCCTGTGACCCATGTGTTCCTTGAGGAACTGCAAGTGTGGTCGGAATGCTCGTGAGGCAAGTTGGGCATGCACCAGGGCATGCTGTCATGAGACAGGAATCATGGCGCAAGGCCAGTGTGATAACAGGGAGACACCGCAAACAGGTCGAGGAGGAAGGGAAAGGCCATACTTGGGAAGAATCCCCATGAGACCAGGCTGAGCTCGCCTGTGACACTCCAGTGACGCCATGTCCAGTTCTTCTGCTTGTCTTGGCCACAACCTTTGTAGTCTCGAGCGGGGTTGGATCGACGAGGAGTGAAATACGGCCACTGAGGCACTGATGATCTACAGCCATCACCAGACAGACCAGCTCTGAAGCCTCCGAGCCAATGTTGGTCTGAAGTCTTGCCGAACCGTGTGAAGCCAAGACTCTCCTGCACAGCTCAATTGACTCAAATGAGAATTGCCTAGCCTTGCTTTCATCAAGATGCGAGACTGCGGAGATGCATGGGTGTGATGCTGAGTCAATGTGCAAATCTGCAAATCCGAATCTGCACTGGCACACCAAATGTCGACAGCACACGCATGCAAAGTAGCAGGCATGTGCTCAGGATGCGTGGTGAGCGGCTACTTTTCAGCTTGCGCAGGCTGAACATGCTTTCCAGCATTGCACGAGCTGTGGTGGGAGTCATGTTGGGCATGCGGACATTTGCATTGTTAGGCTCAGTTGCCTGTACTTTGACCATGCAAGGACGAAAATGAGAGCTTACCCGCGAATGAGTCAGCGCCTTATCAACAGCAATTTTCCTCTGCGCTGTGTTGATGATCGCAAGGCCTTTGCCGCCGGGGACACGCCTACAAGCTTCCTCGGCTTGCAAGTAGTTCAACGCAAGGCCATCAGTCACAGCGCCGAGAACTCGAAACGATCCCGGAGTATCTTCTTTGTGATCCTCAGAAGACCTATCATTGAAATCGAACGGAACGCTGGAGACTCCCGGGATGAAGTATGGGGAGTGCTGAAGCAGGGCAAATCTGGCCCCCTCTGTTGCATCTGTTTTCGCGACGGCAATCCGCGAGGAAACACCAAGAAATCCCACGAGAATCACTAGGAAAAGCACTGTGCACTGGCCTCTGTGGATCTGTTTGCTCATGATCGGTGTTGGCGCCTGCGGAGAAGTTTCAACTCAATTGAACCATTTCTTGCTGTCCACAACTTCGGCGACATGCCGCGGGGAGACTACATCGGATGGTTAAAATGGAAGGGAGAGAGCTATATGTTATACGATGACAATGTACTTGCTGTCGTGCTGTCATGGGCAAGATCACCATCACGACTTCACGATCAGTCACTTCGTCGCCAAAGCAAGCTCAGGATCACGCGACCAATTCATGCCTCTTGCGGCTGTGATGAGCTACTCAGCAAGTAGACGCTACAGCTAAAAATGAAAGATTTTACAATGATTCCCTGCACTGCCTTCCTTACAGACGAGCTCATGGCATGCGCAGTGCCGGATCCATCGTGAAACTTGTGCGCTGCAGCACAAGCCGCGATCATTCAGAGCTGATGCATACCTTCCTCACGGCCATACAAACGACTTCAATCAAGTGCCACAATGTCTCGGGTTGTCCTGCTGGAATTTGCGAACCGGTTGTCAGAAACAGTTTCAGATTTATCGCATCTGAAGAGCGAAGCCATGCAGCGGTAGCATGTCAGCAAACGCCCCACGATCAGACACCTGTGGATCAATAAATCCAGCTACCGGGACTACGTATCTTTTCTTTCCTGCCTGCCAGGTGCTGCATCGCGATGCACTGGTTGCCGCTTCGGCGACAGGTCAGACAATGCATATGCATGCGTGGCTTTGGTGCGCCTGCGTTTGTGAGTGAGTGGATCAGGGGGGTACTTCCAAGCTGGTGAAGTGCAATGCATCGAACGCACACTCTGCACGATCTCTTGTACTTGCGCTTCACCGACTTGCGTCATGGTGTACGGCATTTGAAATGACGGAAATTGAGCAGTGTGTGCACGTGACCACGCTGCCTTTGGCGCTCGTTAGACTCAAAACGTCAGACTAAAACTAGACTATAGCTAGACTATAACAGCTTTCACTGCCTTCTATCCATCTCGCTTTCACCTCGAATCGCACTTGGGTCCAGCCTGGTCACCTGGCTGATGAGGGTCGCTTCAATCTGCAGGCTGAGACGAGGGTGGACTATCACCGTCTTGTGATGAGTTTCGATCTGCCTCGTAACTATGACTTTACTAGGAGTGTGCTTCAGACAGACCTGCTTGGGGGCCATCCCTCTGTGCCCCCCTCACTCACTTCCCATGGAGCATAAGACAGTGAGAGGCTCACCGTCTGCCTTAATCCGAGCATGACCATCACATTGAAGGAGTGAGGCAAGCCGTGGGTCATCTTAGTGAAAGCAGGGGCCCTCATGTGGACCTGCAAGGCCGCACACACCCACGTGCCCTGTGCTCTTAAAACTGAGTGGGGAGGGCACAGAGGGATGGTCCCCAAGCATGTCATACCAGTCTCTAATGCAAGACAGGTCGCACAGCCAACGACAGTTGATTTGCTGGGTTCAATGTTAAGGGGCGTGCACCAGGAACTTGTGCATGTGAAAGAACCCGCACATGCCCTATGTTATGTAGAGACAGGAGGAAGGGCCTGGCTGCAGCAGGGGCGCACAGAAGGCGAGGGGTAGCCGCATAGGCACGGCACCACACCATGGCACTCATGCATCGGCACTCCGCTGTCATCAGACACACAGGCCACTCCGTCGCGACACAGGAGTGGCACGAGAGGCTGGAGCAGTGCCCACGGTGTCGGTGGCCTGACGAATATGGCAACGTAGTCATACATACAGCTGCAGACCATGCCCGCGATCGTGTGCGCCCGCGAATGGCGGCGGCTGTCCTCCTGACGCAGGAACACGCCTTCGGAATCAGCCCGAGTGACCACCGGTGGCAGCTGTGTGGAGGAGGGTGGAGCAGTGCGTGGGCGGCCTGGAGACCAACCTTGTCTGTGACATTGAGACTAGAGCAACAAGACACAGACGGGATCAACGGCCGGGCCGCGCCGTCCTGCATATTCACACACTCATTATACCAGAGCAACATGACACGCCTCACAACACCCGCTCAGAGTCCGTGTTGAACTGCATTCCACTGCCTCTCTTGCTCAGGCATGGCTACCTGTACCTCGACCAGTACTGCAAGGACACAAATCCTCAATGATGAGGACCTGAGTTACATTGTAACCTGAGGTGCGGGTCGCGCTCCTGCGGAACCCTGCGCCTGCGCAGCCGATGTCATACCAGCTGCCCCCACAGCCACTCCCGCCCCCGCCGGTGCCGGTGCCGCATCCACGCGCAACGACAAGTGGGACAAGCGCGAACGTACCGGCACGGGGGCGTGCCGTTTTCTCCCCCTGTCTCATGAAACCTACGGCCATGCGGGCCCCCCCAGCTCTCCTCAGTGGGAGTGCAGAGTCTGCGGCCTCGGAAGGCGCTGTATCCAACAAACAGGTCATGCAGCACGCCATGCGTGATCTCTCCACCACATCGCCAGGCACCCTCGCTCCGGCGTCGCTGAGGCCGCGCCCCGGCGGCTGGCTGCTCCTGCCTGGGCTTCCTGTTCCGACCGGTGGCCTTGCGCTGTGACTCAGCCCCCACACGGGAGCCGTCGCTAATGCATGGCCTGCCATGGGACGACTGGCGCGCCCTCCACCCCCGCAGCGGGTTGCTCGCCCTCCTCGGCCCCCCCTCCTTCCCCCAGCCGCCCCTGCCCGACCTGGCCACTCCCACCCACGCCCCCGCCCTCGCTCGTTCTGGTCGCGGCGCCCCTACAGTGCGGGGTGCTGCATCCTCGCTTTTGCCGCCTGGAGAACTTGCCCCAGACGTGCATGTCTGGTGTCAGTGGGGTTGCATACAAGCTTCTAGGGCGTTCGGTGTTCTGAGGCTCTGCTGAGAGTCGGAGTGGTCGTGCGTGGTCTTTGCTGCATTTAGGGCGGTGTGAGAAGTCTAGTGATTGGGTTTGTCGGTGTATTGTGAGGCTTTCAGGGCGATAGGTTCTAGGTGAGGTGACTGACATGTTGCATGTGCGTGCTGTGCTCGAGCTGGCGTGTGCGCTTCCCCCTTGGCGATGCCGGACTGTTGCGTTGATCTCTTTGTAACACTGTAGTCTAACACCTACGTCTGCCACGAAACTGACTGCTCTATAGAGCGCCTCAAAGCGCTGTCTCAATACAGGTTTGCTTCAAGTGTGGTCAAAAGAAGCATGAGACCGTCAATCTTCGTCCTCAGGCACGGTCGGACCAGCACCATCTCCAGATGGTATCGAGGGCCCAGCTCCAGGACTTTGCCGACTGGTCGATGTCTGACCTGCTTGCTGTTTTGCCCTCCTCACAGCTCTATCCGCATCGATTTCCTCACGTATCGCTGCCAGTGCTGCCTCTCTATACTCAGACGCCTTCTGGTACTTTGGGCGATTCATCTGCAAACTCACACCACGGCTCGAGTGGTGCAGCACCACATTCACAGCCGTCAAAGGCTCGCACGCCCCGACCGAAAGCATGGAAACTCAACAGACTGTGCAGCCACGTTGCTCGGTGATAGAAGATTGCTGCGAAAAAATTGCTGCAGGATGGCCAGGTCCAGCTGAGGTAGATGTG
Source organism: Ulva armoricana (assembly GCA_032360965.1). Lineage (NCBI taxonomy): Eukaryota > Viridiplantae > Chlorophyta > Ulvophyceae > Ulvales > Ulvaceae > Ulva > Ulva armoricana. The sequence continues at coordinate 1,654,335 of JAUMHO010000009.1, forward strand.
ACCTCGACAGCATACTCATGGTGTATGCGCGCTGCATGTACATGCGGTGCCTCCCCAAGGTGGGGCCCTGAGCCATCGTCAGTGGCAATGGGGCCAAGAGCCGTGGTCAGTGGCGGCCACAGTGGTTGGTCCGACACACCACCATGGCTCAACACTGAGGCAGAACAGCTGCAGCGATCTGTGACCGACCTGACTCTGGGCGCTATGCCACTGGGAGAGCAACAACACAAGCCTGTATGATGTCCCGTGGTGGCGCCATTGCTCCAACAAACTCCGCATGCGTCCATGCTGCAAGCCTCCTTAAGTACTGTTCATGTAGCTGCCACGAAAAACGAGGGTATGTGCGAGATAAGTCTGCCAACAGCCCAAATGCAATGGTGCGAGCGTTGCACATGTGTGCTGGCATGCACGGCTGGAGCAGGGAGGCACATGCGGTTGTCTTTATTCTTCCCTACGAGTTCTGACCAGCCTTGCAGAAAACAATAGAGTGATGCACAAGGACTGTGCAATGATAGAGTGATAAGAGCTATGATAACGCAGCAGAGGCGTGCCTGCATGTGCTTCTCAACACTCTCCATTGCAGTCGAAAGCCTGGCTGAAACCTTGGTCAGAAACCTGCACCTCAGGCGCACGATTCGTTCCCTGATTGCCTGCAGGCTCACGGACAGCACAGCGAGAGTCACCCTTCTCTGACTCAATGGTTCAATTGCAAGCCGTGGCTGACGGTCTGTGCAGGTGCAAAACGAGGATGCCCCGTTGCATGGGGATGAACTCTGAGTTTCCCGTATGGTAGCACCGTTTTTCCGGTCTACAAACTGCAACGGAACCACTCAGCACGTCAGGTGGTCTTTGGGGTACAGCCAGTCGCAGGTCTTGCCAGCAGCGCACGTCATGTTTTTATCCACATCGCCGTGGAACCGCCCTCGAAACTCGAGGAACTTTTGCATGTTCTGAACCTGCATGCACGCAACCGTATCACCGCCTCCGACGCCGCGACACCAAACAGCCAGAATCACCCAGCAGGGACACCTCAGGATGACTGATGATGGCAATTCCATTGCAGCTGCATGCTGTTGCTCATTTCGAAACGCTGGGTAGCACCTGCCTCAAGCAGAGTGTCAGGAACGGCCAACAACGAGGGAGCAGCAATGATGAACAGTCTATGAGGGGCAAGGCCTCCGCCAAGCTCTGATACAGGAGCACGGTGTGGAGCACACGATCTCTTTGAATCCCAGCATCAGCAGTGCTTTGTAGGAGTGAGGCACGCCATGTGTCCTCTCTGTGAACAGAGTAGCCTTGATCCGGAACTGCACACAATCCAAGAAGCCCTTCTCTTGGAGCGCAGAAATGGAGACACAGGGGCACCACAGCATAGCGATGCGCTCATGTGTGTCTGTCAACGCGACATGGTGCACACATGGCAACATTGAATGCACGTGGTATCCCACAGAGTGCAACCACGAGCTACAGTGGCCGCACCAAAGAGTACCTACCTTCCTCTCTGACACGATGACACATGTGTCGAGCGCTGTGTAGCGGTCACAGCACCGACAGTGCCAGAACGCCTCGGCGCTCGCCTCAGCGAGTGTGGCACACAAGGCAAGTGAGCAGGCACTCGCATGTTGGCCACGCACTGGACACGGTGCTGCAGTGGAGACATACATGGCAGTTGCTGTCAAAGGTGCCAAGTAGCGCACCGGCTGGGCAGCTCCGTTCGGGTTGGTGCCCTGATTCTGCATGAGGATGTCCGTCGTGCTGCACAGCAGCCGCAGCGCGTCCAGGATCTTGAGCGGGTGGAAGTGCAGGTAGTCCTGCATCGCCGTCACCTCCACGCCGAACGCCTTCAGCGCCTGCGCCACCACTGGGTCCTCTTCCGCCGGCGGGGGAGCTGCGGTGGCGGCCGCCGTCGCACGCTCTGCCGCGCGTGCCGCCGCCGCCGCCGCCGCAGCCGCACGCATCTCGCGGCTGGCGCCAGAGCTGCCGCCGCGGCTGCCGCGGGCGGCGGCAGCGGTTCGCCCCGCGGCAGCCGTCGTTGCCTCGCGGCGGGCGTTCGCAGCAGCAAAGGCGGCGCAGACGGCCACAGCGATGAGGAGGGCGATTCCGTTGGGGCCCAGGAGCACGTCTGCGGAGGGCAAGATGCTGCGGATCGACCAGCTGGTGCTGGCAATCGGGCCACCGTCACCGGGCTGTGCCTCATATGGCGAGCGTGTACCGTCAGCTGACTCGGCACCCATGGCGGCGGGTTTCTGACACACCTGCACCACCAAACTGCATGTTTTGCGACATTGTTTGCGAGATTATTTTGGCCTGGTAGGCTCACATGGACCAGCGCGCTGTTGGCTCTCTGCCCCTCGAACGAGGCGTAGCGGCGGACGTGGTTCACACTGCGTAGCGCAAGCTCTTGTGAGGGACATGCATGAGCGCAGTTGCATGAGCGAGGTGAGTATGCGTCCATCTGCATCGGTATCTGCCGAGGAGTTGCGTTATATCACAGGGCACGCTGGGAAGATGGGAAGTGAAACCAGGTGACAGGCACGGTGGAGCTGGGTGCATGGTGATCTATGGAGACTGTCGCGCGAAACGCATGACGGCGCTGTCACGAGTACCTGCAGGGGTGCTGTGGCCGATATCTCGGCTATATAGCCGCCAGGGTTTGGCATGATGCCCAACTCCATGGTGCCATGTGCGCACGCCCATGATAACTTATCCCTGATAAGCGGTTGGAAGCATGAGGCATGCGATGAGAGGCAGCTAGCCAGCCAGGCTGGGTGGTGCTGAACGGGTGGTGTGGGAGGCGCACGAAGAACTGTGGCACCTGGCTGGCGCAATCGAGGTTTTTGAAGACGAAGCGGCCGAGTTGATGAGACCACTGCATCGCCACGCAGCTCTTGATTGCACTGTCCGACCCCAGGTCGACGTGCTCTTCCCCAAGCAGCCGAGGGAAGCCTGCTGCCCAGGGGAGTGCTTGCACAACCCGAAGGGCGCTGCGGTGATCCCCTGGCGCCCCCTTGGCCACCTGCTCCACGCTCGAAACCCACATCCAGGCACTCGAAAGCTGAGATGAAGGCGCGGATTCTTGCGGTGCGGGTGTGTGGATGTATGCTGCTCCAACCCATGCGAGGGCTGGTTCGTCGGACAAGAGGCGGGTGAGAGGTTTGGATGGGGAGTCTCTGGCAATGTCCAGCTTTGCGAGGGCGGTTGCTCCGGCGTCTATGCATGCCTGCATGTTCGACGTGACGATCTATGCTGCTTGTGCATGGGCATGGCTGTTGGCGCGGTGCCTCACTCAGGTTGACATTTAGCATAGGATCCAATGGTGGGGACAGTGTGCCTGCCCTGCTGTCTTGTGCTCCTGTGCCACGGTTTGACTGTGGGGCGGGGTGCAGGTCGCATATGATGCTAAGAACTCGACGGGGAACCTTGGCATCTTCATCCCCGGGTAAAGAGGTGCCAGATCATGTGGTTCTGCCTAAAGGAACACCGCAGATGCACAAGGCTCAATGGGCGCCCTTCCCTTTAGGAACACACTGAATGCCGTCACGCCTCGCCTTGGCAGCCAATCAGAAACTAGATTATACTGGTAGTGGCAAGGGCTGCCCGCCGTCCGTCGCGGTCACGCATGTATGGCTGTTGGCACCAGTGCACTATGTTCCACCAGCATGATGGGCGCGCAGCGGCGTTTTCGCGTACAGATGCAAAAGAAAGATACCAACCACAGGGAAATGCTTGCTGCAGTGCTGTTTGAGCATTTGCGCATCCCTTTGGCTGCCGATCTACCATACCTGCTGAGCTTGCATCCAAGTCCAGCCCTTTGCCTGCTGAAGATCTTCCTCCGCATCCTCTGAGCTCTGACGACCACCCATGACGAAGATATCAACATTGCTACTAGCAAAATCCTTGGAATCAACCTGGCGTGCTTCCGATGTTGGATATGCTGGGTTATCACCGTCCGGTTGATCCTCGGCTACTCCGAGTTCGGAAGGCACGTCTCCGAGAACGACTGCAGCGCCGGACACGAAGACGATCACATGGGAAATTAATGTACGAAAATTCATTTTTAAGATCGATTCAGCGGCGCTTGATCAGCCCCCGCTTGCTCAATTCCCGGGAACGGTCAAAGTCCTGTATACAGGTACCTGTGCTGAAAGCGACAGGCTGCCAACCATATGCTCTCGCAGTGCAGAGAGCGTCTCATGAAGAGGATGTGTCGAACGCGAGATATAGCTCTTACCGGCTTGTGCACAGGGCGTATGGCTACCGCAGCACACTTCAGACACGCAAGAGGCATGCGTTCACAGTGCTGCTTCCTTCCAGATGGAATACGGCGCTAAACAGTGATACCCACTTCGCTGCGCTGTATCACCATGGGTGTCCCTTTTATGAGGGCGTGTCCGTAAGTGCTCATTGGATTGAAACTAATCGTGCGACGTTCCAGGGGTGCGAGCTGGTGCACATGTACAGTTGTCTGCAAGCCGAGGGTGCAAATCTCAGGCAGGCATACCATGCACTTGGCTAGCCTAGCTTGGGCGCCTGCTACATCGTCTTCCTCGTACAAACCAGTCGCTAGCGAAGCAGTGCACAAACCAAGCTGGCATCTGGGCTCCATCACATAGCAGCCTGGTGCACGTGGTCAAACGGGAGTGAGAGCAGGACTTAGCAGCAGCAAGCACAGGTAGAGCGTGCCCACTGACGCACCTCCAGACAATCAGGACAACGCCGAATGGCCTCGCCGCACACCAGATCCAACCACGACACACGAATCCGGGTAACCCCAGACCCAGGAACAACCAGCACGATACGGCGATGTAATCATACATACGATGCGTCTGATGCGGTTTGCCCTCGCTATGTCGGGCAGAGGTGTTCTAGGTGGACTTGAGCTCTGCGAGCACGCTGTATCCGCTTAAAGGCCTACAAGGCTAGGTATCCACAGACCCGGAGTAGTTGCTCCGGACTGTATTAATGCAACGAGTTTCCTCTGCAGATGCTCGACGCATCAGCGTCCCCGACCAGCGCCAAGACCCATTGTGGCCGCAGAATCAGCGCCCATCAACGCCAGGAATAATACCCAGCGGGGCTGCCGAAAGTGTGAGTGCACCTGCGGAGGGCAGCCGGGGCAGAGCTGGTCGGGCGTAGGGATGGGAGCGCCGATGACTGCAGGGCGGTGCCGGAGGCGGGACGGAGGGACGACGAGGAAGCGTTGGGGACGGGTGAGGGAAGCAGGAGGGGTTGCAGGATGAGTGGCGCGTGACAGGCAGAACACCCATCACTCAGCCGCCACGATTCTCATCAGTCAGTCCGTGAGAACAGCGCGGCCTGGCATGACATCGTGGCACACCGGCTGCTGCGGTGGGATGGCAAGCATACTCACAATGCGCGGCCTTGTCGGATGATCCACCGGCCCCCGCCGCAAAAGAAGCTGGGCCAACGGCACGGCGGCAGCAACTTGCGGAGTCTTAAACAGCAGTTGTGCCTGCACCCCCCACTACTGGCCGTCACTGTCGGCCTCCCTCACGTCACTGCAATATGTCTATGACACCATTCCACTGACACCAAGGGGTTTCCGCGCACGCATGCGTGAGCCAGCCCAGGTGGTCTTCGAACCTTGCCACCGGCCGGCACAGTGCGCATGCCAACGCGGCAGATGTACTTGCTGCCTGGATTAGCAGGCAAAGACTCCAATCAGGTGATCCCATCCGTGGCGGGTGGAGACGATAGCGGGCCTGGGTGATTACTCGCTGTCCACATACCCGCAAAACCTTCCACCTCGCAACTCCCCCATCGTGTTTGCCGTCATACAAGAGGCTGCAGCGTCCGGAGCAAGACCTCTGAGACGTATCAGCCGGGGCACCAGGCGAACAATGCCCTACAAAGCAGACAAGCAGACACAGCGGGAGCCCAGCCCCCCGGGACGGCATCGAGCTCCCGTATCACACACCCAGCGCACACGCATGCAGAAACCCTGGCTGACATCCCCTCCCGGCCACCTCCAGGAGCACTCCACCAACCACGGCTGCAGAAGCGGGCACGGTCGCACTGGTGCATGCACCGTCGTGGGCGAGATGTCAATGGCACATCGCCTCGGAGGGTCTTGAGCGAACGGACGTCACCACATTTCACATGTACACACGACGTGAGTGATGCGCTGACCATAACCAGTATGTCAACGGTGATGCTTGATGCAGCTGTGCTTGCACCTCTCGATGCATTAACAATCACAACCGTTACACTTGGCAAGCCCACCGGCACGGGCGCATCGTCAGCCGCTGCCATAACACGTCACTCCATCTCCTCATCGCTGCCGCCACTCAACCTGCCACCCCCAAGATCTCGCTCACCCGGCCCATTTGGCTGTCTGCCACCTGCGGCAGCACCGCGCGGAGCGCTCTGCCGGCCGCCGCCCCGGCGCTCGGGCTTCCACGGCGACTTGACGGTTGCCGTGCCGGTGGCTTGCCGAGCAGCCTGCTCGCGCTGCGCACGAGCGTGCTGCACCTCCCGGTCCGCGTCGATCCGCGTCAGCGCCGCGATACGCACCGCGTCCTGCTGCAGCTTGCGCTTCTGGCTGTCGTCGCCGCTCATCTGCACACATCCCTGCCACGGCTCGCGCGTGGCCGACGCGCCGCGATGCTGCACGCATGCACGCATGCACTTGAACCGACATCCTTCACAGCTGCACACTCTCGAGCGGGCAGAGAGCTCGTCCGGCACGACGCGTCACAGGTGACGGCATCACGAGCCTGAAACGGGTGGCAGCGGAGGCATGCCTACGCGCGACGGCGGCGCCACAGGGCTGTCAGCTCTGCCGCAGCACGCATGCCACGCAGCAGAGCATGCTGTGGTGCGGTGTGACCGGGACGGGGTGACGGAGCAGGTTGTGGGTCCAGCTCGCATGCCTCGATGAAAGACATGGACCACTGAGGGACGTGTGCCGGTGATGCAAATCACACTGCCCTACAGCTGCTCTGCAGAGGACGCTGTCCTTCGGGTTTTGCCACTGACTTGCAGCACAACGGCATGGTGCCACTGGGTGTGCTCTGTTCACTGAGACACACAGTCGTCCTGTGTTGCATTTCTGCTCGTTGACGTGTTTTCAGAGCTTGCACCACGGGGAGCTTGTGGTCTGGGTCGCCCGAGACTCCTGCCGACCCGCCCGTGGCTCTGTTTGCAGCGAATGTCGAATGCCTGCCAGCGAGAGGCGGAGGCGCACCTGGATATGCTTCTCAACGCCTTCAATGGTCTTGTCCACGAGAGGTGCTGCTTGTGTGAGAAACCTGCACTGCGGTGGCACCTGTCTGGGATGCCTCTATGCGGCACACATGCCGGCACTGCGGCTCACAATCGCAGGCGGTCCGGCTGGGATCATCCGACACAGACACTGGGCACAGAAACGGTTTGCCTGCCGTCGCAGCATCTCAAGAGTGTCTGAACAGCGTCTCTTCCTTGAAGCAAGGCGAGCACCCTGAAAGGCTGTGCAGCAACATGGTGGCTGTTCCTGGGCAGGAAGCGAGTACCAGGTACACGGACTGGAGCTAGGGCTGCATCCAACACATCTCGTGATGCAGCAGATGTCTATACCAGGTTGAGAACATAGGAGGTTGCGGCGACGTACACATGATTCTGATCGGGATCCTGATGAAACCGTCCACAGTACTCTAGATGTTTTTCCAGATCAAAGACCTGCACACATCCGTAGCGCTGCTCACAGCTCTTGGGTAGGGATTGGGTCAGGGACAAAGACAGTGCTCCAGGTCCGGGCTGTGCAATCTACGTGTCCAGCTTGCGAATCCAATCAGGCATGGCACAGTCGAATTCGCACCACCTCTTTGAACCCCAGCATCAGAATGGCTTCGTAGGTGTGCTGGATATCGTGTGTCTTCTTTTGGAGTACCGTGGCCTTGAGTTTAAGCTGCACCGGCACTTGCATGACGGGGTATGCACAACATCAACTATGCATGCTGTACGACTGCCCCAGATTGACTCAGCATCGCAAGCAAGCCAACTGGCGCAAGGGAAGCGAGCAGAGCAGGGTGTGTTCCCCTTTTAAGTGCGTAGCATACCGGCTGCGTGAGATTTTTGGGACTCTTGCCGCCATACGTAACCAGGTCTTGGCACACTCTGCGGATCAACTTCAAGGCTTCTAGAATAAGCTGAGGATTGTAGTGCAGGTAGTCTGGGATAGATACAATTGCTCGATTAAAGGCCTTGACAGCATCTTTCACCACTGGTGTTACATGTGTAGCAGGCACAGGTGCCACAGTAGCTCTCGTGAGCGCAGCTTGCGCCAAAGCCTCTCGCTCAACTATCCTTGATTCCTCCATCCGAAAGGTCTTGTGCTAGACTTGAGGATCTAGGTCGGGAGGGCAGATGTGTTTGCGGCGCTAGAAGGACCGGAGATGGACAAACGGGACAGGTCGAAAGTCTCGAAGCCAGCCCAAGCAGCTACAGGGTCCTTCTGTGTACCCCAAAATGGCTTACCATTCATGTTGAACAGCTCCCGTGCTCTTAGAGCATAGACACATATCCTGATACCAACAAGCACGAAATGCGCGACGTACACTAAACGATCACGGCAAATTTAGGTTGCTAGCTGTGGCACAACGTCCTACCTGTCCATACATCAGTCTGATCGCAATAATTCGGACACCATCGCGTCCGCTAAGGAAACGCCGAGGAGACAAAGTTAATGTGTCTACAGGTGGACATGGAATCGTGGATCGGAGGTGGCAGTCATCGCGTCTGATACACAGTCGTACAGACACCTTGGTTTACAGCTACGTAACGATGCACGTTCCCAGTCGGCCGTTGCGTACAAAGAATCCGCAACCGACGCATACGACATGCTAACAGGTTCTGCACAGTAATCACAACTCGACGGTGGGAACACATGTGAACTAAAGGCCACAGCATCGGGATGAAGTGTTCTTTGCTCGAACAGCCATTGGCACCGATCACGATTTGAATGCGTGCTTTGGCACGTAGGTCAAGCCGATGCTCCATTCACGTTCTGCTCCCGTGACCTACATGACTGCGCCAGCAAGTGGTCATGTGCGCATCACCGCATGAATCATCGACATGCCAAAACTCTGGTACGCATCCGTTGCTTGCGTTAATCAGGCTCCCAAAGAGAAAAGTGCATGTTACCTGCTGCTAAAAATGTCCACAGAAAACTTGCCCGATGTCGGCATTAAACACCACGATGCTCATTCACAGCAATGCTGCTGCATGCGTGGTCTATTGTGTCCATCTGACGGAACAGGGCACAGCCAGTCACACTCCTTCAAAACCACATTCCCATCAAAACAGCCGTGGCATAGACCTCTCTCGGGGAAACGCGCTACCACATAACGTTTTCCTCAGCAACGGCACAGGCCGATTCACAGCCTACCCACCTCTGTAAGTGAATATTATATCACCCCCGCAACTGGTCTGCACAGCTGAACTGTGTGCAACAAGCCTACCTGCCATAGACATCTGTTTTGGAATGAAATGACGGTCTTCTGTCCCATTTTAACATCACCTGCCTGCGTCCACCGTCATCTGACGCAAGCCCGCACCACCACAACAGCGGTTACAGCAGATCACCGCTGGGTGGCCAAAACGACCAGCAGCCACACAACGAAACCGCTGCATGTCACCCCTCTGCCACGCTGCTGTGAAGAAATAGGTGCAGCAAGCATCACCGGTCACGCCGTGTGCAGCGAAACCCGCCGCGCTCACCTCACGTACTCGCTGAAAACTATCCATCAATCCCACCCCGGCCTCCCCTCCCCGGCATAGCACAGCAAATACACAGCAAGAGGTCGCGCCCCCACTCCTACCTCTGGGACTCCGCCGTGTGCAATGAGCCAGGTGGCGGCGCTCACCGAGTCGACCCCGAGCCGGCCAAAGCTCATAATCACACTGGAACCTAGCAATCAGCTGACAGCACGGCACGGGCGCCGCGCACCTGACGTTCTTCGGATGCACAGATATACAACGCGCCGGGGCCGCCAGTTACGGCTGGGGTTCCCCATAGGGGCAGCGCAGGAGGCGGAGCACGTGGGAGGCGGGGGAGGGTGGCCGGTGGAGGCGCACACTCCCCCCCTCGGCTGGTCCGAACTGCTGGACCGAACGGTCCTGAGTCGACGGCGGGTCGGCGGCCCTCCTCACGAGCGCTGCACGCCTATGTGTGGGGGCAGCCCCGGTCGCGACGGCATTCGCACGCCTTCGCAGCACGCCACAGCGGCGAGCGGCACGGCTGCCGGCCGCGCCCCGGGCGGGCGCATGTGATCCATAGTCCACTCGCGCCCACTCCCGCGTCAGCCGTGGTCATCCAGCCCCCCGAACGGCAGGTCGCCGAGCCCCCCCGACCCATCGAAATCCAGCAAGTCTGCCCAGTCATCCTCAAACTTGCCGTCTCGGAGGTCCCCCGGGTCCGGCCAGTGGTGCAGCACCGCGTCGTCTGGGGCGATCGCCTCGGCCCCCGCGTCGAGCTCATCCTCCGGCAGCGGCCGCTCGAGCAGTGGGTCGATCTCGGCCGCGACGTCCACCGTCGCAGAGTCCTGCCGCCCGTGCCTGCGGCCTTCGGGCCGCGTCGCGTCGGCCCCGTCCGCCCTGACGTGCGGCAGGGCTGCCGGCAGCGTGAGCCCCTCCGGCGCCGCCGTCCGCGTGAGGCTGCGGCTGCGCGTGAGCTCCGCCGAGTCGCGGTGCTTCCCGATCACCGCCTCCCGCATGTACCCCTTGTGCGCCTCCAGGTTCTCCTGCAGCTGCCGCTGCAGGTCGAGCTGCTCCTGCAGCGACGCCTGGAGCTGGTGGTGCTTCTGCAGCGCCGTCCTCCACAGATCACTGTTGATCAGCGACGGCGGCGGAGAGGGCCGGCGGCCGACAGGAGCGATGCCCCCGGCACCCGGCATCGCCGGCGCCGCATGCATCATGCGCATGGCCGGGTGCACTGCGTAGCTGGCGGCCATGTGCGCGTCGTCCCCCCACAGTCGCTGCGGCTCCGTCCCCACGCCGTGCGGCGCCGCCGTGAGATCCATCATCGGCGCCGCCGTGAGATCCATCATCGGCGCGCCGTGCTGCCCCACGCTGGACCGCAGGCCATGCATGCCGTCCGCATGCGGCCCCACACGGGGCATCCCCGGATCCATTCCGATCCCCCGCCCGGCAAAAGCGGCGGTGTGCTCACCATGCATGCCCTGTGCATGACCCATGTGGCCCCGGCTTCCGGCCCCCAGGTAATGTGGGTGGCCCGGCTCTGCGTCGGTGCTGAAGGTGGCGAGCTGTGTGTCATTGAAAACCCGACTAGGCGGACAATCCACGTGATGGGTGGGTCCATGGCCCGCGTCTATCAAATGATCCCTCCCCATGCCCGCATCAATCTCCACACCCCCCAGCGCATCCTCACTGTCGAACATTCCTCTAACATCCGCAGACATGACGTCATGGCGCCCGGACTCGTCAGGCTGCGCACTTCTGTCATTCCGTTTCCCGCCGTCGTTCATGCTGCGCTGGCGCTTTGTTTGTGGCCGACCGGCAGGAGAATGAGGAGCTTGCTCTGGACCACCGCCAGCTGAGTGGAGTGGCATGGGCGTTGCAGTCCGCGCAGGCGGAGAGTCGGTGGAGGGTGGCTGGGCATCTCTGCGGCAGTGGGCTCGGGCGGTCAGGTTGGGTAGGCCAGATGCCAGGTCGGTTGCCAGCAGGTCCACCGGTGCCATGGGGGCAGTAATAGTGGCCGCTACGTTGAAAGGCATGGTCATCACGCCCGTTGATTTGTCCATGATCCCGGCCTTGACAGTAGTGCTGCATGTGTGTGTTGTGAGTCTGCGTGTGGGTAAGCAGTAGCCATGACCGGGCACTGTATGCCGCCTCGCAAGCAATCCGAGGTGAACGATAGGCGCACCGATACTTTTGCAGGTGTGACTTGATGTGGTAAATGTGCAGTCCGGGGGTACTCATCAACTTTAGAATGCCTTTCGGGGTTGCCTTGTCTGGCCCACCCAGCGAATTCACCGCCACAGTAAACGTCTTGTGGAGTTCAACCGTCCAACGCAAACGCGCTGGTTTGCTATTACTCTCAGCCCTCGATGATGATGGCCCTGTATCAGAGGATCACACGTCAACGCGATCGCTGGCTGCGGCGCCTGTGGTACGAATGTGGCATATGGTTGTTGCTCATCTGTGGGCGAGCCATCAGACACACCTGCCCCTTGGTGTGAAGACTGTCCCACACTCTGCAATTCACTCTGTTGTACGTCTGCATCATTCTGTGCACTAGCCGTCCCGCATTCCTACATCGCAAATGTAGAGGTTGGAGAATCGGTACTGTTGTTTCAAACGCAGCTGGCAAACCAGCAGGAGGCCGGCGATGAGCTCATCCACTACACTTTACTGTGGAAATGGTATGTTTGCGGTGCCTGGCGGTCTTGCAGCCACTCAAAGACCGTGACCAGCCCAGCGTGGGCATCGCGGGCTGGCGTTTCAAGGCACGCACGAGGTCTACATCATCATCAGGCTCCGTGACACCATGACGCCCCGACGTGCCGCGTCTGCGCCTTTGCTGTGCTTCATGCGCTTGACCAGGCTTGCTTTTGCCAGTTATGCGGGACTCAGGCTCTGTTTCGCTGTTCTGTAAGATGTCCAAGACATCTGGCATAGGTTCCTCAAGCCAGAAAGAAGCAAAATTGTCAATATCTTGCTCATCGTCGCCCATCGTGACAGATTTTCGTAGCCCAGCAGGGATGTCGCCCTGCTAGGCTGCATGAGGTAGACTATTGTTACACCAGCTTATACAAATCATGACATGATCAGGCTCTTTGCAGCGCATATTGTTCCGGATGTTGTATATCTCCGCTCCACGTTTCCGAATACCCATCGGTAAACGCGTCGCTCGATGGCGAATATTCCTCGGCGTGTTAGGGAGGGCCCGTCCCAGCTCGAGAAGATGTCTAGCTCAGGGCGAGACCGTCTGAAACCCCATATTCTGGTATCATAATTTCAGCTGTTTCGTTGTGTGCGTTCACAACGCTCTTAACAGCACGCCCTCGGGTATTACTGCGGCGTGTGCACACTGCGTCTCCCCATGGACCCAGATGACTTCCAACTGGGTCCGTTGCCCATGGGTGAATCCTGGTCGCTGCACTCTATGCTCAGGGTTGCCTAGCCAGGACACCGTTAGCACAGCGCCCTACCACCTTTTCATTTTATGCTATGGCTTCAGCCTTACCATTCGTCTGCAGGCGTGCGCGCTGCGTGAAGCCGAGTCGTGCGGGACAGCACCGTTAGCCATGCCAATAGGTACCGCGCCCGAAACACCATCTTTCCGTGGACCAAGGTTTTGAGTAATGTCGATATACTCAGCAAGGTTGCATACCTGCCTACCGCACAGCAGGTGCAACAGTTTGTCTGTTTGTCCGTTTGTCAGTAATTCTCGTTTGCATGTGCATCCTGTGGTAACCTGTACGTACAGTGTACCAATATGGCGCCGGTGACTATACCGTTTTGTCTGGCTCGGGCTGGCACGTACAAAAACGTATCGCTCGAGACATGATATTGTGGTCGCTGATCAGCTGCTTTCGCCAGCTTACAGCCTTATTCGGCAGCGAACACTAACAGCTCACATTCTGGCCTTCAAAGAGTGGAGACTCGTGGACCACACCGTGGCGCTGAGTATCTGTTGAGGATTGTATATGGTTGCCCTGGCATGCCTTACCGGCCTGTGGCCTACATCTCTCATGGCACCAGGTATATGTCATGCACGACACAAGGAACCCCTCCAGGTGTCCTCCAGGACATCTATATGCTGCCAAGTCACTTGAAACTGCAAATACGTGCGCAGCAGCAGGATACTGAAAAGGATATGTGTGCCAGCTGTGTAACCAAGCCCATGCTGCCACCAGTCACACAGCAGGACGACAGCAGCTCATCACCAAAGGCACACAGGAGCAGCGTCAACGCCCGCTTGCAAGCTTTATCCACTCCACTGGGTGGACCACTCCCTGCCAGCCGGTTATGCCACTGTATGGGCAGCTGTCACAGCTGCAGTCTGACTGCAGCTGTGATCCCCAACCAGGTCTATGAACGCCGGGCATGATCAGGACGTGAGCAGCCAATGGCTGTACATGCAGTCATCCAAACCCACGGCCGCGGAGGCGGTGCTTCTCACAACGCTCAGCGTGGCATTGCGGCGGAATGCGGCCGCAGACGTGCTCGCAAGGCGAAATCCGCCACGTGACGGTTTCGGAGTGGGCGTGAGGGGCAGAGTGCAATCCCGGTGACCCCCCCGTGCCCCCTCCGTGCAATCCCGGTGACCCCCCCGTACCCAGCACACCATACTTTGTTGGACTACTTTTCAGGGCATGGCCCCAACAAACGGTGGCGGAAATTGAAACGCTGCGTTGAACACTGGTGAGGAGGTGATGTGTGGTGTACATCAGTTCGGCTGCCTCACATGCGTGGTGCATTACAGTATAGGTATGCGAGTGTGCCCCGGCTGTCTAGTGTCGGTTCCAGACGGTCACTGCCCTCCAGCCGCAAGCGCGTGCGGCGTGAAGAGCCAGCGCTGGCACGAGCATCAGACTCTGCTGCAGCCCGGATGTCCATCGACAAACGATCGTGCATCTGTGAACGACCACGCTTCCCAACGCCCCCCGACCTCCTACCGACAGTGATACATGCATCCCCTCCCTCACAAGTCGCAGAACGCCTGCGAGCAGTTCTGCGCAGGACGCTTGCCGGCGCTGCCTTGCAATCGCCTCGCGCCCGACTCCTTCCGCCCCGCCACCCCGCGACACGGCTCCGCGAGTCAGCCGGCAGATCGTGAGTCGCGTGCTGTGCCCTGTCGACTACGACCCGCAGAACGGCTCCGCGAGTCGAGCATGCAGCCTGTGCGAACGGCGTGGCAGCCAAAGGTACAGCGACACCGCCCCACTCCTGCTAGGCCCGTACTCAGCGCCAGGGTGTGCTCAGCGTGGTGGCCGTGGCGGCCGCCGCCCCCGCTCCCACCTGCCAGCGGCAGGCCAGCAGAGGCTGCTTCCATCATTGGCACGGCGGCAGGTGATCGGGTGGCAACATGCCGTCGTGGCCCGATCGCGCAACCGGAGCTCCCAGGGGCACACTCTGCCTCCCAGTGCCCTAGCCTCCGGTCGCCGTCGTGGTACAATACGCATGCATGGTGCCCCGCCTTTGTTCTCCCGGTGGGTCATGATTCAGGTGCCGGCCTGGATGACCGTGCCGCCGTGGCTGCAGTGGCTGAGGGGCCGCCGTGGTTTGGCGTGACACCTCATCGTGTTTGCGTTACTGTGGGTCACGTGCTGGCATATCTCTTGATCACCTGGTGCGGGCGGCTCGCTCGACAGTCGGCAGGTGGGTGCATTCGGTGCTCCAGGCACTCTGCTCTGGGAGTAGGTGTTGAGACAGGGGGCACACCATTGGCCTCGCCTGCCCCAAGCTCGCAGGCGCTTTCCTCTCGAGACCTCCTGACCGCGCAGCTTGCTGCGTGGCTGGAAGTGCACTGTTCTGTAGTGCAGCGGTGCCCAGTGTCTGCACACATGAGGGCAGAGCTGTCTACACGTCACGACCATCCGGCGGTTCTATGGATACAGCGGCGCAGCGTACGTTGGACGCCGGCCTGCCGCTTGGATGTTTGGAGCAGTCAAGGGTGATGTGCGCTGCCTCGCCAGCCTCCACCACGATGGCACCTATGCAGCTCTCAGACGTGCAGGGACGAAAGGACCTCCCACGCATACGGCTCTACATTGTGACAGGCATGCGGATGTATATGTATCCATATGTCAGGGGACGTGACGGCGACCCGCGCTATCCTCTTCCTACTGCAGTCACTCTGCATGCCCCCCCTGTTCCTGGTGCACGCCTGCTCGTCGTGGTAGGAAGTAGGTATAGCCACAACACTGACACTGCCCAGCCACGTCCGATGCCGGTGCGCACTGCTCGAGCCGCATTCATGGGAGGCAGGGAAGTGGTGCTGCGCATGTGCGATGACGTTTGGGCATGGCGGAACGATGCCCCCGTAGTCCCACAGCTCCTCTCAGCTCCACCACTCCCACCTCCTGATTTCTAATGGGCCTCATGCCATCCCTCCGGGATAAGGGGTGTTCCATGTCGTGCTGCAGAGAGGCTGTGGCATGACACGGGGTGTGACTGCACTGTATTCAAACACAACTCTGTGCGCGATCAACACGGAACTCCAGCGTCGGTCGGCCTGACTTATCACCCATACTTGTACCACCGCTGTACCTGCCCGCATCGCACAGACCCTGCAGCTGGTACAGTGCCGGTGAGGAGCCCCCTGCTTCCAGACACAGAGGGCAGCGCAGCCCTGGCCGCGAGGTGGAGCACAAGCAGTCCCTGAAGCAGTCACGAGGTCACGCCCCTCCGGTCTGATCGCCGTCGGCCGTCTGTCACCTGTCACGGGAGTGGGGAGTGCGGAGAGCTCGCACCTGGCAAGCTTGCGCAGCGCTGCAGTAAGTGCTGACTGCACCTGTAGGTGTTCTAGCAGTCTTGTAGTTAGTACACTGTGTGAACAAGTGGCTCAGTATACCTGAGCCACTCTAAGCTTGCTCCTGCGCAGTGGTGTGTAGTACTAAGGAGGTAGGAAGGCGTGTAGCATGTAGGGAAGATGGGACGTATGCTGAGTGAATGCTCGGGGTGCGTCAGTGTGTTTGAGGCAGCAGAGAGACCAGAGCTGCTGCTGTGGCTGCCGTGGCGGCTCCTTGCAAGTACCCACGGTTCTCACATCCGGCCCTCATGATGAACTGTTGTCCGGCACGTAGCTCAGCCGTGTGCTGGTGGCGAAGCTCAGTAGCGCTCATGGCCACGATGCAGCACGCAATTTCACGAGTCCCTGAGATAGGAACGAGCGCCACAGCGCATGCCAAGGCGTGCCATCAATGATTGCAAGTAGCACAGCAATGTTTACATATGACACAACGTCGGGAGTCACGGTAGACACAGGTGTGTACAGCAGCCATGTGTGGTCGGCGGCAGGGGGTTGTTTTCCAGGGTCTTAAGCCCAGAAAATAAACCTTACAAATTACCAATAGTGCGGAAAAACATCATGATTGCAGCACAGCGTCAGCTGCGGCACCCCTACAAACAGCGGCGGACAGAGACGACGCGGAGGACGACACCAAGACATTCCGGGCATCACACCGGTGTCACGTTTACTTTCACATTTGCATGTACACCAAACCCGTCCGAGAAAACTAGCAAACGCCACTCGGGCACGAGCGCCCGCACAGACGCGCGTGTAGTAAGACCCGCGGCCGGTGCGCAGTTGCGTGACGCCCGATTCGACCCTTGCCTCCTCCTGGGTCGTGTTGGGGGCGGCTGTCAGGAATGTAAATGTAAATGTGACACTTACTCGCCATATCCTACAAGGACCTTGACGTCTCCGGGTAACCGGGACCACGGGCCAAGCCTGAATGTGAGGGGCGTGTCTTTGTCTTTGTCGGGAGGCGGCCCGGTGTGCTCAGGCCTCCGGGACGCGTCTCAACAACCCGACGCAGCAGCAGAATGGCCCCCCTCTGAGGCAGCATACCATGTGTCCAATATTAAAACTGCCGCGATGATCAGCAGGAGAGGAAGAATGAGCCCCATGTCCCTGCCTGCGTAGGTGCTGCGCCCGATGCCTTTGTTGGGCACCTGATTGTTTAGGTCTAGCACGAGACCGATCGCGCCTTGCGGTTCGCTGGGAGTTCCGTCAGGATGTTGACTATGGCATGACCTGTTTTATGACCTGTTCCAAGTGCATTGCAAGCCTGGCAATCAGTCATTGTACATCTCAGCCCACTGCAGTGCCCAGTTTGCTCTGGCCAGTTTGCTTCCAGCAAAGGGCAGAATATTTCTTGAACCGGTATTACATGAGACCGGTGTCCACACGGAGAGAGCATGCAGTGGCTGCACTGCTGTATGAGCATGCATGTGTTCCTCACAATCGTCCTGTGTGCATTCATTGAGTGTTCTTTCAGCTGCTTACATCACGAGGTGTGCCACAGGGCAGGGCAGTCGTGATGCTTTGGTAGAGAAGGTTGAATCTGTCAGGTTTGATTCTCGTGGCGCATGCATGACCCTGGAAAAGTAGTTACAAAAGAGTACAAGGGCAAACCCACAAAGTGGACCAAGGTCATGGAATCAGACAACAGCAGCCCAG
>JAUMHO010000009.1:1674033-1684628 GCA_032360965.1 Ulva armoricana
CTACAGTACACCACCTCACGTCGGCAACACAGGCACATCCAGTCCGGCGTCGTAGTGCCTGCCCTGCTCCCGTGAGACCCTGGAAAAGTACCTTTTCCAATTGGCCAGCACTGGTGTGCACGTGTCCTCAGTGCTGGGGTTGATCCCGGAAGCGCTAGCGCCGTCTCGGAATGATGCATATGCCACGCGGTTATCATATGACACGCCAGCTGCACCAGCAGCATCTATATCGGCACGTCCTGTCCAAGCAGGATGGATAGAAGAAACAGAGGAGGACATTCCTGTTGCATATGCACACGCAGCGTTTCGCTTTCACCCATTTCTCTTCAGGCAGAACAAAATATTCGGAATCCAAGAACCATGCAAAACACGAATTCTACTCTTCTCTGTTAATCAGCAGCCTGCAGGGTTTGGCGATGCAACGAATGGAGGGCTTCCGCGATGCGGTGAGTCGGATCAACTTATGTCGACATGATACGAAACGCAGGATGCTGCTAATGTACGAAGTATACTGTCATGATAGCATCACAGTATACTACGTAGATGGGTGCACCGGTGTTTGCCGCAGCCTCCAGTCGCGCGGGCACTCGCCGTGTGAACGTTATGGGCCAGAGCCGCATACACAGCCGTCATGGTGTAAAGGCGTTACTGGTGACTCACGCTGCGTCTCAAGCACAAGCTGTTGAGGATTCCACAGTTGCCACGTGGCGCGGGCAATTGCATAGCTGTCGGCCGCAGCGCGCCGCGGCGTGGATGCTCGAAGTTGCGGAGGATCGCGCGCCGGACGTGTACAATCCATGCAGCCGCAGACAGGTGTACCGGAATGCTCACATCCGAGACCGGAACCATGCTGTCGACAGGTGACTGTGGGCATGGAGCTTTGCACCACTCCGGACCCAGACGAGGATCGAGGCTCGCTATCGGAATCATCGTTTGCTTGCACCTGTGCACACACCACGGGATGGTCAAACCAACCTACCAACCACAGCAGAACCTCGAACTGCGCTGGGTCTGGCGAGGGTGACGCGCAGCGTGAATTCGTCAATCCTCGTCAACAGGCCTAGGAGTACCCAGCTCGGTTGTTCATGCACTGAACGAGCACATCGATGACGTGATCACCCGATGCACCCATCATCGCGATGCAGTGAGTCAAAAGGTCTACGCTGCAAATGGGTCAGGCGAGATGCTATCATGTGGTCGCGCCTGCGCCTGTGCACAGTGATGTGATGCAATCTCCAGCCTCTATGCTGCTCCCCCCACAGGCACAAAACGCCGAGACCAGCAGCATGCGTCCACCTGATCAGCAACTGCTTCGTCCACGGGACCCTGCGCCGTCATCCGAGGCAACTGATCATGAGACTGTGTAGCATGTCAGAAGCAGCGTACTTCACAGGCAAATGCCAACTTGACCACGAACTACATACTAACCACCCCCTGCCAAGCTTTCACCAAGGGTCTGCAAGACCGACACTGGCATCTCACATCCCCAGGCCAGGAGTGCAGGACTGTAGGTCCCACTGCCTGACCTAGGGGGTTGCTGATAGGCACCCTCATGGACTTGCCCGGAACATGTCACCTCGCAAGCCACACAAGATACAAGCCACACAAGATACGTTGACGGCAATTGACGTTGACATGACAATCGCTGCTCCATGGCATTCTTGCTGCCTGACGTGGTGTGCAGACTTGCGACCACCAGGTGCCACAAAAAAGGGATCAGGAGTCATGCCGAATAGGAATCACAAGACGAACAGGAATCACGTCGAGTAGCACGCTAATGTCAAGCGGGCATCGGCCACAACGCAACATCAGTTGCACTTAACTTGGTTTGGTTGCTCGTCCTTTGCCTTTGGGAGAGATGGCTCGTGTGGTCGCACACCTTGGTCGTGACCATGGTTTGCACCAGCGCGTGCCTTTGAGGGTTCAATCGGTCCCGGTTGCCGGAGGTGTCAATGTCCTTATGGATACGGCCATGTACTCATACATACATACTTAAACCGCAAGTGCTGTGGCGGGGGCTGGCGTTCGGGTGCTGTGGCGGAGACTGGCATCGATTCTGCACCGACAGGGGGGCGATTCTAGACTCTGCCCCAGCGACGAGTCTCATATGTATTGGTGCGGTGTTGGAAACTGCCCATGCCAAGCTACAGCACCACCACATACCAGCTGTTGTGTACATGCGCTGATGAATTGCAGTTCATCAGCCTGGTGCAGCTGTAGATGGCGGATGTGGTCCACGCAACTACCTCCTGCCTGGGCATGGGATTTCAACGCTTGGATCTGTATGTTAACGTGCAATAGCCTCGTCATGTAGGCAGGTACATGCAGCCGGACCTTTCCGCAGTCATGGAAGGACAGGAATATTGTGCACCTGACCTGTAACCACTGCTGACATCTGTTTGACCCGCCATTGGCAGGCACCACAGCCTGACCCCAAATGACATGGCACAGGATCAATAACTGTAGGCTCACCCTCGGCGCAATCCCAGGCAGGCCATCACAGCTTCTGCTCCATGGTGCTACCTGGCTGCCACTCTCAGCCATCGCACTGGCTGAGGCAAAAGCATGGACTCCCAGCAGAGGCCAAATACAGTATGCAAAGGAAACGGCATTTTTCCAACAGCCGTTGTTTCAGAGACCTGGTAAGTGCTAATCCAACTGGACACATGTAGGCGTGGACACACATTCAACTGCAGTGGTCACACCTCCACACACCAAGCAGAAATCGACAGGATGCACGCTACTTCCAAAACTTCTGCTTCTTAAACATACGTTTGTCGAACAAGCGACTGCAGTGGGTCATTGCAAAGTTCTTCATCTGCGATACAGACTCGGCAACCCCCCCGCGGCACCGAGCACATTCCACGGTCAATTGCACGAACAAAGTCAACTGCGCCTTGCCATTTGTATAAAAGGAAAATCCGGTGCGCATGATAGGCTGGAAGTACACGTGGACAAGCACCCCTCGCTGTGAGAAGCGCCGGCGTTCCGCAGCACAGCCTGAACTGTACCGAGTTCCAGCCTGCGAAAGTGCTGACTGCTGAAACACCAATCACGTAGCTGCCTGTCCATCGATTTGCCTCTCTGTTTGCGTCCAGCTACGGAAATGAGGACCAGAAATCCAGTGACGACATCTCTCCTTGAACGAAGTGCCAAGTGAAGCACATCGTGGTCGCGCTAACGGCAACGCAACTCAGTGTGAACTGCCCATCATCCACGTTGGCAATGTGCAACACGCGTGTTTTGTGCAAAAGGACCGAATCTGTGCTCGCTCGCAGGGAATATTTCAGAGGGCATCTCGTGCGCTGGCAATTTGCGGCGCAGGTGCACTCCATGATGTCATCATGCAAGACTGCGCACCGCTACAGTTCATGAGTATCTGTCGACCAGCAAACGCACATGCTGGAGGGGCAGGCGACCGCTGGATGGGGGAGTGGAGCTGGGCCACGTCGGCCACTGCGGCTCCGTGGCCCCGAACAGACGGCATGCTCAAAACATCCAAACTGTATGTTGACTATTTCATTGCACGGTCGAGTTTGTCGTTCTTTGTTATTCATCCGTGCGTTTCATAGCAGGGTACCTTTTAGAGACCCTTGGCTCAGCTTGTGCACGAGGTAAGTCTATTTATCGGGAGTTGTTCAAAGATTCCTTCATGGCCGTCGAATAATGTTTTTCAAGGCACAGCTTCCTGGGATCCGGACAGCGGCAGACCTTCGGTAAAGTATATAGGCTGCAGACATGGCTGCGCTTAATACTTCCATTCCATCGTGCCCCCTAGGTCGCAGTCGCTCACGCCGTAGCAGGGACTAATTCCTTTCATTTTGTACCTGGTGCCGTCTAACACAGCACATACCTTTCACAATGGCGGAATACTGGGATGAATACGTCTGGATTGTCGTCGTTGGTGCGCTGCCGTGGCAAAGCTTGTTCGGATGCGCCGGGACTGGGCAAAGTAGCTTCGCGTGCGCATGTGGCCGGCCATGTAGGACACCATCAACATCGCGCCGGAGCTGTGCCAGCCGACTGTTTGCTGTCATAATTACAGAGGTAGCCAGTCGTAGGGCACTGCGATGTCTCGCAGCATCCTCCATAGCCCTGGTGGCTTGCAAGGCCGTCCACCGAGTACTGGTGCCTACGTGATTCAGCGCGAACGGTGACAGAATACACCACATATAAACATGCAGTCGATGCTCCGATGCGTCGATTGATCAGCATTGTTCAGTAGTGCCTCTGTGTGAGTCGGCAGCGTTGCCCGCTTGTAGCGTTGGACGCGTCGACCAGCACTGGATTGTTGTGTCTGGCCTGCCGTGCAGATTAGAATGTTGAATCTGGTGTCTTGAGTTGTTTAATGCGGCTTTGCGGGCGTTTATGCTTATGCCCAGCTGTTTCTTGCCGCCGACGGTGCCAGCCGAGGTCACTGAACAGGAGCCGAACTTCGTGGCCTCTTGTCGCAGCTCCGCTTTCACAGAGTGTTTAATGTTCAAACCATCTAGGTTTGTAGTGGATAAAAGTGCTCTACCCCTGTAGCAGCCGGCCAACTCGCAGAATATTCTCTCACCGCGTATGGGGAATCTTCCCGAGGGACGACTCACTGCACAAGCTATAGACGGCATTTACAGGACTTGCACATTCGCATTTAATGCCGCTTATTTGGCAATTAATCATGGCGTGCTTGCAGGCGCTTTCATGGCCTTCTTCATGGCCTACGGCATCGGCGCCAATGACGTGGCCAACGCGTTCGCGACATCCGTTGGTTCCAAGACCTTGACACTGTTCCAAGCTACTATTCTGGCCGGTATCTTCGAGGTGTGCTACACACATCAGCATGCCCATGTGCTACCTGCGTTCTTTGAAGTGATCGGGGGTCACTCAGTTCTCGCCGAGAGCTTCATGTCAGCGTGGCGTGCAGTTCCTCGGAGCGCTTCTCCTGGGACGCGGTGTGACCGACACGGTGCGCAAGGGAATCGCAGACCAGTCTTTCTTCGAGGATCAGCCCGAGATTCTTATGTACGGCATGTTTTGCTCTCTCATCGCAGCCGGTACATGGCTCCTCCTCGCCACGTACTTGGAGCTTCCCGTGTCAACCACCCACTCCATCATTGGGTGAGTTCCAATCTACTGCATGACGGCTTGAAGCTTGTACCACCACCAATCTGTGTTTACAGAGCAATCTGATCCTTGCATGGGAGTATCATAGTGATGCATGCCTACACCACCCTGTATGCATGCTGGTTTGTCCGTGACATGTCGCATCTTTGGTCCCAGGCAGGTCACCTGATCTCAACATGCCCTTGCAGTGGAATCGTCGGCATGGCATTGGTCGCATACGGCGGTGATGCAGTCAAGTGGCATGAGATCGATGAGGATGAGAAGTTCCCTGTCAAGGGTATCTCGTCGGTTGTCATCTCCTGGATATTCTCCCCGGTCGCGTCCGGCGTGGTCGCCGTCTTCTTCTTCCTCTTTGCCCGTACCTTCATCCTCCGTGCTGATAACTCCTATGACAGGACATTCATTTTCCTCCCGATCCTCGTCTTTGTCTGCATCTTCATTAACGCCTTCTATGTGCTTGACAAGGGCATCAACAAGCAGTACGCTCCTCTCAACGGTCCTCTGTAGCGCCGTGTTGTGACCTACTGACTGCCTTTTGACTGCATCGACCTGATCCACAGGTGATTCAAAATACACCCTGGACAATGTACATTGTCTCCACCTCAACAGGAAGCTAACCAGAAAGCTAAACATTGAGCGAGTACTAGAAATGCTTGAAACTTACAACGTGCTGCAGGTGGGAGTGGATCAAGGACCACACCGAGCGGTCTGCCTGGATCGCCGCAGTCGTCGGCGCCGTAGCCTTCTTCATTTCCATTGGTGTCTCTGTGTGGCTCAAGGCTCGCCTGGCCCGCCAGGAGGCTGCCAAGGAGAAGGGAGGTGACGTTGAGAAGGCCGAGACAGGTGTGTCCTGCTCCCAGAGGTTGGTATGGTCCTGGCTGCGGCATCCATTCCTGCCCCGATCTACAGTTGCCCCGATCTGTGCACTGTCGAGCTACATGCATGTGGACGCTGCAGTACAGTCTCACAATGATCATGGGTCCATGTTGCTCATGCTGTGCCGTGTGCAGAGAAGCCCAGCTCCTTCTTTGCCAGACTCTCTGATGCCATCAACTCCAACGACCCCCACTCTGCCGTCGACGAGGACCTCGCCGTCAAGGAGATCCACGACAACGCCGAGGTCTTTGACGAGCGCACCGAGGGCGTCTTCCGGTACCTGCAAGTCCTCACGTCCTGCTGCGACGCCTTTGCCCACGGTGCCAACGACGTCGCCAACGCCGTCGGCCCCTTTGCCGCCATCATGCACATCTACCGCAAGCAGGACCTCGCCAAGAAGTCGGAGCTGCCCGCGTGGATCCTCGTCATCGGTGGTGCCGGAATCGTCGTCGGCCTCGGCACGTATGGCTACAGCATCATCAAGGCCATCGGAGTCAAGCTCACCAAGATCACCCCCTCCCGTGGCTTCTCCATCGAGCTGGGCTCTGCTATCATCGTCGTCACCGGCTCCTACCTTGGCCTGCCCCTGTCCACCACCCATTGCCAGGTGCGACTCGGTCTCACCGATGCGTTCCTAGCCTGTACTGTTTCAGCACCTCTCCATCTATGCGAGTCTGTCTGACACTTCCAAGCCTGGACCAGCTGATCTGTCGATTGAGCTGTGGTGCCTCCCTGGGTGTTGCAAGAGTCATGATTGGTTCGGTTCTGCAG
Organism: Ulva armoricana; assembly: GCA_032360965.1. Classification (NCBI taxonomy): domain Eukaryota; kingdom Viridiplantae; phylum Chlorophyta; class Ulvophyceae; order Ulvales; family Ulvaceae; genus Ulva; species Ulva armoricana. The sequence goes on from JAUMHO010000009.1 coordinate 1,680,790, forward strand.
GTCGGAGCAACCGCAGCGGTCGGCCTCGTCGAGGGTGCCAAGGGCATTTCCTGGACTGTGATGATCAAGGCCATCATCGGCTGGGTCGCCACGCTCATCATCGTCGGCCTCATGTCTGGCCTCTTCATGGCTCTCGGCATCTACACCCCCAACCTGCGCTCGCTGGAGGCACTCACCAAGATCAAGGCTGAAACCTTGGAGGCTGCTGAGGCCACCATCGCACGGGTTCAGGAGAATGGATGCCTGGCTGAAGGCACCCCCGAGTTCCAGGCAACCACAGCCTTCTTCCAGGGCAGTCTAGACATGAACTTCAAGTTCCCGAACCGGGTCGGTGATGCAATTGAGTACATGGACTCTCTGAATGCTAACCAGTGTGCCACGCCGACAGCAGTGTCTGTGTTTCCATTTGCGCAGGACTTTGAGTACGAGGCTCCTGCAGATGAGGAGGAGGAGTAGATATTAGGCTGGTGTTGGGTACTCCTACACAAATCCGTTACGCAAATGGATTCGAGAACACATTTTTCCCTGTCGCAAACTGAGGGGTTTCCATGCGAGGTAGTGGTACACCTGTTGTGTGTCCCTTCATGAGACCAGTTCTGCGACGTGTCGCCAGTAGATCGTGGTGGATGTTTGGTTAGGCTATGAGCTTGTCCCCTCGTTGATGAAAAGGGTAAAAGACAGCTCAGATTATGAGAGTATGCTGGTGGTCAGTCACCCATTGTTACAGGTGTAACACCGTACATTTCAGCTACATTCTTGCCCACTTATACATGTACTGTCTATTTCCAACTAAATTTCTTGCCCCGGAACACAGAACTGGTCAATGCTCCATTCAATTTACTGGTGTAATGTACCATTACCAATCCACATGTACCCAAGTCCACACGGTTTATTACAATGCACGCAGTAAGTACCGCTACTAGAATACATCTTCAACCTCATACAATGGTGGGCTTTGTTGAATATCATGTGAGTGATCCCGTGATGTTGAAAGCATTGACAGCAGGCCGCTACTAGGATCTTGTGTTTTGATCGGAGATGTGATGTGCCTGTCTGTTTAACAGCACATAATATGCAAGCGAAACATATGTGACAAGAAAATTTGCACCCCGAGAAGACATGCACCTGTGACACATCACAATGGCTTCCTATCAAACTGCACAGTGTTTATAACACCTGGGGCACTCGGAACCCAGTCTGCAGGAGTAATTCGAATGCCTGAGGATCCGAAATTGCGATGGACACCTTCCGGCCCGGCCTGCTGGACGACTGCACCTGGACTCTGCATTCATACCACTCGTGCAACTGAGACGGTCAACTTGTACATGGGAGACCTGTCATGGCCGGGTAGCAGATTACATGTCACTCCCAGCGGCTCGTATGCCCCTGCGGCGCCATCGTCATCTGCAAGCTGGGAACCGGCCTATACTCTCTTGCCACCGCTGCAGCGACGTGATACCTGCCACTACACGCCCATCCCACACCTCCCTCTCCGTGTAGCCACCACCCTGACTACCAACACCGGCGATGGAGATCCCAGGCCCTCCGGTGTTGGCATGCATGGTCGCTCCGCCATGCGTCCGCCCCCCGGCCCGCCTCTGCCGCAACGCATGCTGCTTCAAGCCGCACTCAAGGCCCGAACCTTCCAAGACGCCCTCCCCAGCCGCCGCGCCAGGGGTTGACCCAGCCGCCGTGCCGCCGGGCGCCCCCCCGGGCACTCCCCTGGAACTGCCCTCGGGGCCCTCGTCCCCCTCCCCACCGATGTGCACCTCCACCGTGAGGCATCGCCGCTGCGGCGAGGAGGGCGCGAGGAGCGCGCTGAAGACCTTGCGCACGTCCTTCAGGGTGCAGGCCCGGGTCGCCGCGGCCTCCCGCGAGATGCGATCAAACGCCGCCGTGTCATCCATGATCCTCGGCCAAGCATCTGCCACCTCTGACGCGAGATCCGATATCGTCGACGGCTGCACACAGAGCACCCCGCACGTTACGGCCTCCGCAGCTCCCCATCAACACACCACCTACTCGCCCCTCCCTTCCCTGACCTCGGGCTGTTGCACCCGCCACCCCTGGCATGCGCAGCCGTGCATCGCACCATGCATGCCCCCCCGCCAGCGCTGCACACAGCACGCAGCGCGTCGCCATGCGCACGGCCCTGCTTCCGCGGTGCTCCGCCAAAAGAGCCCCCAAATCTGTGGCCTGTTTGCAAGAACGGGGCACAGCACACATGACACCCAGCACACACAGCGCCCGCACCATCTCCATCGCCACACTCGCTCGGAGATCGTTGAACTCGGATTTGGTCATCTTGCCGAGGTCGCGCCCGAAGGCGAGTAGGAAGTCGGGGATGGCGCGGCGGCAGCGGCTGGCTGCGTCGGCGGCGCCCGCGACGGACACTGCGACGCCGCACGCGCCGGCGTGGCTACAGGGAATGACGTCAACGTCATACCCGAGCTGCAGCTGCGTCCGGAGGTAGTCGTACGCAGGCCCTTGCATCGCCTCGGCGAGAATCGCAGCAGCCGCGGCCGTCGCGGGCGCCAGGGGTCCGAGCTGCACATACATGTTGGACGCGTGAGCCGATGACACGGGGCCGTGACCAGAGTGAACGTGGAGTGACAGCGGCTGGTGCCGAGCAGACGCTGCTGGTGTCGATTCCTCTGACAGGCCCACTCGGTGGTTGCGCCTGTGGACTCGTTTGTAGTCACAAATCGGGTCGGGTCCTCGGAACGAGTCACCCAAAACTCGCGCACTGTGCCGGTGAACTTCCCGATTGCCGCACACAGCCGATTCTGGCTGACTGACGCCAGATGTCATGTGGCAATTCATGCATGTCATAGCCCACATGTGAGAACAACGGACCCGGGAACGGTGGCCCGGTGCTTGATGGACGAGGGTGCTGCGATTGGTATTGAAGAGCAGCCAGCACGCTGCCCACCACACGCCTCGGAAGCTTTGCCCCCCGCATCTGAGCAAGCGGCAGGAACCGGTGCACCACCTGTCCAACACTGCCATGCAAACCTGTAGTGTTGCTGTGCGGCCGCATGCGTGCAGGGGTGCCAGGCTCATGGCGGTGGATCACCGATGAGCGGGCCGGGCTGCCGCGGGAGCGGCACCTGCTGGTGGCCAATGCCCGGTTGGTTTCGCCGCGGAGCCCGGATTTACAGCCGTGTTTTCATTTTGACGGATGGAGGGGTGGCACCTGGAAATATGCGATGGATGCTGACCGAGCCTGCTGCGGCATCGGTACGTTGCACCGGAGCAGCACGTCGCTGCCCTCGGCCAGTCTGACGCAGCGCTGCGTCGGGGGGTGCACCGCATGCATGGCGCGCGGGCCGGAGCGGCCGCGGCCCGGCTTCCGCGCCGGGGGCGGTGTGGCACCTGCGGCGCCTCTGCCGCTCACCGCCGCAGCGTCCAGGGCCTCCGCAGCGGCGCCCCCGCAGGCACCGCGCGCGCCGCCGATCGCCCCGCGGATGCTGTCGGCCATGGCGTGTGCCGTTGCCTCGGGCACATTGCCCGCGGCCAGCACGTCGCAGCGCAGCGTGCGGAGGCAGGTGCCGGCAAACTCGCGTAGCGTCGTGGCTTCTGGGGGCGCCTCCGGCAGCGCCAGCGACGGCACAGCGTATGACGGGCAGCACAGCACCTGCTCCAGCACGGCCAGCGCCAGCTCATCCGCCTGCATGCATGCGACTCGCGCGTGCGGTCTCGTGCCGTCAAGCTGCAGGTTTCTACCACCCGCGCGGGCAGCCAGACTCGGGCGAACCCCACGTAAAAATGTAAATGTAAATGTGACACTTACTCGCCATATCCTACAAGGACTTTGACATCTCCGGATAACCGGGACC
>JAUMHO010000009.1:1684728-1722073 GCA_032360965.1 Ulva armoricana
GGGGGGCCCCGGCCCCCCCCCCCCCCCCCCCCCCGCCGCCCCCGGGCAGCGCAGCTACTGCTCGCGAACCCTGCCACACGCGTAGCCGCCATGCAATCGAATTTTGCGAGCACAAGGGGCAGGCCGAAGCGACTGGACGCTCGATGCGTGTGCGTACGCGCCCGGGGCTCTTGCAACGCCACTGTCGGGCAGAGCAGAGCGTGTGACGCACCTCCGCAGCCAGCGTGCCCTCCTCCCGCTGCACGCACTGCCTCTCCAGCTCCGCCGCGCTGCCCGCAGATCCGCCAGGTCCTCCACCGGAGGGTCGTTCCCCCGCGGGCGTGGTGGCCGACGCGGCCGCCCCCTCCGCCTCGCCTGCGCCGTACCCTGCCGCCACGAGCACGGCCTCTGGCAGCTCGTCAGCCGCCTCCGCGGCGTCGAGGCGGCCGCAAACCGCCGCGAGGGCCGCAAACACGTCGCCCACGAACGCCGGGAGAGACCCCGACCACCCTTGGAACTCGAGTGCGAAGCCGGCCGCCGGGCAGAGCTCGCCGGGGTCCCCCTGGGGTCCGCCGTCCGAGAGGTTGGTGAACTCGACCGAGAGGCCGACGGCTCCCGCGGCCGAGGCGAGCGGTGCGGCAGCAGCCCGCCACAGGCGGCTCAACAGCAGCACCAGGCCCGGGTGCTGCATGAACGCCGGACTGACGAGCCGCACGTTGACCTGCGCACAACCCTGACGCAGCCTCGTGCCCATCAGTCGCCACACGCACACACAGCAGCAGCGGACGTGGGGACGCCTGGGGGATGTGTACACATGCACGGTGCACATGAGTGCTGGCTCAGCCGCACCTGCGCCAGCGGGGTGTGGTGGTAGACGGCCGGCAGGTGCCACAGCCGGAGGTGGGGTGTGTCTAGGAGCTTCTTCGGCGGCACGCGGCGGCGGGCGACCTCGGACGCAAAGTGAAGGCCGCTGGATGGCGGCGGCGCGGGGCCGGCGGGGCCGGGCGGCTTGGCGACAAAGTTTCCGGACGCATCGAAACACGCCGCCACGTCGGCCGGGAGGCTTCCGAGGTACCGGTTTGGCGGCGGCGGCCGCAGCTCCGAGCCGGTGGCGGCGGCGGCGGCCGCCCAGTCTTCGGCCAGCGCGGCGGGCAGCTGGCCGGAGCAGTGAGGGAAGCCGAACCACGGCTCGAAGGAGCTCTGCACAGGACCTCCTTCAGACCGCAGCGTGCGCAGCGTGCACAGCACTGGGCAGGCCAGCGGGTGCGGCCGTTCTCGGAGTGCGCGGCCGACGGCGGCGGCGGCACATGCATGTGCTCTGGCAGCACCTACAACTCCGGAGCTGCGAGTACGGCGCATGCGTTACGAGAACCGTCCCAGCACAGCACAGCACAGCAGGCTGCAGCCGGGAACAATTGTTGACAGGTTACTCAGGTCCTCCATCCGCATGGTTGGTAAGGGGATAATGGATGAGGAGAATGGCTGAGTCAGCACTGAGAACTCTGTATCCCACACCAGTACAGCGCCTGGCTCTGGGCGCACCCTGAGCAAGAACCAGTGCACATTCCAACGGATGCAGAACTTCTGACTGGGAGCGTGCAGCCTTATCTCAAGCCTCCGGGTTATGCTCAAGATGTGCGGTCCCAGTCGACACATGGCATTGGCCCAGAGCCTAACATGCGACACCACGAGCAGGCGAGCCCTCATTGTCATACCCTCGTTGTCAGGTCATCCGCGGTACGAGCAAGCCAGCGTTGGGTGGACACCAGAGGCCTTGCTCACTGCCCTCAGAGTGGCTATGGCTGTACATGTGGCTCTGGCTATACGTGTGGCTACATGTGGCTGTGGCTACAGTAGAGCAGCGGCGGCCGCGGCCAGGATGCCTCTCGTGGAGTGTCGGGATGCCAGGCGCGGGAGTTGGGGGCCAGTGCCGGCGGTGTGTGCATGCGGAACGCATGGTGCAGGCAGGAGGGCGCTACTGTAGGCACAGGTTCGGCAGGCACAGCTACGGCTGTCACGCAGCACCCTGCTACATCTCCTCGTCCCAGGCAGTGTTGTGCGATGACGACATTTTGATACAGAAACGTATGTTTGTGAGGTGTAGTTTTGGGGGCGAGATCCTGGGAAATCACCTGAACTGGCCAACACCGGTCCCAGGGGGATCTCGGCCGCCGCCGCACCATCTGTAAACTCGAGCGACGCTCGGCGCAGACAGCCGCGGCGTTGCAAACAGAGATGCAAGCAGAGGTGCATGGAGGTCGTTCAACCGCCGGGTGTTGCCGCTGTGCAGCTGAAGCCATCAATAAGCAAACTGACAGGCTGCCCGAAGGCGCTGCCCAATGAAGCAGCGACCCAGAGGGGGCGCAGGCAGGGGGGAAACGGGCGCGCACGGTAGCTCCAGGCAGCGTCGAAACGGCGGCGGCGGCGGCGTCGTACTGCTGCAGCATCGCGTCAACGCGCACAGTTGCCGTGGGGTGTGGCAGCATGGCCTGCAGGGCTGCCGACACCGCCGGCGGATCAAACGCGTGGAAGAGGAACGGCCCCGCGATGCAGTGGCGGCGGGGGTAGCGCATCAGCTGCTCGGCGATCTCCGCAGCGTACTCGCTCATATCGTCCGGCTCCAGGTTGTACCTGCGGCGCTGAGTCGTCCGGGTCGGTCACTGAGGTGCACCCCTGACCATCGCCCGCGGAAACGCTGATTCGTGGCTGCCATGAGGTCAGTAAAACAGACAGGCACAGCGCCTTGTGGCACTCGGTCACGTTCTACACTTGGATAGAGTCTCATCAGCATCAAGCCCTGCGCAGGAGGTGGAGCCCTGCATGGGAGGTGCTTCCGAAGAACACCCTATGAGTGTGGCTGTTTGACTCGGCGAAATGTTCTCTGCATGGCCGTCTCCTGCGCTGCATGCATGGCCACCAGGGCCTGTGCGCGCCCGGTGGTGGAGAGCATGTCACCACTGCATACGTAGCCAGTATCGCATCACTGTCAGCCGCCAGCTGCATGGAGTCTTCGCATCGCGCTCGGTTGCCAACAAGCATGTTGCAGCCGAAACAAATGCGCTCGTGGGGCGGACGTGCAACCCCCCAGAACAGATCAGAGCCTGGATGTGAACCGGGGCGGATCCACGCCCGCCTGCATTGAAGTGGGGGAATCATGGGCCCTCACAGGAGCGTCCCATGTTCTGCCATGCCCACACCCTCCAGCATGAGCCACTCTCGCCCCTGTAACCATTTGCGCTGCATGCTGCTAGCTGCACGGAGTGCACCACCGGGGATGCGTGTGCATCACTGAAACGACGGCCTCACAGGATTCCATGGAGCCAGGCGCAAACACTGCACATGCTGGCACGGCGAGGCGGGGGCAGATGCGTGAGACGCCGCCGTGCCGAGGGAGCAGGGGCCGCCTATCTGCAGCGGTCACCGCTGTGATGACCAGGGTTACGCGAGGGTTACGCGAGGGTTACGCGAAGAGTGTCCAGGCAGGGCCGCACGCCAAGCCGCACCGGCTATTGGCTCAGAGCTCCACAGAGAGCGCGGGTCACCGGCGTTGGAGGGGAAAGGGCGAGGTGCAGCACCACAGCAGGAGTGTACAATACGAGTCCATCGCCGCAGCACCGCAGGGTGCGGCGCACCTAAACTCGGCCTCACCGGCGGTCTTGAGTTCTTCCCAGCAGTGCCGCGGGGGCTCCCGGGCGAGCAGGCCCAGGTACTCGTACACGAGGCGCAGCGGCTTGAGCGGCACAGCCGCGTCGCCATGCCCCGCGGGAGCGAAGCTTGCGGCCATGCCGGCGGGTGTCAGCGCGATCTCAACCTGCACGGCATCCGGGTTCACGCTCCGCTCCGCTCGTGCAGGCGACGGGCGCACGGGGCTCTCCGGGCGCTACGCACAGCTGTGGCGCTCCGCACAGCGCATACCTGTGGCCACAGAGTGTCAGTAAAACCGGTGGGAATCATCCCCAAAACTCCGGTGCGTTGATGGTGCCGGGCGACGACGCACCATCGACACATACCGGTTGCCGCCAGTGTCCGGTTGCGACCCTTTCATGGGGTAGGTCCCTGACAGCCCCGACCTGCCCGGTTCGTCGAGTTTTCACGGTCTGAGAAACAGCGCAGGAGCGCACACGAGTGTAGAGAGGGGAGACGGGGCAGAGGGCGACCCAGCAGCGCAGGCACCGGGACATCCGGAGGGGACGAGAGGAGCAGAGCAGACGGAGTGTAGGGAGAGGAGAGAGGAGAGAGGAGAGAGGGGCACCTGGAAGAGCCAGAAGGCAGCGTTGCGGCTGGAGGCGCATTCGTCGCAGTACGCCTCGACCTGGGCGGCCCAGCCACGGCGCTTCAGAGCGGCCACAAGTGACCCGTCCCCCTCCCACTGCAGGACGTACGTGAGGTACTCTGCCAGTTGCCGGAGCTCCAGCGCGGCCGCGGGGCTGCCGGCGCCGCCCTGGCGGCGGTCCGGGCAGCAGGCCTGGGGCCACTGCCAGGTGACTACCAGGGTGCTGGAAGAGAGCCCCGGCGCCGCATGCAGCGTCTGCCCTGCAGCAAGGTCTCTGTTGTCAGGTCTCTGTTGTCAGGTGTCTGTCGCTCAGGTCTCTGTTGTCAGGTCTCTGTTGTCAGGTGTCTGTCGCTCAGGTCTCTGTTGTCAGGTGTCTGTTGTCAGGTCTCTGTCGCTCAGGTCTCTGTTGTCAGGTCTCTGTTGTCAGGTGTCTGTCGCTCAGGTCTCTGTCGCTCAGGTCTCTGCCGCTGTTGCTCGCGCCGCAGAGGAGGCACTGCGTGGGGGCCGTGGGGGCTACTCTGCGGGGGCCAGGCACTGCGTGGGGGCTACGTGTTCTGCGGCAGACGGACGATGCAGCTGCGATGAGCATGACTCGCATGGAATTGAGCGAGCCGAGACGGGTGCCACTGCTCGGGCCAAACACTCAGCCTCGACTGCGGAAGATCTGGGCAGGCGGATGCACTGTAAACACCGCAGCGAGGGCTGGACCGGCACCCAGCACTTGCCCGACACGCAACCAGGACCTCCGATGAGGTGTTGCAAAGAGTGGCCCCCGTCTGCAAAGCAAAGTTGTGCCGCATCCTCTGAACCGCACTCTTCACCCCAGAAACGGTCAACAGGGGTATAAGTGTGGGTGGACGTGCTGCTCACCGAAACCTGACCCACACTCAGCCCCACACTGAACGGGTTGTCCTCAGGATGTCGCCGCAGCACTGCATCTGCCCATCTGGAGGTCCATCCCCCTCGAGCGCATCAAGGGTGCACGTGGCCACACCGCCGTGCCACACGAGTCCGTGTGCACCCCCAGCAGCGCAGCGAGGGCTGGGGTTTGGCTCGGACGTGTGCTGTGCACATGGCGGCTGCATGCATGGGGTGGGGGCGGGACACACCCTCGAACGGTAGGGGCATGCGGGAGTGGTCAGGCGCATCCACGGGGGCGCGGGGCACAGCGGAGAAGGCGGAGGCGGCCATGCGGTGCAGCTTGGGCAGCGACTCGGCGCCGATGAGCACGACGGCAAGGTTCTGTGCGCCGCAGAACTGCTCGCAGTGCCGCCGAAGCACGGCATGCGTGTCCACTCCTGCAGTCGCGGCCACGGCCGTGGCACACCGAGCCGCATGTGCACCTCGAGGTCAAACAGGAAGCTCAAGCAAAACCGTTTTTCATAAAAATTACGTCGACGAGAGGCACGGCCGCATCACGCAACAGCGTACATAAAAAATAATGTATCTATATACCTCGGGCATCACGCCAAACCCAACCGGGCATCGGCCACAGCACCCCCCCGCATAGGGGCGGACGAAAAGAAGCAAACAAACCAACCGACCTGTCGTGCAGTACACCTGACCGGCCCCGGCATGCCCCGGCCGATGAAGCATGTCCACTTCTTTCAGGCACGTCGAGGTATACACCCTGTACGAGGTGCGAGGCCGACGCGAGGACTAGTACGGCTTGATACCTGATCGTAGAACACGTATACACTGGTATTACACTGCATCTGTAGGCTGTGTACATGCAGCGTCGCCAGGCAAAGGCAGCGCTGGTGTAGCTGCGGCGCACAGCGGCGCACAGCGGCCTCTCGGACGCCCCGGCAGTCTCGGGCACGGTAGCGGGGTGCATGGTACCATGCCCATGGTACCCCGAGCGGGGCATGGTAGCGGGGAGCATGGTACCATGCCCATGGTACCCCGAGCGGGGCATGGTAGCGTGGTGCACCGCTCGATGTGCACCGGTCTGCATGGCAGCCCGGTCGCAGCGGCACCCCTGCGTCAATCCGGTGCTCTCGCGCAAACAAGGAGGCAGTGCTTGTGCAGAAGCGGCCATGCACCCACGCTCTGAATGGGCATGCTCTGAACTCCTGATCCAACCCAAGAACTGAACCAACGGCCACTGAACGAACGAAAGGGGGCTGTATCTATGTGCGCCCTGCGGAGCGACACGGCGACGGCCAGCAGCGGCAGAGGAGCCGCCATTGCCCCAGGATACGGAAGAGCCCGCGCGTTCAACGCACACCGCACACCCCCGGCACAGGATCTGGCGACAGATCGGACACGTTCCCAGCAGCTCCGCCGCATCCACAGCAACTCAAGCCGTGCCGGGTTGGGTCGGGCCCCCCCAGACGCGCAGACAGGCGGCGCGGCAGGCACTGCTATCCTGATCTCGAGCTCTCGCAGCCGCGCCGGTGCCGCGCAGCACAGAGGCCGGCGCATGAGCAGCACACCTGCCTCACGCGGATGCTCCCATAGCGACCGACGGTCTCCCCACGCAAACGTGGAACACGGATGGCCGGGGCGCGCAGTCGCGACCTGCAGCTGCAGCAGCCGCTCCGCGTCCAGCCCCACCACCGCCTCAAACTCGGCATCGATCGCTTGCACCTGCGTGGCCACGGCACCTCATCACCCCACCATCTCTCACTCGAGCGGCGTGCGTGCTGCGGTACCAGGAAGCTTCGCGCCCTGTCGTCACAAGCAGACCGACGCCATCGCACTCGACCCGCAGCGGACGGACGGCGTCCGCGCCATGGCTTCCGCGCTTGACGCACGAGCGGTGCTTTGTGAGCACGTGCACAACATCGACGCATCGCGGAAACCGGTGCCCTCTTCAAGTGGAGAGGGTGGCGGTGTCTGGTAGCCCCTGTGCCGGCCTGACGGCGCTGGTCACGCTGCCACGTCGCGGTGCTGCAGCCGCTGAGCCCGGGCTGCTGCCCGGTGCAAGCAGACCACGTACGCTGGGGCCATGCCGGCACCTGTTGCGCTGCTGCCTGTCGGCGTGTCGCTTCACTGGGCAAGCAGACCACATGTGCCCGGCACAGTCTGTGTGCGGGCCCTCCGCGCTGGTTTTATATGCGAGGCTAGGCGCATGCGTGCGACTGCAGCCGCGCGGGTCGGCGCACCGATCCGAATGCATCACGCGCATGCATGTGCGGCAACGAGCGGGGCTACCTCCAATCAGGGGTATCTATGCGGCCAATGAGCACACCGGCTCGTGGCGGCACATCACCGTGCCTCTCGCTGCCACCTAATGTACACGTTCTCTGGAGTCGCTCGTCAACACAGTTTGCACGTCACGTAACGCAACACCCCTGTGCCAGACTCTTCCACATACGTACAGGTACAGACAGAGGCGCAGCTGGTAGCGCAGCAGTACCATGCATGTCTGCACAACACTAACTCGCCTCTCAGCTGTGCTGTGCCGCATGAACACGTCCCACAGCGCGCAGTGTGAGAGAGGTGCCGAGAGGGGCCGCCAGGGCGGGGGGGGCGGTGGGAGATTGAGGACGCATGGGGGAGGGGGTCGCACCTCGCGCGCCATTGCGCTGGCGCTCAGGAGGGGGGAGACGAAGAGGTGCGCGAAGCGGTCGAGGGCGCCACGCATGCCGTCGGCGTCGACGTCAAAGTGGAAGCAGGAGTAGAGGGCCTCGGTGAAGGCGTTGCTGTCGCCGGCATTCCGGGAGAGGAAGGTGTCGAGGTCGCGCTCTGCAGGGTACTTGCGGTTGCCGAGGAAGAGCATGTGCTCGAGAAAGTGGGCGGTACCCTACACGGCAGCGGGGCTACGCCTTGGTGGGGGCGACGCCGCGTCGCTTGTCACACACACGAACAACGACGACAGGCCGCGCAGCACGCTAGACGCATGCGGGTGCCAGCCACAGCACAGCTGCAAGTAGAGGCGGACAATGTGTTGGTCCATGGTTGGGGTGGCGGGACTCTCAGCTGGGCTGCGGGCATGATGCAAGGATGCAGCAGCGCCGTTGAATGTGAGCGGGCGAGCGGGCGCTGGGATGAGCCCTGAGGAAGCATCCCCGGCAGTTGAAGCTTTGGTGCTATGTGAGGGCAGCAGCATCAGCACTGGGATGCAGCTGGGGCATGGATGCATGGCTAGGGCTGCTCAGTGGCCCGGTTCTTGTGATGGCTGAGCAGCAGGGGTGCATGCGCTGAGGAGGACCCCATCCATGGCATCACTCGTGGAGTGCTGGACATTGGTCAGAACTGCATGTCATTGTTGCTGTGCCTGGCCATCTGTCCAGCGATCCATGCAGCTGTGGGGATTTGATGTGCTGGTGCGTTGCGGGTGCAATGTCACGAGGTCATGCAGGATGATCGTTGCAGTTCAAGGGCTGTGGACCGCAGCGCCATGTTGATGCACTTCCTGCCAGGACAAGATATGGCATTGTGTCGATCCGCAGCATGGCGTCTGCAGTGGCTTAGATGCAGGCTTTGGGGTTGTGTGGATGTCTGCATTATGCACGATGAGGGTCAGGAGTGGATGACTGTTTGAGCGTGGCAGCACACTTGCAGCTCTTGCGGGTCAGAGTATGACCCGACTTTCAGGATGACGGCGGCAGAGCACATAGGATCGTATTCCTCGTCTTCAGGTGCCTTGCGAATGCCATGTGGCAGCCATTCGTTGTGGTGCTTCTGCCGGTGTGTGTGCATGTGGGTAGCATCGCCTGCATTTCTGGGTGGAGCATGCTGATGCTTGAAGTCTCCACGTTTCCGTGGATCTTCAATGAGCAGAACTTCCACTCCATTGTCCAACTACAGGTCACAAGGGTTCTTGGTGTCGTGGTGGGGCAGAGTCTGCAGGGAGAAGGTCCTTGCCTTGTGCCATGCCAGGTCACAGACCAGTCACTGGACGTCATCTACAAAGACAGCCGTGCTGTTTATACGCGTACCGTGACATACTGGTATCGCCTGTGATCGAGATCGGAAGTGACAATGTCAACTTCGGATGCCATAGAACGTTGCACACAACGTCTGGAGCAAAACTGCTTCCGTACGAGACACCAGTGCCTGTGGCAGGTTGAGGCCACAGCGCTGATGTGGTGTTTCGGTGCGTGCGCTACGATTGGAAACATGCACTCATTTCTGGGCTGCGTCCGCACAGCGCCCTTGCTAACATGCACAAATATACCGGCTCGGTACAACAAACACGTACGCAGAGACCGCCCACTTCACATTGTGGAATCATGCATCATCATCGGCCTTTGGAGGTCTTGTGCTGCAGCCGGCTGACGCGAGCAAGACCGATGGCGATTGGGCCTCTCCTGATGTGGCTTGGAGGGCGTTTCGATCATAGGACATGCCTGATGACGAGGTACATGGTATCATGCGATGGCCTCACGCCATGCAGCCATACAGCAGAGCGGATGCACATTGGTATAAGCATGTTGTATTCCACAGTCCAGTATAAATTTGACGTGTGCTCCCGCTCAACGTCCATGTTGATGCTGACCGCATACCGCACTAGCCAGTCCAAGCACGTATTACAACCTGCAATTCGGAGCGCACTGTCCACGTTAACAACTGCTCGAAGCCGTTGCGCTGCCATGGCCACGGTTGGAGTCGTCACGACAGTGGGCTGCCCATACTGTAAAAAAGCCAAAGCTGCGCTGAAGGCCCAGGGCGTGCAGTATCAAGAGGCAGAACTGGGTACTGCCAGGGATATCTTGGCTCAAGTGAAAGAAACCACCGGACAAGGCACCGTTCCACAGGTATGTATTTTTTGTGGCTTGGACCTGGGATAGCCTCAAATTGTGCACTGAATGCGCAGGCTACCTTTGATGCCCATCATGCTGTACGCGGCAGATTATACGTCTTGAACGCGTGCTTTCGATTGGAAGCTAGATAGGATGGCGCATTGGCAGCGTCGTCCTTCGAACGCATGAGTTGTGATATCCGCATGACTCGGCAAGTCTTCCGTGTGCACAGATCTTCATCGGAGGAGAGTTCATCGGTGGTGCCGGCGAGCTGTTGGAAATTATTGGCCAGGGTAAGCTTTCGGAGCGATTGGATGCAGCGGGGGGCAAGGGCGCGTTCCCGAACGACATCGCGACGCTCATCGCACAACAAGCCCCCACGGATAAGGAAGTAGAAGACGAGGAGGTTACAGAGCTCCGAACAAAACTCAAGGATAGTATGCCACGATCAGAGATCCCGGCCAAGTGCGCGTCCTGTCTCGAGCATGGAATGCAATTCAGCACACCGGATCCATCATCGCGTATCTGCCAGGGCGTCCCCAAACTGAGAACGTTCCCTCTACCACACTGGTCGCCCATACATCCCACATCCTACACCATGTCTGTTCGCGCCACATCTCCTCTTCGTCACCGTGCTCCTGTGCAGGGGCAACAGCGTGCAAGGCATCTCTGCAACCGACCTGACCTCCTTCCTCACCTCCCTCTCCCCCCCACCGCCCGACACCGACGCCACCATCGAGAAGCTGCTCCTCGCCCGCGTCCTCGCGCCCGTCTCAGGCGCGTCCGCCCCCAGCTACCAGCTCACCGACGACGCTCGGCCCGCCTCGCTGCCCACCGGCGAGCCCCTCAACTGCCACATCGAGTGGTATGGCCCGGCCCGCAGCGCCGTCGACGTCTCCGGCGACCTCCGCAGACGCATCCTGGAGCTCTACGACGCCTACCTGGCGCCCGACGGCAAGGCAGTAGACTACGACGGCATGAGCGGTGACGCCCGCTTCAACGCATACGTCGACGCGACCGTCGAACTCACCAAGGTCGACGTCTCGCAACTTCAACGCGACGGTGCGGCACCGCACAACCCACAACATGCTCGCCAGCTCGACGCCTGCGCAAGGTATCTGAACGTGCCGCCAGCACTCCGGCCGCCGCCCGTCTGCTAGACGCTCAGCCGCAGTAGACCCGCCCGTCTTTCTCCCGCAAACCCGACCCCTGGTATACGCACGTGTCGCCCGGGCATCGATCCGGTACGCACTCTCGCCAACACCGCAGCTGACGCGTTCCTGCGGATCACCATGCGTGGGTCACCATGCGTGCGCGCCACACGTCGCGATCCCATTCCCGAGCGCTACGACTACGGCCGTGGGTGCACGCATGGGCTCTTCGTGACCACGCATGCGCCGCATGCGCCGGGAACCATCGGCCCGCGTCTCCGCATGGGCACGGCGGTCGTGGCCTCCCCCTGTACCGTGTGCCTGCAACTCCGCACCTAGTCTGCTGGATCGCCGCCAGACCTGCGCGCCGCTGCCCGGTAGCCCGGCAGTCGCTCCACTGACACAGCCAGGCCGAGCGATACATATCAGAATATGGTCTTGCACCAAAGAGGAGCGCAGGAACCGGTGCACCACGCAGCGACGTACTCTTTTGAAATCAGACCGCCGACGCGTCCATCCTCCGCATGCGTCTCACTCGCGTACCCTCCTAGGATCATGTAGGGGTGCATGTGGGGGTATCCAGGATCTCCTGACCGCTTGACCTGAGATCGCTGGGCCTGAGATCCCTTGACCTGAGATTGCTTGACCTGTGCACCGCTGCCCTGCAGAGAAGATGGCGTTCTTCATCAACGTGTACAACGCGCTCATCGTGCACGGCACCGTCACCCATGGTGTCCCCAAGAGCATCGTGGCACGGATCCGCTTCTTCGGGAAGGTCCAGTACGTCATCGGCGGCACCGCCTACACGGTGCGACCTCCCTGCCCAGCCTCCTGGTGGACGGCATACACTGTTCAGGAGGAGAGAAGACGGTGACCCCCCATCCCTGAGGTTCCATGGCCGCACGTGACGTTCCCATCCCTGAGGTTCCATGAGCCCCCATCCCTGAGGTTCCATGAGCCCCCATCCCTGAGGTTCCATGGCCGCACGTGGGCGGGCGGCCCTGCTCTCGGACCGCTGTAACAGAGACCTGACGATTGATTTGTCCGGGCGGCCTGTTTTGTATGCTGGTCATTGTCGAGTCTGGTGTGCCAGCACCTGTTCCTCGCAAGAGCAGCCGGCTAGGATGGGCAGACACGGCAGTATGTAGGAGCTGCAAAGGTTCATGCAGATCCTATTAGACTTGACCCGGAAGCGTCTGGTGATGGGTGCATCTGCAGACAGCGGGGCTGGTTCTGTGCTGGTATGCACAAAGTGAGGCAGTCCTGAGGTGCAGGCGGATGACATCGAGCACGGCATCCTCCGTTCAAACGCCATTGCACCAGCCTCGATTGGAGCTCTCCTGAAGCTGCCGTTCCTGGCAAGGCCGCAGTTTAAGAAAGGAGATGCCCGAAGGGAGTATGTGGTCAGCCCGCTGGATCCCCGCATCCACTTTGCATTAGTCTGTGGTGCCAAGAGCTGCCCTCCAATCAAGCTGTACACACCAGACAACCTTGATGAAGGGCTGCAGGTGTGCTGAGGCTGCTGCAGAGCGCTGCCTTCGTGGCCTGCCTTGCTACCTGCAGTCTTGCATGTTGTTGTCTCATGGCATTTTCCCGGTCCTTCCTCTCTGATCCAATCCGTGCTGGAGAGGCCCGTGATGGCCATGCTGAGAGACGATGCATCGACAGCGGTGGCGCTGATGTGCGTGACCTGCTTGGGTGCCGGTCCTCTGTGTATTGTACTGGGCTCTTGTTTCATCATGGATCTCGAGCTTTACAGTTTCCCGGTTGTGTGCAGGAGGCTGGATCTGCATTTTGTGAGGGCGAGGTGGAGGTCGACACAGAATCGAGGACAGTGCTGATGTCGTCAATCTTCAAATGGTATGGTAATGACTTTGCCAAAGATGACAAAGAGCGCTTGGCGAAGATTGCAGAGTTTTGCTCTGCTGAGAGAAAACAGCAGCTTTTAGATCTGTCAAAATCCGAAAAATCTGTTCATCTGAAGTATAAAGATTATGACTGGTCGGTGAACTCAAAATAGGCTTCGGGGCCTGTCTCATGGAGTGAGCAATGTGTAACATGCATGGCAACACTGCATGGGCAATAGACTTTGTAGTTGTGTGGGTGCTTCAACAGGCACACTCCGTGGCGTAGCTGCGTAATGTATAATGTGTTAGGCATTGGTTGTACGGTGCCCTCCTGCAGCAGTTTCTGCGGCGCATATCCCGCGCAACGCCGCTGGTTGCCTTAAACAGATCTATCCTGATGATGGCATGGGTGGGATAACAATTTGGGTAATTTAAAGATGTAAATTCTGCATCTTGTTGGTGTTGCATTGCCGCTGCATAAAACTCAGCAAGCGCCTGAAGGCTCCGCGGCCTGTGTCAGCTCGTGTTCATCACGGCAGAAGAAACCTCAAAATGCCAGCCACGGAGATAGCTGGTGATTTCTCCGGCTTCGGTGATCAAATCAGCAGCCGAAGGTTGACGGAGCCTCGTGCGCGTGTCACGAAAGGAACACGCACCTACAAGCTGCACGAGAAAGCCTTTCTGCCGTTCCAACGTGGGCAAGACGCTCCACCTGTGGATGTGCAAGGAGCTGTACGTGCATCAAGGCCGTGTTCCAGGATTCCTCAATCTACCATGCAGCCACGGGCGCCTGAGTCCCCGTCGGTGTAACTATTGACCTCGTGCAGAGTAGCTTCGGTCATCAGATCACGAGTCGCAAATGTTCAGAGCCAAAGTACTCCATCCCACGGTGCCCGCCTGAGCCTTTGCGCTCTACAACACCTGGACCTGGGACTCATGGCACTGAGCAGCACATGGAATCTTCATTGCATGCTCAGATCCGCTCCAAGCGTGCAACTGAGGCACGATGCAAGATCGGAACGCAACGACGATTCCAGATCCTAGCTGCACAAGTACAGGATGGCTGCCCTGGCTCCATATGGCCTCGTCCTCAGACAGGTTGGATAGGCGAGAGTTCACCACAGTTTTCTGTCAGTCATACCGGCAGAAGGTATTCCCCCGGAACGCCCTGCACAGTAAAAACAGTCACGCACATGCACGATACGATCGGACGATCCGTTGGACACTGCCCTGGAGACACACGCCACCCCATTCCCTCCCATCCGGCGCTGACCACTTGCACACGGCTGGAAACCTCTGCACGCGAGACACGTCGGCCGGCATTGAGGCCCTCATTGAGACCACCGTGCAGATACCAGATTGGCAAGGGCTTTCCAGGCTGCACACCGACGCCGTGGACGACGCCGGCAGCGGACTACTCCACCGCAATCGCCCTCGGGCCGCAGGCTCTGTCCATGCGGACGACCGCGCCAAGCCCAACGGTTCCCAAGGCGCTCCGCAACGCAGCTCAGCGGCAGTTTGTGTCACGGGCGCATGCCGCCGAGCGCTTCGGCGCGGAAAGCCCCGGCCCCGCGCGATATGACGCGGTGCGGGGCCGCGGAGCGCTGGGCGCTCAGATGCAGTCACGCGCTGCAACGGCGCCCGCATTCGGCTTTGGGTCCGGCGACCGCTTCTCCCAGGCCGCACCCCGGCGGCGGGTGCGGAGTGGCGCCGCTGCGTGGGGCTGGGGCACCCGGCCGCGCAACGCCACGGAAGCGCACTTCCACGGCCCGGGCCCTGGGGAGTATCGAGTGCAATAACACCCTGCAGGCAAGGCTGCTTGGGCGGGACCGGTGTTGGAGCCGCGGTGTGCCTTCAAGTTGACGGCCGGGCAAGGCGGCATGGTCCTGTGTCGGAGGCGTGCACCTGGTGTGGGCGCACAGTGACTATGTTGCTGCTGCCATGGGGGCGTGCATACAGGCTCATGAAGTGGCTCAGGTGGTGCGCACAATGGCGGATGGGGTGTGGCGTCTCTGATGGCCGCTCACCGGAGAGTGGAGCGTGCGGCAGCACTGGTCAACGATGGCAACCAGGGGAATGGAGGGGTTTCAGGGCAACTGCGGCGGAGTCACCGAACGCACTCACTCTCAGATGCGCCGCACTACACTGGTCAACCCCCTTCCTAGCTTTCCGTTGCCACGCAGCTGCCAGTGCACTGGACTTCATCGTCGAATCGTGGTGTGTGGGCCACGTGCCTCGGCCGCTCGTGGTTGGCTGTGCCCGCAGCTGTGTTGGCTGGAAAGTGAGGCCATGCGCTTCCGTGTTGGCCATGTTGGCCATGCACTTGCCGGACATTCAGTGCATGAAAAGATGCACTGTGAGGCAGGCGCAGCTGTGGAAACAGATTTGGATACACACGGTGCGGTTTTGGTCGCAGTAGTTGAGGAGGAGCAGTTGAGGAGGCATCACAGGATGGTGAGGTGAGGGTAGCGGGCAGTTTGGAGCGAGAGCTTTGCGGGCACTTTGAGCACCTGTCACACCTGCAGGCGCTGCTGTTGACTGCGGAATTGGCAGCATGCCATGTGCTGTAATCGGAAACACGACCTGATTGCACCAGTGCTGGGAGAGCAGTGCCATGACCCATCGCTGTTCTGTGCAAAAGGCGCAGAGCGCAGGTGGCACCGTTGATGCACCGAGTCATGCACCCCCCCTGATCGCGGCGTTCTGCAGCACATGCGGGCTGTCCGTGAAGGTTGGTGCTCCTGTGAGTGTGATCAGGAGTGCGGGATGTCGTACATGACAGTGATGGCCCAGGAGTGTTGCACGGGGGTGTTCATGAAAGCTGCCAGATTTCGCAATCACGCATATAACGCGGAGTTGTATGTGATTGCAATGGAGTGGTACCATGCTGGTGATCTGTAAATTTTTGGTGCCATGCGGTCAAGTTGCCATGACGTACTTGCGTGAGGCAGGGGGAATCCAGATGGTTTTGAAAAACGAGATCAAGCAGATGTTGGCCTCAGAACGCATACTTGTAGCAGGTCGATCCCATGTAGCGGGTTATGCAGATTTGATGACGTGCAAAGAGGTACACGTTGCCACGAGCACCCGCCAGCTCGATGGCAGTGCACTATGCAGGCCATGGAAGGATTCCCGGTCACAGCACCGTTCGAGCTCGGCCGTGCACAGCACCTTTTGTTGTTGCAGTAGTACTCAGCCTGCCACATGATCAAGGCACAGCTGCCACGACTGAATAGGCCTCCGTCCATCACAATCAGCACTGATAGGTCAGCATGGCAGAATGCCGACGTGGCTGCTCACCATGGCGAGCTTAGGCATCATGATGGCCAGCCTTGCGTCTGAGGTACTCGGACTAAGAAACTCAGACATGCGCATGGCTGCTGACCGCTTCACAGCCCAGCCATCAGCACCGGTTAGGCACCAGTGGCGAGCTCAGATTCTCTGCGCGAAAGCATGGGCTACAGCGCAAGGCTCAGCGTTTTCAGGTCTCCCCTGTTCTGTTGTGGGTGTAATTACACCGCCATGATGCATTTTGACAGCTCAGTCAGTCAGCAGGAAAAGTCCCATCCGCTCATGACACCCCGGTCAAGGAAAAGCAGTGCTGCTCATGCAATTCTTCTTGGGCGTGTGGACCCTGCAAATTAATTGGTAGGCATCTCATGCAGCGCGATGCCGCATCACACTTCGCAGGCGCTGTGGGCGGAAACACCCGCATGGCCTGTGTCGCTTTGAGCCCCACACAAGCAGATTGACAGGACGCGCTAGAGCAATGACGAGCACCCTCATTGCTGAAACTTTTGTGCACCACAATACCATAGCACTTTTCATGGCCCTGAAGGTGCCAATCGGCAAATGTTGTGCAGTCAGCGTTTGCCATACGCTTGTTACCGCTGCTGCATCTCGGTTGTCATGCATGCACACCTTCCGTGCTTCGTCCCGGATCGGATCCCAGAAGAGCCGCGCCTTGCTAGGGCCGGCTCATGTACAGTGCCGTTACAATGCAGAGGTACGCTTGTCGGAATTGCGCGCGCTACTCGTATGTGATGGGAGGGTAGAAATATCAAGGTGCCGTAAGTTATCGCAAGCTTTGCCTGCTCTACGATCATCAACGCTCCGAAATGGATGCTGCCGAATTGATTCGAGCAGAGCTACAAAGCATTTCGGCAGACATTTCAGAAGTTGTAGTGGTAGACACCGCTCGGCACAAACAGTGCGTACATGCGGCGTCCATGGAAGAAGCTAAAGCGGTGCGCAGAGACATCAGATCCACTTGTTGGATATTTAGATCTGAAAGCTGGACTGCTGTGCTTTGTGAAGCATTCCGGGAGCCATGGTCGCAAAACCCATGTCTTCGTTGACTTCTCGTTACTCCGGAAGGAATATACGAAGGACGTGCTTGCTTAACCCCGTAAGGGATGCCTGGTCGCAATCCGAATGAATGTGTGAGGCTGATTATATGCGATAAGATGGCGGTAAAGCAACCAGGGGTGACATTGAGCCAGAATGCAGCATCTGGCTGGCAGGTGCCTAGTGTCTTGAAGGGCACATCAGTATTCTGAAAACCTGTGATACAACCTGAAACTAGATCGAAATACCTGAAAGTACTGCTATACTGCACTGGGTGTGAGCCTGCTCAGGGCCGGGTTCAAGAAGCGTATATTACCCACCAGATCCACGATGTCACGGTCTGGTTCATGCGTCTACAACGAGCCACCGGGTCGCCGAATCCTGAGCACGATAGGTCAGACAGACAGCCCATCATCGCATGCACCAGTACTGCCGTGCTGAGTGCTTGTTCAGAACACTGGTGGGCGAACGACACTGCAACGCATCCTTTTGGCTCTGGGTGCATCGCCCAGGCATATTCCGGGTTCATAGCCTGCGGAAGCGCACCATGAAGCGGAGAATCATAGTAGTCCTCCGAGAAGTATAGTAGTCCCGGCACGGATCCATTTGCGTGCCTCCTTGTGTGTAGGCCATAACTTGTCAACCCATTCCAGACATGCAGATGTGACTGTAACCGCCAAAGCCATGCAGCCATGATCATCTTGTCCTGCCGAGCATTCAAATTCAAGTGCAGCAGCTAGCACGACAAGTCCTCCATTGCCCCAGTTCCTTGGCCCCATCAGCAGTGCACATCCATAAGACGTGCACCATGTTGTGATGCATCACAACGCGCTGGCACCCTGTTAAAACACGCTTTGACATCATACAGGAAGCAGAGGCAAAGGTCGTTCACTTGAAATGTGAAGTCCAGGCTGCCCAGGACATGCTGCAGCTTGCAAACGAGCATTGTCAAGCTGCAGAGAGCGAGTGCAATGATGTCCAGCAGAAGTTGGTTCATCTGCGGGACTATGTGGTGGCCACAGAGGAGGCGAGCCTGGCTGAGAAAAAAAAGTCTCTGGAGGATATGAAAGACAAGCTAGCTAGCTTGTTGTCAGAGGTGTCCGTGTATAAGGCGCTCAATGCTGAGATCAAAAGGGGGACGCGCTGAGAGAACGGCGTTCGTCCAGGTATCGTCCCGGGAACAGCCGTGCAGGGCCACCACTCTGACCCGCCTATGGACTGTTCGTTGAGTAGCGGCACAGCAGGTGCCCTGCAAGACAACCTACATCAGTTTCGAGACCATCCAGGCCCCATCAGCATTGTGCTTGCGGCTTGGATCAGCATCGGTGTTAGTCTTGTGGCTGAAAGCACCGAGGTCACCACAATGTGAGATGCTGCATGGTTCGAGTGCGACCTCGGTGCGTTCGCACAGCTGCTCTTCCTTTGCGATGTTTCCATCGTCAGTGACCGGTGCAACAGAAGCAGAGAACGAAGCCTGGAGACGGATTCTGAACGGTTGCCTGTTGACCAGTGAGACAACCATCCTGCCAGAGACCTATACTGCTGGGCTGCAGTGTGGGTCGTAGGACAAGCTTGTGTGGTCATCACATGGCCATGCATGCTGTCAGCTGGATTGGATTGCAGGCTGCCATTGTCCGACAGCATGCTGGGTGGGATGTCGTCCTTCTGCTGGCTGAATCAGCATACTTGAACCTACTGGTAGGCGTTTTGACGATCATGTAGGGCTGCGTCAGGAGCACAGTGGCACCGTATTCTGGCAGGAGCCCGGCCTGTGTTCGGAGTTTCCGACAGGCTGCCCTGACATTGGCAAAGTCTTGCGTTGTGGGCCAGTATATATCAAGGAATGGTAGCCGGAGCAGTTGACATGGGCATGGAGTATGAGTGCACCTTGTTGGTACCGGGTCCATGTGGCATGCGCGACGCTCAGGCTTGTCTGCTCCGCCAGTTTCAGAATTCGGTGCTGTTACTGAGAATCAGACATGCGTACGCGGTTCATGGCTGTTCATCAAGCTCAGGATGACAGATGAGTCGAGGGCCGGAGGCATAGAAGGGAGGGCATGTGACAATTAGCTCTGTGTGTTGCTCGTGAAGTTTGCACTGCACATAACTATACACATGTGGAGTGTAGTAGGTGTGGTGGGCTCAGTGGTGTGGGTCATGGGCGGGATGATTGCAGTGGCGATGTAGGTAGAGTGCTTTCCTACGCTGTTGGACTGTCAGAATTATGAATAGGTTAGGTCAGAATGGGATAATAATGTTTGCGGTGATAGATTCAGCATATCACAGGCACTGCTCGGCGTGTGAACATTTTGAAGTGAAACAATGTGGATCACCTCCGCCTGAGCCAAGAATTTGGCATGACCTTTGATCCTGGCACGCTAGTGACATGCAAACCTCCATCAGCGTGAACGTCATCTCATCTCCGAAAACTTTCTGATGAGGCATTGCTCATGTAATGAAAATCATGATCAGGCGTTATTGGAACTGGACCTGTCAGATGGATGTGACGGTCGTATGCAGCTTCATGAGGTGCAGGATAGCCAGCATTGAATGCTGATTGTCGCTATTATGATCAGTGCCTACTCTGACCAGGTCTAGGTATAGATGACCTTGTGGCTACACTGATGTTGAAAGCAGGACTCAGCATCGTCAAGCAATGAGCAAGCTCGCTGAAGGAGCCCCCTGGCACACCCACAGCTCCTTGCCTTCTGCACCTGATGCCTCTGCTTTTTTTTAGTCGTGCTGGCCTATCGCTATGCTTTCAAACCCAGCTCTATTTCTTATCCCTTTCTCACTAATGCTGGTGGGAAGCATGCCAAAAGCTGTGCTAGAGCAGGAGCACTACAGCCCCTGAGAAACTGGGTCATAAGGCCATGGCGACCCGCCAGGTTCGAAGTGGTTTGCATGAACATGTTCGGCTTACATGGGTCCAAGGAACGGGGTTTTGGAATTGCTTGTTGAGCAGGTGATGTGTGAGAGCATCAAGGTAGGTGACCCCAGCAGAGGATAATGTCACCATTTCGTAATGCGTATCTGAACTGGAGGGGGCAGTATCAAATGGCTGGGATTCAGGGGAGTGCCTTTTTGGTGAGTCCGGCGCTGCGAAGAGCCACGAATCGCGACAGAGAGGTGCTTACATGTGGGCGGGACGCCTGAGGACAACACTGCGACATTATTGTCTACCACACTATTCCATAAATACCTCGCGGGAGGAAGATACTTTGGTCAAGGCTGGGGCCCTGATAGCAAGGCAAAGGATGAAAACGTTTGGTTGCCGGGTGTGGCTTGCCCGGTCAACAAAGGACAGCTGGATATGTACGAATGCGACTAAGTTACATGTATACCCAGTCGTTGATTATTATCAGTTGTCTGTAAGTGACGCTCTTGCATTGTGCATGCTCAAGCAGCTCGGCTCAAACATGTTTTGGCCGGTGTGCGACGGGCCGGCCATCCATCGTCGCGTAGCACGTCTGGCCACCAAGTATGCATGTCGGGGCCGTAGGTGGTGTGCAAATGGGCTCAGAACAGAATTTGCCAGTGATCGATGATCAAAAGGGCTCACATGGACGCAGGCCTAAGTTTCCGATGTAGAGCGAGCTCCAATTGACTCAGACTAAGCGCAACCATTTGCCCAACCACCCGCCGCGGCGTTGTGCACAAGTGGTGAGTGCTAGTTTTCTAGAACTCTGCAGATTCGTCATCGATATATTGTTAGGTTGATGTGAGATCTGCTGTCGCGTAAAGTAGGCGAGTGGGTGCGCCAGGTGTGCTGCACGTTGCGGAGCCACCTCAATTCTGGCTTGCTCACGTTACGACTAACACCTCATGGGGCTCAAAAAGAAAAAACCGGTCAAGCGGTCTGAAGTAGAGGCAGAATCAGGCGTCATGGTGTCAGGTGCGGTCGGAAAGGTTGCAAACTGCTCCGCTGGCCACAAGAGCCAGAATACGCTGCAGGCATACAAAGGACTTGACAGCAAACTAGTCGCGATCCAACATATTCGCTGCTCGCAATCTCAGCATTTGGCTTGCCTTGCAGTGGGAGACGACATTGTGATAGATTCTGGCTCTGCCATGCCCTTCGTGCGTTTCCCTGGAACACATATCATTTCATTTGTTGCCGTCAGACGTGAAGTATTCAGACTCCTGTTTTGTCTGCTACACGACGATTCTTCATGCATCAACACGGCTGATCGATCTTGAGTGTGCAGGTTGCCCGTGTCCAATCTGTGCTCCCAGCAGCCAAGAAAAAGGAGAACGGGCGCTTGAAAGTGTCATGGTACTATTTCCCAGAAGATACGACAGGAGGGAGGCAGGTATGTCCTTCATGAATCCTGCAAACAGCCATATTCAGCTGCACTCGCATGCACCGGCCACTGTGACAGCTCGAACGAACGATCCTGTTGCACGGCAGAGAGCATATCTCAGCTGCTGATGTTCAACACAGCAGCCTGTCATGCTGTGCAGGTGTTTCATTCAAAATGTGAGATCTTCAAGTCGAACCACGACGACATAGTGTCAACACAATCGGTCATGAACGTATGCAAAGTTCTGCAGCTACAGCAGTGGTGCACATACCACGCCGAGGGTGACTCCCATCGGCAGGCTCATCATGGCCCACACAGCACACGGCCGTTCACCAAGTCCCAAGCAGAGGCCACGGCGAGCGGCCAACCCACGGCCAACGGTGCAAAGAGCACAGACCACAAGGCCAAACCCCCTGACACCGATGCAGCCAATGCAGCGCCTAAAGCGGACACGGACACCCCAGCGTCACCAAAGGCACAACCTGATCAAGACCCGCCTGGGAATAGCAAGCCTGCTCCAGGAGCCAAGGCAAAAGAGACAGCGAACGAGCTCAGGGGCAAGCGGCGGCTTCCAGAGCAGCCCGCTGAGGAGCCGATCACAGCGGCCAGGAAGGTCGTGCATGAGCCGTCGCCAGAGCCGGCGCCTCCGGCTGCTGACGACGCAAAGTCGCGAAAGAACGGCTCTGCAGGCGGTGGTAAGCGCGGCAGCAAGGGCGAGGCGGGCGGCGGTGAGGCGAGCGACGATGGCTCTGACCGGGAAGCGAGCCCGATGGTGTTCCTCTGCCGCCATGCATACGATGCCAAGCGCCACAAGTGGGTCGATGAAGAGGTGCCCTTGTACTGTGTGTGCTGCATGCCCTATAACCCGGACTTGGACATGGTGGAGTGTGCACGCTGTGGAGAATGGTGCGCTCCACTCTCATCCATGCCGCATCCTGCAGCCCTGTGCTCTTGCAACGCCCTCCACACGGTCCAGAGGCAGGGATGCCCAGTGGCAGAGCTCACACCTGTTGGCGCTGCGGCGACTGTGCCCCATTGCCTCCACCTGTGCCTTGCAGAGCATGCTCACTGGTGTACATGAGGGCCTGTACCCGCGGCTCCGTAGAGCTGGCTGCGGAGGTGCTCCACTGGCCGGTTGACGGCTGCTGACAGCACACCATGCTCTCCAGGTTCCACGGGGAGTGCCTAGGAATGAATGCCGAGCAATTCGACATTGCTTGTAAGCAGGAGGAATGGACGTGCATAGCATGCTCCGGCAAAAACTCGAAAGGGAGGACTGAATGATGCCCGTGGTAGGGAATGAACATGTGCGGCCTGCACGGGTGCATGCCTGGCCTGATGCTGGTCTGCCTCAAGGTGAAGCCAGTGACACCTGCACATGCGAGGCTCGCCTGCGTCTCTGCTCAGGATCCACAACCAGCCTCAGGCCCGGGGCGCATCCAATATGAGACCTAGTCATTCGCACTACCACTCGTTGCAGGTTGCACGAGTCGGATGAGACGAAAACCACTGCCCGGTAGTTTCAACATTTCAGGATGTCATGTACCGTTTCATTGTTTTCCAAACTCAATGTAATTGGCGTAGATGAGCGAGTCTACCCGGGATCCATGGGTGGGTCTGCACAATCGGGGCGAGGCTCTGATGACTTCGGGCTCTTGTTGCAGCTTGGCCAGGGTAGCACATGTGGATACACTCACACTCACAAATAGATAGATCCACATGCCGATCTGATCATTTGCACACTGTCCGCGAAGACAAACTCTGAACTAGTACGCCTTTGCGAACAAGGCAACCTCGTCAGCAGCTTCTCCAGTTAGGAAACACTCATGTGGGCCTGGCGGTTGCTCGAATGGGAAGCATCGCAGCGTTGCTCCTGTCTCCTCCTTGACCTGCTTCTCCTGCTCGTCTGAGCCTGCCCAGCCCCCTCGAGCCCACTTGCCTGCCTCTATCGCCTCTTTCATCTCATCATACGTCTTCACATCCACGATGTTCTCATCCCGGAACTCAGTCGCCTCTTGCAATAGCGCTGCCTGCATGTCAGCCGCACACACGTTGCGCTGCCTTAGTTTGAAGATGGCTGCACTAGACGGGCACCACAACCAGAGGTCCATCGCCGTCAAATGCCACAGCGACGCAACCACTGCACCCCAGTGCAAACTAGAGCATCCCAGAGGTCACCCTGCATTGCACATAACCTCTCCATGCTCTCAACTCGACTGCCTGGTGCCCATACAAACAAGAGCACACACGACAACACAACACCACATCCACCTCACATGCCCAGCCCGCATACCACAGCAAAGACACGCACCTGCACGCTGCTCAGCGCCTCTCCCACCGCAGCCACGAGCCCCTCCGCCTGCGCAGGCACGCCAAACTGCTTGCCCTCCTTCCCAGGCTTGTCTCGCCTCGCGAGCACGCACGCCCCCTTAGCGACGTCCCGCGGCCCGACCTCTAGCCGCACCGGCACCCCCTTCATCTCCCAAAAGTTGAACTTCCACCCCGGGCTCTTGTCCCCGGTCGTGTCTACCTTGCTGCGCACCCCCGCCGCCGTCAGGGCCTCATGCATCGCACCCACCTGCCCCATGACCGCCTCCTCTTCCTTCTTCTTCGGGATGACGGGAACGATCACGACCTGTGGCGCATGGGACCCATCATCGGCCACAGCCCCGCTGTGAGTGATCAGAGTGGCATGTGCCACACTGCTAGGGGCCCACATGGCGTGCTGGGGGCATCCTGACCGTCAGGGGCCAGGTAGGTGCGATGCATGATGCATGATGTGCCCTACGATGCACAATGACAGAAAAATCTGGATGCACATGTGGGCATGTGGCTGCTGGGGCGTTCCACGACCCAGGTTACCGTGTCCGCTCGACCTCAGGCCACCCCTGTGTACACATCTGTCCCTTTAGAACGTCTCAAGAGTAAACCGTCGCCAGTCAAGTTTTTGGGTTTACCCCTGACATTTGTTTGCAGTATCTGCTGGTTTTCCGAGGTCTGCTACATTGAACGCGTGGGTGCTTCCATGGCTCCTCTATGGCTCCTCTATGCTGCAAGCGCACCGGTGCATCACACGGAGGGATGGGCACAATTGCCTGTTTTTCGGGAGCAATCGTCCAGCACTCGATCCAACAATTCAGATTTCCTCTATCAACACACCCCGATGGCCCTGTACCGCGGAGCCCGGCGTCCGCCACGACTCGGGCACCTGCTTCACCTCCTCGACAAACTCGGACACAGACCTAGCGCGGATTCTACCACACGACTCTCATCCTGACGATGGCCAGGGGATGATTCAGGACATTGCTGAAACAGAGGCTCGACACGGGCGGTGTTGACAATCGCGACCATCAGCCAGAGGGCAGCTGAGTCAAGCTGCAGTCTGCATGTGTGAGGACTACGACGCGATACATCCACAGATGAGCCGCTGTGTAGGTGCACGTGGCAGGGGCGTAGGTGCAGGCTGGCATGGGTGGCGGACGGACCTGGATCGGGGCGACCTCAGGTGGCAGACGCAGGCCACTGTCATCTCCATGAGACATCACGATTCCGCCGACTAGCCGGGTGCTAACGCCCCAGGACGTCTGGTGCACAAACTGCTCGGTGTTGTTCTCGTCCACAAACGTCGTGCCAAACGCCTTGGCAAAGTTCTCGCCCAAGTCGTGGCTCGTCCCCGCCTGCACGCATGCCCTCTCAGCAGAGCGTACCGACGATGGGGATCATTGCCAGATGGGTGCTCCTGCCTGGTGCTTGATGACGTGACTGGGCCAGAGCCGCACAGATGTGCATCCAGCAGGTGGTGGTGTACGCGTGCGGACATCCTGTGCGATGCTGCCCGGCTCCGGGCGCGGGGCCGATGCAAGGACTGGTACGGCGTGACACCCGACTGTCCGGCTGTGTTTTGAAATTTTGAATCAGAGCAGCACAGGTGTGTGTGCAGCAGCCTTGCCCCCACCCTGACTGTCGCACGAGGGCCAGGGTGGCATCCACAAGGGCCGCAGAGGGGAAGGTGCGCAGAAGGTGTGTCTGCGTTGGTGGCACGCGGCTGGCGCACCTGCAGCGCTTTGCGGTCTCGCATCATCGCTTCAATGGTGTAGGTCACATTGGCACCTGCAAAGCTCTCGATGCGGCTTTTCCTGCCAGGGACGACCGGCATGGCGCCTCTGTCCCTTGCAAATGCTGTGTACACTCGCAGCATTCTGAATGCCTCCTCTGAGGCCTCCTCTGCACTGGCGTGGGCTGTGTGCCCCTCTTGCCACAGAAACTCGAGGGTCCGCAGGAATGGCCGTGTCCGCATCTCCCAGCGGTGCACGTTTGCCCATTGATTGTAGAGCAGAGGAAGGTCCCGATATGATTGCACCCACTGCGAGAACATATGATTCACGATCGTCTCAGAGGTGGGCCTGACCACCAGAGGCTCCTCTAGCTCCTTTCCACCACCTGCATGCCACCAGGTGGTCCCAATTAAAATTTTAAAGCTTCCTACTTAGTTCCCAAGCAATCATACAGCGTGCTCCTGGGTGTCAGGTGTCACAGGCGAGCAGACCTTGGGTCACCAACGCAAGCTCGGGAGCAAAGCCTTCGACGTGGTCGGCTTCCTTGGCAATAAAAGAATATGGGATCAGCTGCGGGAAGTAGACGTTTTCATGCCCAGTGCGCTTGAACTCTGCATCAAGGAATCGCTGGGTGTTCTCCCATATGGCATAGCCATACGGACGAATGACCATCGTGCCTCTGACTGGACCGTAGTCGGCAAGCTGACATAGCTTTACAACATCAAGGTACCACTTGGAAAAATCTTCACTCATTGGAGTGGGGGATTCTTGAACTGCCTTGGCATCCGGTGCAGTTGCTGCAGCAGAGGCACGGATGTCCCTGAACGGCAGCGAGCCCATCAGAAGGCGCATAGCTTCGGAGACTACATTGGCATGTCATCGGTTGTGTAAACTGCTGAACAAGCACACATGATCGTGCACCTGTGAGCTGCTTAACACGCTGGCTGGACCGGGGGTGACCCAGGCGCCGCATACCTCACGCATAGCAGGCCTTGCGAACGAGATTGAGGGCATCGCAGCGAAATGCATCTGGCGGAGGAGCCCAGCTGGGCTGGGCGACATTGCGCCATCCTGGCGAAGTGCATCAGGAGGATGCAAGGCGACTCCGGTGCATGCAGCCACGGCACTTTCAGCACGTCACCTTCATGGCATCAGCATAGGACAGCCGTGTATTGACAGTGAGCGGTCTGTGATCTCGCTCTGCTGAGACCGAGTTGAGCGCAGCTGAATGTCAACCTTGCGTTCATCACGTGACTCTCCCCCCATCGCCACTCGAGCTCGTGCAAACTCTGCATTGCATTTGATGTGAGCACCCCATGCTGGGGTAATTATAGGCAGGAATCCAACAGCTGAACAATGCAACGCAAGCACGACAACAGCTCGCCACCAAACAGAATAGTATCGGGGAGACTCTGACAACACACACCCCCTTGATACACTGACTGTGTATCATGCCTGCAACACATCACATCGTAATCAGGAATGTCTCAATCTGCACAGCTATGGGTACTGGGGCCAAGACAGTGAGCAGTAAAACAGCTGGCCTATGCACGAATCAACTGTAGCGGTTGTGCCAGGGCAATGACAACCTGTGCTAATATTGGTTCTACACATACTGTAAGACGGCTTGTACTTCTAGAGTGCGTCGGGGCGGGGTTGAATGACCATGATCTCAGGACATCCTCTCTATCAGTGCAAGCAATCAGCATCGTGACCCTCCGGCACTCTGACACACCTACTTAGATAAAAATCTGTTGGCTGCAAGCGCATGATACTGCACCGTCGCTGCACGCATTGCCTCATGCTATAGTTCTTGGGCAGAAGTGTGATGTGATTTTTGGCGCTTTAGACCCCGTCTTGCTCTGCGATGCAGTTGCAGTCCCGGGCGTGCATAAGAGTGGGTTCTAACAGTCATGATGATGGGCGCCGGCTAACTCCAACTCCAACTCCGGGAGACTAAAGTGGCACCGCACTCACCAACCGTGTTTCCAACCAACCGTGTTTCCGGCCTCATAACGTCACCTTCGCATGTATAGTGCCCGCCAGCAACGCTGCAACAGACTTTGCGCATGAAAAGTTCACACCAGGCAACTGGCATGTGCCACCTACACCGTCGAAACTATCGCAATATTGTACTTGATTGAAACTAGTGTGATGTTCGGGCGCAACTGGGTTTGGGGAGTCGGGGCTTGGTTTGGTGTGGGCAGAAAGGGCCAGTAAGGATGCGGAAGCATCTAGGTGGTGCAGCATCTGTTACCGCTTGCAACTTTCTATCTTGCCTTTGTTCATTGTCTTCAGATATCTCTGCCAAATGTCACTGTTCACAGCTTGCAGTACAACGACGGTTTGCTTGTCAGCCGGTCAGTAGAGGAGACTCTACCACCACAGTCTGTGTACAATAGTTTTCCGTGTTTTGCGATGTATGATTGTCCAACTGCTGCGGACCGGTCCACGGTGTCGAGGCTGCTAGGCCAGCTCAGATATGGTGGTCTCCGGCTGTTTAGAGCAACAGAACCCTTCTACTCAAAAGACTTTGCACATGCATGATCGTGCACAGTACACTCAGCTCAAGTGCACATGGCTATACTGAAGGAGAACAGGGCACACGCGGCAAATCCTCTACAGCATGATCACTCAGTCATGGTAAAACCGCAGCAAAAAAAATTTAGGTTTTACATGCGGGGGACAAATATCTGCCAAACCTCATTCACCACCAGTTTGCCAGGACACCTACACATCGCACTGACAGGTGCTCCAGTGCTGTAAGCGAGGCAGCAAGTAGCGCTGCATGATAAGATACAAGTTTCGACATCCATAAGGGTTTTCAAGCTTAATGCTTGTTTTTGTCAGACTGGTACGAGCTTGGTGTACGTGCCCCGACATGAATGCATCCACACGGAAGCCGCGCGCTTAGGCGCGCTCACCACGAATGCGGCGCGCAAGCTGCACGTCCTTGGGCATGATTGTCACTCTCTTTGCGTGAATGGCACACCTGAAGCAGCCACGGGATGTCAGCATCGGCATCAAGCAAACATCAAAACCATTCATAAAACAGCACCCAAAGGTCAGAAAATCGAAATAGGGGAACGTTGATGTACTGGGTGTGGAGATGAGCAGCGTTAAACGGATGAGGTGCGCACAGGTTGGTATCCTCGAACAGGCCGACCAGGTACGCCTCTGCAGCTTCCTGAAGCGCCAAAACGGCTGAGCTCTGGAAGCGGAGATCAGTCTTGTAATCCTGAGCGATCTCACGGACGAGGCGCTGGAATGGCAGCTTGCGGATAAGCAGCTCCGTAGACTTCTGGTACTTGCGAATCTCACGGAGCGCGACGGTACCAGGCCTGTAGCGATGAGGCTTCTTAACACCTCCAGTAGCTGGGGCAGACTTACGAGCTGCCTTGGTGGCCAGCTGCTTACGAGGAGCCTTTCCTCCTGTGGACTTCCGGGCGGTTTGCTTGGTACGTGCCATTGTTGCGATATGTTGAAATTGTCAAATTGGAACAAGTGCTAACCAACGGCGCAAGTGGCGCAACTTATGGCGCAACACGGCGCAAGTGTTGCACAGGATACCGCATGCCGAAAACTTCGTCGAGGCTTGAACTTCTGCGAAGCTTCTCTCCTTCGGTCTTTGGGTACCTACTTATCGGGGCACACGATGCATTCAACCGACGACAGAACTTGCAACATGCCCAGCCGTGACAGCTGCCGCAGACACGATACAATGACAATCTATCCCTTCATCGACGGCGGAGTTGGAATGCTTATATTGAGACTGCGCATGATTCACCTTGAACCGAAACACACAGGCATAGAGTATCGTCAACTTTGTTAAGTGTCCTTCACAGTGGCATTGCGGGGTGTTCGGCCTGCTACACACCATACGTTGCCTTTTGATGAGATTCTCTGCCAGAAACGGCCGCGCCTCTGCGGCTTGCTCGGCTCCTCCTGAGCAAAGCCGGTGTCGAAGGTTGGACACGCGCTGCCCGCTGGTGTCTGCATTCGGAAAGGTTTCGGACAAGCTCACGTATGTGAACGCGCGTGGTGATAAGTGTGTTACAGGCTGTATGGCCCATGATCAACACGCCATACCAGACAAGGCCCGGCTAGACGGTCCGGTCATCAAGGTGAGGACCATTCGGACCAGCCCGACGTGACTGAACACTGCACTATCACGAAGCTGACACCATGCTGCATTCTGTAGGTGATTGGGGTGGGAGGTGGAGGATCAAATGTGGTAAATAGGATGCTGGAGGACGACATCGTGGGTGTGGAAGCATGGGTTGTGAACACAGATTCCCAGGTACATCTACCGATCATAGGCTTGCGCAGGTTGCGAATATTATCCTTTTTCCTTGATTTTGGCTGACACGTTGCATCCGGTTTTGCAGGCACTGGCAAATTCCAGAGTGGCACCTGAGTTCCGCATACAGATTGGCGCCAAATCCACTCGGGGTCTGGGCGCTGGCGGTGATCCAGAAGTGGGCTTGGTAACGACCTCTAGCCAAGTGCCACAGTGTTCCATAACGCCTGCACACGTGATGATCTGAGACTCGCGCTTTGTTTGCAGAGAGCAGCAAAGGAAAGTAAAGACGAGTTGGAGAACGCACTTCGTGGAGCTGACTTGGTGGTGGTCACAGTAGGTTTCATATCGTGATGCCGTTCCCTGTATTTTTCGCGCTTATTGAACGCTGAGCAAGTGCCAGCCAACTCGCACTGCAGCAACATCAGCCCCAGTTTGTTGTTGACACTGCCGTCACCATGCCATGTTGCAGCCTGCCACCGTCTGCACTAAATCTGGCAACTGACACCGTGTGCACGCACAGCGTACAACATCACAACGGCTTACTTGGCGCTCATTCATCAGGTCTGCTCCTCAGCAGCTTCAGCAGGGCCCAAGATGCAGTGTGCTCTGGTATGGCAACGGTTCTGCATCTGTGCAGGCAGGATTGGGCGGGGGAACAGGGTCCGGTGCAGCGCCGATGGTGTGCGAGCTCGCACAGAGCATGGACATCCTGACCGTCTCGTTTGCAACGCTGCCGTTCACGTTTGAGGGTCGCCACCGCCGCACTCAGGCGCTGGAGGCCGGCAAGCGCATGGCCAAGTCTGTGGACAGCATGGTGGTGGTGCCCAATGACAAGCTCCTCGGCTCCAGCATCGACCGCACCGTGATCGATGCTTTCAAGTACGCCGACTCTGCACTCGTGCAGGGCGTCCGTGGCATCTCAGACATCATCATGGTGCGTTACGCTGCATGAACGTGCATTTGTGGTTGTATCTGCTGGCTAGCTGTTTACTGCGGCTATTTGCAGTCAATCTGATCCATGCTCACCTCTTATTGATGTTGGATCACAGATTGTGTACGTTTTCATTTCTGTTCTAAAGGATCGTTTTGGCGCTGCCAGGCGCGTCCCTGTGCAACACTGCCATGAGCTGCTGCCATAGAAGATGTGTGGTGCCCACAATGTACCCCCGAACAGCAACATGATGGCCCATCCAGCACTGCGAACTCCAGCGCCAGCACAGGGGCACAGCCACAGAAGAGGACACCGCACCCGCGCCTCTCACCTCCATGTATCTATGCATGCGGGCGCACGATGCTGTGCGTACCGGCAGCATCACATAGCATGCGTGGTTTGCCCCAGCTTTGACCAATCAGCCGCATGACCCTGCTACGCGAGTGTGTTGACGTAACCTGTGGCTGCAGGTGCCCGGCCTGATCAACGTCGACTTTGCGGATGTCAGGTCCATCATGCACCAGGCAGGCAACTCGCACATGGCCAGTGGAGTCGGCGTCGGGGAGGGCCGTGCCGAGGCGGCTGCTCTAGCGGCCATCGAGAGCCCGCTGCTCGAGTCAAGTATCAACTCGGCGACGGGCGTTGTGTGGAACATCACGGGGCCGATGGATCTGACGATCGCAGAGGTGGATGCCGCGGCAGCGCTGATCTGCGGCTGTGTCGACGAGAACGCCAACATCATCTTCGGCGCCGTCTTGGACCCCGACATGCATGAGGAGGTGCGCAGCCGTCCTAGCGTGGCCTGTAGAGTGGAGCACATGCCCACAGGATCAGATTTCACGTTCTTCAGCAGTGTCGAGGGTCGATTTGTTTCTGCGATGGTGCCGGCGTGTTTCTGAAGCGTCTGGAGAAAATGGCTGTAGAGTCCCGCACGCTTGTTATGCACATGAGCAGCACGTGTCTTCAGCAGCATGTGTCGGGTGTATTCAGCAGCACGTGCAATCCATTACGGAGCTGTGGAGAGCCGCTTAGGCTCTATCATGAGCAGCATGGGCGGGCAAGCGGCGCACCCACGCGTGAGACTGATGTAATTTGTTCGATCGGAAAAGGGTCGGAATGCGGGACGTGCATCTCAAGGTGCTGATTGTGCAGGTGCAAGTCACTCTGATTCTGACGGGCTTCCGGGTGGCGACCAGCGAAATCCCGATGGGCACAGGGTACGCCCTGCAGGAGCCCTCCGCTGGCAAGGCCAAGGTTCCATCCTTCTTGGCACGAAGGAGCATGCGGGCCTGAATGGGGAGTTCGTGGCAGCAGGGGCCATGTGGATGGGCTAACCCAGTCCAGGGCAGTGGAGTCTGTAGATAAGGCATTTCAGGCAGGTGGACCAGTGGTCAAGAGCTTGATCGCCAGCCTTGATGCTGTGTATGGTTGACGCGCCAGGGTCTGTCAGTTTCTCACATGGTCGGTGATATTCTTTGGGATTTTTTGCAAAGCGCCGATCGAGCAGTGAGAGATGCTGTGTGTAGCTTGAGTGACATGCAGAGGAAGTGGCTGCAAGAAAAAATGTCTTGGCTTTCCTTTGCAATTCAGACAAGCATGGGTAGTTTCCTGTTGTATGGGAACGGAAGCCATCGACACTGTCAGCCATGTACATGCTATCGTGTCAACGCAGGCATTTGGTTTGGCAGGCACTTTAGAATAAAGTGTTGCCATCATTTGTGCTGCCATGGGCATGTCCGAGCCATAACACCGGTTGGTCTGTGTGTTGACAGCTCTGTAAGGCTTGCCACCAATGTCTGAATTCCTGTCAGATGGTAGCTGACCTAGAATCCAAATATTTTAGTTGAGTGTCATGCAGTTGAGCACCTGCAGTCCGCCTTTGCAATTACAAACTCAGGAATGAACTGCGGCGACACTGCGCGTAGCCACGTAGTTGACTGGTTCTGTTACAGCCGCCATGTCCATGCATCCAGTCACGTGAGCAACTCTCTGCAAACTCATGCAGTGCACCACTTCAACCGCCAATGATCAATCCAGGGCCATGTAAGCTGCCAGCGCTGATGGCCACACATGATTTGTTCTTAAACCACATTGTAGCAAGAGGCGGGTGGAAGCCGTGATGAATGCACCAGCCTTGTCACAGCCCTCTGTGACTAGCCACTACAGGACAGCACTTGT
This sequence comes from Ulva armoricana, assembly GCA_032360965.1. NCBI lineage: Eukaryota > Viridiplantae > Chlorophyta > Ulvophyceae > Ulvales > Ulvaceae > Ulva > Ulva armoricana. The sequence continues at coordinate 1,717,790 of JAUMHO010000009.1, forward strand.
TGCACATCGCCACACCAAGCTCTGCCTCCAGTGCGGATGCAACTCATCACGATCACCAAACCATGTCCGCCACAGGTAGATTCCAATTGCCAAGAGTTCACAGCACCAGGAAGAGCCTCATTCATCTGATTCGAAGTCTGGTATACTGCTCATCACGGAAGGTACTGGCGAGTTTAACAGATCTTCATCCGTGAGCAGTCCATCAGCTGGTTGCTCCACTGCTTCCACCGGTTTGCGGACATCCACAACCAAGTCTGAGAACTCGGCCTGAAGGGCAGTCTGCACAGTGTCTCACATAAACTTATGTGTAACATAAACGCGTGTCCGAAACAGAGGCAGTCTGCACAGTGAGGACTGTCTGCAGCTTGCCAATTCAGCAAGTACATCATCAGACGTACATCATCAGACAGTCGCCAACCCCCGAGGATGGACAGCCTGAATCACGTATCTCAACAGCATGTATGTAGTTACAACGAAGAGAGGCACGAGCACAGGAGCTTACGCAAGAGCGTACAGGTCTCGAAACAGACCAATCGATCAACCATCCTCAACATCTGCACACATCGTCCAAACTAAACTAATCTCAAAACAGGTAAGCAGCTCACAGCAACAGCATGTATGTACGCCTGAATACATCGCCGTATCCATAAGGACATTGACACCTCCGGCAACCGGGACCGCGTGTAGAAAAAGGATCATGTGTGGTGCACAGAAGGCTCACAAGTCCGCAAACAGGTCACATGGACCTCTCAGTAAGTGGACTTCTGCCATTGCAAGCATGATGCAGTTATGGAATGGGGAGCATCAAACAGTCTCACGCTTTGCTGGAGGACAGCGAGGTGGTCATGATCCACTGGCATCTATGCTTTGCCGGATTTATAGGGAACCAATTAGCTAGCGGGGCGATACATACCTTGATGACCCGCACCCCTTCCGTCATGGGCTTCTGAATTTGGAACTGATCTTCGGTGAATCGTACATGCGGGCTTTCTCCATCTTGTTGCTGCAATGGTCGCTGCAAGCAGGGCCGCTCCATCAGGTCTTTCCGCCATTCCTCAACCTGCTCTAGCTTGACTCCCGGAACCCATGAAATGCACACACGACTGGGCAGGGATGTGGCCGCATCCTCCAGTGGTGCCTTGAAAGGCCCTCTTGCGACTGAGAATACTGTATGACTGGTGTGGTGTACCCTGTGGTGGACGCAGACGAGGATGATACTACCATATACACACTGGCCTTGTTTGTGTTCCTGCTGACACTTGAGCCAGTTAGACCTGGCCGCATGTTGCGTAGATGGCAGAGAGACACAGCCAGCCATCCTGATGTAAACGCCAAGATCGCACTTGATCTGGTAGATCTAGTTTTCGCACAACCAGGGAATCAGGAATGTCCTTCCTGAACAAGCCAGCTTCACCGCGGGAGAATGCCTCATAACGAGATATTTTGAATCTGGACCGGACCCCTCTCAGGAACGACAGAGTGTCGATCGGCTTGAGAGTTACAGAAAAAATGTTGCACAGTGCAGTATTAAAAATGCTGTCCAGGTCAACAAGAATCGGTGAGGCTGCAGTGACCTGCACTATTGTTGTGTGCCACAGCCCTGCGCAACATGTCCCTCCGAGTAATCGCCTCAACATAGGCCACAAAACAAACGCGGTTTTACTGTTACGATTGATACGGACGGTTAGGATGCGCTGCAAGGCTTGCACCGACAGAAGCAGGGGCAGTGCTGCATCCACCTTGCTCTGCATGCAGATGAACTGCACACCTGCAGACTGAAGGAAACGAGTTCTCTCCAACTTCGCTTCCATGAATCTGTTTCGCAGTTGTAGGTCATCAGGATATTCTGAATAGGCAAGATAGTGATGAAAGTAGTTTTCGCATAACAACTTTTCTGACAGCCTTTTGGCAGGTACTTCGCAAACGCTTTTGAATGCAATTTTGTCCCCTCGATAGTCATCAGCTTCATGTTTGGAGCTGGCTTGGACGATCGACTGTTGAAATGTTCTAACCGCAAGGCTGGCGCGCTCAAGCTGAGCGGATCGTTTGACGGGAAGTGGTGCTCCGGGCATCACGGGGACTGGCCCGCCACGCGGATGCTTGCTTGCGACCGCTTTTGAGAATCCTACCGTCGGCTGCAAGCTCGCTAGCCAAGCAGCCGAATGTGCCGTCGCGTCTGCACTGCGGTTACCGGCCGAGGCACCACGCCTGCTGTTGCACGAACACGATCGAGTGCTCTATTTATCACATCCTTCAGACACAGACTCCTCTGTCTGCGTCTATTCTATCGTTCCCGCGCGCATGCATGAACAAGGACTGTAGGATCGGATATTCCCCCGTTATCTCTCTAATTAAATTAGGGGCTGACACCGCGATTGGCGACACCGTGAACCTAACACCTCTGGGACTGGTAAGTACTTTGCCTGACCATCTGTATAGCATTAGATTCTGTTTCATAGCGTTCGTGCGGTCATATTTACTCGGGAAGTCACTTCATACGTGGCACACCGACTCGTGGCCTGGCCTTGACTTTGGCTGATTGCAAAAAATATGAGGGTCGCAAGTCAGCGGAAAGTCTGCGCTCATGGCGCTCGTGGTGGAAATGGCTGCAGGTCTCGCTCTGGGCCGCAGGCTCAGGTGGACGTGCTGACAGCAGCACTGCAGGTTTCGCTTGCCAAACCACCACCGGCGTCATGCACTCGCGGTGCAGCTGTGGCGTGTCAAGCAACAGCTCAGAATGGTTCCAGTGGCTCTGCGAATGGTGCGTGATGCGAACGGATGCGCACACTCTGATCGTGCCATGCACGCGAACATGCGAGCTTGCGTCGATCACTGCACTGAAAGCCTTGTAAAACGTATGACCTGAGCAGACTTGCTCTTGTCGATACGCCGAAGGCAGTGGCCATGTATCCCATGTGATGATACTCACCGCACCAAGCGCGCTGAAGTGTCACAGACGTGGTTCTTGATTCCATTCGTTCCTGACGACGTACTGCAATCTCACCAAGCAGCCTCGCCCAAGCCTTGTAGAATCCCAGCAGATCACGGGCTGATGTGCAATTCAGCACACCGCCGGGCTCTGTTCCCGTGTGCCTTCCGTCTGTAGTGACAGCGGTTCCTGACGCACTACCCCATGCGCCATGCCTTACCACATCGCATGCTTGCAGGCATACAGAATGTGGTGGTCATCGGATCAGGCCCGGCGGGATACACCGCGGCAATCTACGCTGCTCGAGCCAACCTCAAACCTGTGGTCTTCGAAGGCGTGGCAGCAGGCGGAGTCAGAGGAGGCCAACTCATGACAACCAACGAGGTCGAAAACTTCCCAGGCTTCCCAGAAGGTATCACCGGCCCTGACCTGATGGACCGCATGCGAGCACAGGTTTGCCTCTCTCGCCTCTCTGCCTCGCCCTGGCCCTACCAGCACCCCCACCCCCATATGCCACTGCAGCCCGACCCAGAATCTGAGCTGTGCTGTCACCCTGCCCTCCATTCCAGCACGCCGCACACCGTAACACGACATTTCCCCTCCCTATCCCCAGCTCCAGTCTTCGTGATGCAGTCCCCGTCACCTGGAGATCACTTCTTCCATGCACAGCCGCCACCCTCAACTGTGACCCATGTGCTGCACTCCCTGCACCACACCACAACCGCAAACATGTGGAAACACGTGTAAAACTCTCCCCCATCCACTCCTCCCCCACCTCGTGCATCAGGCGAGCCAGCCACGGCAGGCTTGACCGCCCGGTGTGGTTATCCCGACCACTGCGCACCATGCCACGGTTTCGCCCATGGCAACACCGAGAGTTGCAGTCCCCTCGCAGCCCAGTGCTAGTTCAAGCAACCATTGTTGGGGGCTCAAACCTGGAAGTTATCCCCAAAAACTCGCATCTGTTGGCTTCGGGAGGCCTTCCCGCGCTGCTCCCGGGCTGCCTCCAGGCCAGTCCCCGTCTGACCTCCGCGTCATGCAGCGCCCTGTGGTGTAGGCACAGAGGTGGGGGGCCGAGCTCATCACCGACGACGTCATCCGCGTCGACACGAGCTCACGGCCGTTCATCGTCGAAACAGAGGAGGTCTCCATGCGGACGCACACCATCATCCTCGCGACCGGCGCCACCGCCCGCCGCCTCGGCATCCCGTCCGAGAAGGATTTCTGGGGCCGCGGTATCTCCGCATGCGCGATCTGCGACGGCGCCTCCCCAGTCTTCAAGGGCCAGGAGGTCGCCGTCGTCGGCGGAGGTGCGGGGGGGGGGGGGGGGGGGGGGGGGGGGGGGGGGGGGGGGG
>JAUMHO010000009.1:1722343-1741305 GCA_032360965.1 Ulva armoricana
CCCCCCCCCCCCCCCCCCCCCCGCATCATGTCGCCCCCCAGCCGCAATAGCAGCAGCGCTGCAACGGCACTGCTGCACATTCCTGCCCGCCGTGTCATTATCCCGCCTGGCCTGCCGCGGGATCGCCGCTGTTCCGCAGCACGATCAGATGCTGCCGCAAACGCTGGCCGGGCTGCGTGGTTCGGCATGCCAATCGTTTGCCTGTGCTGCGGCCCCGCCACGCTGCGTGCTGCGCCGCAACCACGGATCTGTCGGTTCGCTCGAAGCAACGGAAGGGCCCACCGCCGGCCCCCCCCTGCCATGCCCACCCACACCCAGCAGCCCCGAACGGCCGTCCGGCGCCGTGTCCGGTTGCAGGCGCTGGCCCGGGCCACGCAGTCGACGGGTGATGTGCTGTGCATGCCGCGTGCTGTGTGCAGGGGACTCGGCGACAGAGGAGGCGCACTACATCACAAAGTACGCACGGCGGGTCCACCTGTTGGTGCGCGGCCCGGAGATGCGGGCGAGCAAGACGATGCGCGACCGTGTGCTACAGCACGCTAGCATCACCGTGCACTACAACACGGCCGTGGCGGACGCTTTCGGCGACGGAGACGGCCTCCAGGGCCTGCGGCTCGTCGACACGGTCGACGGCACCAAGCGGGACCTACCCCTGCGCGGCCTCTTCTACGGCATCGGCCACAACCCTAACAGCAGCCTCGTTGCCGAGCAGGTTCGCCAAGCCCCTTCCATCACGCCGGAGTGGGCGGTCCGGTGAGCACGCGCCTGTTTCGGCAGGTGCACTGGAGCGGTTCTTGAGCATGCATGCCGCGGCCCGTGCGCGCGTGCTGTGCTGTCCTGTGACACTGGCAGCTTCGAGGGCGGTAGCGTGGCCTTCAGTGCATCGGTGCAAGGCGACTGTGTCTGTCACACGGCGCGGCCTGTCATTTTGCTGGCCACAGGAGAGTGCATCGTGTGGGTGTGTGTGTTCCACACGCTCTGCGTACCGTAGGAGGTGCAATCGGCCACCAGGTTTGCGTCGCTTCTTCAACCCCGACGTGGATTCTCCCTCTGTCGCACTGCGCCTGCCCAGGTCGGCGTTGTCCTGAAATGCGCCTAGTGGGCTGCTGTGATGTCCTCCAGTTCACAAGACAGAGCAATGGACACAGCGTGCCAGCATGCACAGCACAACTCACAGAACGCGTCACATCCTCTGCCAGCATACCGTTGTTGACGTCAGTCGAGTCGGCCTGGCGCTCGCCTCGCTCGCACCCTACGTACACCTTCCAGCCCCCGCATGCCTGGGGAACAGCCTGGCGAGTCCGCACTAGTGGCCTAGGTGCACACGCAGCACGGCGCAGGCGGCATGCTGTGTCGGAGCTCGGCACGCACAGCGGCGGAACAGGACCAGCTCGTGCTTGTTGTGCATGCATGTAACCCGTGCTGCGTGAGTTCGACACGGGCATCGAGTGTTGTGCATGCACCGGCAGCGCTGCTTGGAAGCGTTCCTGTTTCTACGCGACTAGACGGAGGCACAGGTGTGAGCGGATGGGGTGGGAGGGTGTGCAGCGCCGAAGAGGCCGCAGTCGTGTCAGGCGCATGGGGCGGATGGGGGCTGCATGGGGGCAGCTGATTCCTGCTGCGCGGTGGGGGGGGGGGGTGGTAGCAGGGAGGGTGGGAGTGCCCTCTCAGCAGTGTTGTTCTTCGCAGTCATCGTCCTGGCGCAGACCTGAAAATTGCGCCCAACGATCCACGTTGGTTGGGTTTGGGAGGTCTGCTGAATTGAACCGTGCCTCTCAGACATGCGGTGACCGCGGCGTGGCGCACAGTTGGGGTAATCGTGGCAATTGGTAGGGGAGGAACCAGTCAAGATGTTGTCTTGTTTGTCTCAAGCCGCCGCGGGAGTGGCACGACGTGGCGCCGATGCGCCACTAGCAAGTGGGCAGCGGCACCCGGCTTTCGCGCCGTGGCGCCGGGGGTGGACATCAGTGTTCCGGACGAGCGCATGGTAGGGTGCTGCGCCGCAACATTGAGCACCGATGATGTGTCACGCTGCGTGACGGGCGCCACACGCATGCATCACATGCACGTCTCAACGGTGGGCTCGGCACCGTCTGGCATGCGCGTTTGCGTGGCGCATCCGATCAGCCGGTGTCGCGCGCACCATGGGGACACGAGGGAGATCAGCGATTGCGTGGGGTGTGGTCAGGTGGCATGCTTGTGCGCGGGTGCAGGTGGAGCTGGACAAGAAGGGCTACGTCTTGGTGAAGAACTCGTGCGAGACGAGCTTGGAGGGCGTGTTTGCGGCGGGCGATCTGCACGACACGGAGTGGCGTCAGGCGGTGACCGCGGCTGGCAGCGGCTGCGCGGCGGCGATCGCGACGGAGCGGTACCTCGCGGCAAAAGGCCTGCTTGTCGACTTTGGCCCGGCTGCGGTGCCGGCGCCGGAGGCACCAGCGGCCGCGGAGGAGGAGGCTGCGGAGGAGGCGCCGACGGTGGAGGCGCCGTTCGACGTCACGGTGACGCGGCACAAGGGTCAGTACGCACTGCGGAAGCTGTACCATGAGACGGACCAGCTTATCGCGGTGCTGTACTCGAGCCCGTCGTGCGGGCCGTGCCGGACGCTCAAGCCGATGGTCGGCGCGGTGGTGGAGGAGTATCACGGGCAGATGAAGTACGTGGAGATTGACATTGAGCAGGACCCCGAGATCGCCGAGGCGGCGGGTGTGGTGGGCACGCCGACGCTTCAGTGCTTCAAGCAGAAGGAGCGCGTGGAGAGCATCGCGGGCGTGCGGATGAAGAGCGAGTGGAGACGCGTGTTTGGCCAGTACATTGACAGCGCCAGGCCCGCGCGTGCGCAGGCCAAGGCGAAGGAGGAGAAGGTTGCCGCGTAGGGCCAAAGCGCACAGCATGGCCGGCGACTGTGTGCGTGCTGTGGCACCCAGGTACACCCCCACAGCACGCAGGCAACGGCTGGGCGATCGGGCAGGGCGGTAGACGTACCCGGGAGTTTTGAGGAGTACCGGGGCGTGTTCTGTCGGGTTGATGATGGTAGAGGATACCACCCGGGGGCTGGGGTCATGCCTGAGCGGCGGTGTTGTTGTACGCAACTCCCGGTCGGCGGCGGCGGCGTGGACGCGTGCCAGATGTACCATGCGTTGACTGCATGCATATGGAGAGCGGCGCAGGAGGCCTGTGAGGATTCAGTATGAGAGTTGGGATGTTCTGGAGATGCGGAGGCATAAGGGAGGGCCGGTGACAGGCACGTACGTAGCAATCATGATTCGCGCTTCGAGAATTGCATAGCTCAGGCCCGGGTAGGCATCCGTCGTTGATTTCTTGTGTAAGAGCATTTGAGGCCGCATCTGCCGCGGCAGCGCTGGCGAGTGACCGTGCGATGCTCCTGCGTGGTGCCCTCCTGAGGCCCTGCTGAGCATCGTGGCCACACCGTCGGCCCGGGGTGAAGCTGTTTCGAGAGGTTTGTTGGCATAGTGTGATGGTGCTCTGGTCCTGTCAGCGTGAGGCAGTACGTGTGCTGCTGCTTGTTCACCTCGCGCTTGTGTACATGCACTGAGAACGGTTGGAGCGCCAGATGTATATGTGGACACGAGGGTGTGTGCCACTGTGTGTAAACGGTTCTGCTATTTTGTGGCCAGGCTCGGACGGCCCCTGACCGTGCGGCTTGTGTTTGTCCGGGGGGATATGGTACGGTTCGCTGTGCAAGACGTCGCTGTGATGCACACCATGTACAGGTGACATATTGTCACGCTGGGGTCACATGCAAGAGTCGAGCTCACCAAACTGCATGTCCACACGAACAGTGATCGGAGCTGACAAGTTTGGGTCTGGCGTGATTCTCGATCCCTTGTTTTTGGTCTGCTGGATGAGATTGTAGTTGTGGACTAGTGTGATAAAGTACACCGTGCTTGGTCTGCCCTGGCTTCACTGTGTGGCGCCCCTGCCTGATGCCGCGCCTCAGGTTGTGCCCCCTTCTGCTCCCGTGTCACACCTGTCTGCCCCTACCGGTAGGGGTGCTGTGGCCGATGCCCGCTTGGGTTTGGCGTGATGTCCGATGTCTTTGTGTGTGAGTTTTGTTTGGTGCCTTGGGTCACTTGCCGTACGTCATGTTGCCATACACCGATGCTGAGCGCTTCCTTTATGTCAACAGTTGCACACCCAGCTAGAGAAAAAAAGCATAAAAACAACAATCAGTCTCAGCCACTCGAGAGGTCCACGTTTCAGACTGCATCCACGTTTCAGACTGCTGTGCAGCATACCCATGCCTGCATCTGCTGCTGTTAAGAGTTGTATGAACAGCTTCTACGCCAGAACCTACTACAAGGGATTTCAGCATTCAATGAAGTAAAGCTCTTGAGGCGTTGGGTGTACGACATAGTTACGTGAACGGTTTGTTAAAGATTTCCCATGAGATCATAGGAATGTCGTACACAGATACTAGGATTCAGGCATGACTAATGTGCCGTCACGGCAAGTACATGGTGTATCAAAGTACCAATAGGACGTCAAGTACATATCGCGACACAGAGGAAGTTGGTATTGTGGTGCACAAGCAGCTTGCACAAGCAGCGTGTGTGCATTGCCATGTGTTCTAATATGGCAGACCTAATCAGTGCATTAGTACGGCACCTACGTGTTCCTTTATTAAAACAAAACAAAATTTTGAAAAACTTGATGCCCCTCTCGTTGTATGTACATAATATAGTCTCAGTACAATCTTCGTCCAGTTTTTAGTGATTCTACATCCTTAATACAGTCTTTAGCGATTCAAGATCCCAAAGTCAGATATATCGGTCAAGAGGTCGCGAAATGTTTGACTGGACTGGAGTGACGTGACTCCAATGTTCCCATGAGAAAAGACTCAGAACCAATGATTTTCAGGCAATGCTGCTACATGCACCTCACATCCACTACCATTCATCATCGTCGTCTAAATTTCGCCGACGGAATGTCACATTGGACGCTTTGCTAGCTTCTGCAGAGCCGCTAGCTTGTAGCATTTGAATAACTGTGTCTTCTGATACCTTCTCCGCGATCTGTCCTTGCTGAGCTCGCTGCAAGATTCCGTTCTCTACTTGTCTGGCCTTGTCAGGCTTGACCAAGGACACGCGCTGGACTGCAACACAACTGGTCTCTGAGCAATCTTACACGATGCCAAATCTTGCTGCAAGCACAGCGCTCGAGAGGAGCCTGCCAAACATGAAGACTCAGCATATAGGAAGCATACGGCGAGTTCGGGCATCCTTTGTCATAACTGCAGTGAGCATGACTTCTCGTTGCTCCTCGGCTTCCCTACACGGAGAAGAGCATGCTCATGCGTGCCGACGAGCTGGTCAATGGTTGTGCGCAGTACTGGCCTAACAGGTGATTTCTGTACCAGTGCTGCACTGGTTGGATCGTACTGCTTCTGCCTCATCTGCTGTTCTGCTTGCTCCTTGTTCTGCGGCATACCGGCGGGCATGCCACCTGCTGGCATGCCACCGCCAGCTGCGCCTGCTTGCATCCTTGCAAACGCGCTACGGTAGTTCCACCGGTCTTGTCGTTACTGCGGTTGGAGGATGTCTCAGAATCTGTACCACTGCAGAACACGCGTACAGTGCTTCGAGCAAAACTCGTGTTTCCCACACCTGGAGGATCAGTGACGACTTGCTTTGCCTGTTCCAGCAGATGATCACAGTAAGATCGCTCGTACTGGAGAAGCCCTTGCGGACTTCGCTTGCACTGTCGCTGGACCAGCGTTGACGCACGTTGTCCGACACCGAGTATCGCCGATTTGATGTCGCAAAGGATGAAAAAATACGATGAATGAAAGAGGTGAGCGTCACGATTGTTTCATATTTTTTGTACACAGCGTGTGGTGTGGCTGGAATTCCGCGCGTCGCTGTCGTTCAAAGTGGCGTGGAAACATGAGTGCTTCCAAGCGCGGGATGGAGCAGACGGTTCGACGAGGTCATACATACGTGTAAACCATTCATGTGGTCTGTCAACCCCTCTTGTTCTCGCAATGACCTGCGCAGGCACTTGCGACGTTTCCAATCCATGGTCTGACGTGATTTCAGTGCTCGCTGCTAGTGATGGTGCAAATCTCGTTGATTAAACGTCCGCAACCTGCACTGAGAAGGTCCTGCGAGTGTCGGAGTCAAGGGGCCTTCACAACAATCCCCACCATTGACATCGGAGCACTGCTATCGAGCTCCTCCTCCACGAAGGAGAGGCAGATCGTGGGAGACTTGCTAGATGAAGCTTGCACGGATGTTGGATTCTTTTACATAACGAATCATGGTATGACAGTATATCTCCTGCGGAGGCTCAAGTACTAGATTACCTTTATGCACTGTCCAGCGCTACCCACGCCATTTGCTCAGGCAGACAATCCCTCAGAAACACCCACCTTGATGTACACATGAATAAAATTTTCTCTGAAGTGCTCTACCACATTCCTGAAGCTGTCTAAGTTGAGCAGGTGTGCCCGACGACGTCGTAAATGGCGTGAGAGAGCAAGCGCGACGCTTCTTTGAACAGTCGGTACGAAATGCGCTCCATATTCTCAGCCCAGGCTAATTCAGTGTTAAATTTTACACGTTTGCTGAGAGCTGTGTGATTGATCACGGGTTCCAGACCGCATGCGTGGACACACTAGCGGAGGTATTGCAGGCCAGCTGACTGCGTCACGAGTAACTCCATGCGAGTACGGCAGCTGAAAGGTGTTGAAAGCAGCTGTGCAGGACGATTCAAAGCAAGAAATCGCTCTTACGCCTGCCACAAACTACCGGTACGCACAGTCACTGAGCGGACGACTCCACCACGTCACAAAGTGACATATTCGTCCTATCGCGTCCACAATCTCGCCGCTACTCTTGCATTAACCAAATTGCAGTACCTGCTGCTCTGCAACATGATGGCATGTACCGTTTGTGACGGCATTCTTGACCCATATCGGCGCGATCATGGCATGTAGGGGCTACCAGAGCCTGGGCTCCAACGTAACAAGATATGAAAATGGATTTCAACGAGACTGGCACGAGGCCATAGACCTGTACCACGAGGTATGCATCTTAGTTGCAGGCAGCCTCGCTTCGGCCTCTCTCGAAGCAGATGGTGCTGCTGACCCAGCCTGTGCACACATGCGACTGGTGAGGGGCACCCGCCCATCCTGAAACCTTTCATGCCAGCCTCAATACCTTGCATGTTACCGCCATGAAATCCCCAGCCATAGAATTGCCACAGCCATGGATGAGACTGTGTCTTCTCCACAGTGCATTCATCCGATTCATAGCAAGTCAGTGCAGATCGTTTTGAGCTCTGAACAGCACCTTCATGCCCTTCCGCATAAAGATCGAACCGAGCTCACTCGCTTCAGTCATTTCATATGCTGATCTCATCAACATGCAACTCACTCCTCGTCAGGGAACGATTGAACATTCCAGCCAAGCTTTTGTATGGTTCATGGCCTCGCCATGCAGATATGAAACGATGTTGACTTGAATGCAAGCTCAGCCGGTTGTGGCTTCTAACCGCGTCCCTCTCTTGTGATGCAGCCGATACATGCACCTGGCAGAGCTCCGCGAGGCAGCGCCATCCATGGCCCCAACCAATGGCCCCGCAGCAACACATCCCTGCAGCCAGCTGTGGAGGAGTACGCGCAGCGCATGTCTGCTGTCGGAGCAGCAGTCATGCGAGGCATTGCCCTTGGGCTTGGCCTGCCAGAAACGTTCTTCCAGGACCGAGATGGTGCTGCTGACCCATATTGGTGCATGCGAATCATTCACTACCCACCTCTGGCCTCAGCCGAACCTGCAGAGCTGGGGCACGGGGGTGGTGATAGCGAGGGGCGCTTGGGGGATGAGGCTGTGCATCTGGCCACAGCAGAAAAGGCTCTGTCGGGTGCGACCTTGAAGCCTTGCTGCCTGGCAGCCTTTCTGCCACCCTTGGGGGACCGCCTCCAATCAACTCCGTAACCCTGTTGGTACGGTTGCATAACCGCTAAAGTAAGTAGTCACCACGATGTCACAGTCCTCCACAAGGTGTGGTGCTTGCCCTGGGAAGCTGATGCATCATACGTCATGCAACACTGTTGACGTCACCGGAAGCAGCAGCCTGTGAAAGCACCCCCAAACACGGGTATCACGCCAATCCCGACCGGGCAGCGGCCACAGCCTCCTGTGCATAGGGGCGGAGAGCACCCTCGATGCCTGCGAGCATCACACGTAGGCCATCATGCTTCTGGACGCATTCTGGGCAACTCGAAGTCTGTAGTACTTTACCCAGGAGCCCCAAGGCATGCAATTCCCTGGACAACTCTGCAGATGCTGAGCTGCTGTCCGCCCCTACCAGTAGGGGTGCTGTAGCCGATGCCCGTTTGGGTTTGGCGTGATGCCCGATTCCTTTTTACTTTATTATTTGGTTGTTGCTGTGGCTGCGGTTGCAGCACAGTGGCTCCCAGCCATACCACACTGGACATGCCCCTACCCTTTGGGTTACTTTTAGGGCGGGGATGTATGCATTGTCATCTCAACAGGAACTGAGCCATGCAATGGCTTGGCTTGTCCCTGCTTCTGTGGCCCGTGGCGATCCTGCAGCTGGTCCTGCGGCAGGTACCCGGCTGGCGCATTTGTCGCACCCAGCCGGTGTTCTTATCCTGCCGGATGCTGCACGGGCTTTGTTGCCATTAAAGGCAGCGCTCGCATGTGCGCTGTGTCAGTGGGTGCAGCACGCAGAGCAGCACCTGCCTGCTGCGACAGGTGAGGTGAAAACCCGTTCCGGCCGATGACAACGGCCCCATTTCAATGGCGATTGGGGCGCAGGCGCTGAGCATGCTATGGGCTTGCAGGCGCTGAGCTGCCACGATCGACACAGCTGAGCTGCGGAGAGCACACAGACTACGGCATGCTGACGCTGGTCAACCAGGACGCGGAAATCGCGGCGCTGCAGGTGAAGAACTCTGCTGGCGCATGGGTCACGGCTGCGCCGATCCCGAGCACGTTTGTCTGCAACGTCGGCGACATGATGCGCCTGTGGACAAACGGGCGGTACATGCCGACTCTGCACAGAGTCGTCAATGCGGACCCGGCGCGCTCGCGCATCTCCATCCCGTACTTCCATGAACCGGCGTTTGGGACTGTGGTGGAGCCGGTGGTCGGGCTGGAGGAGCCGGGGCAGGGGGCGATGGTCGAGCCGAAGGAGTACGGGGCGCACCTAGAGAGCAAAGTGTTTTCGAATTTCGAGTTGTAGCTGCAAGGGTTCCCACTGTTTTTGTTTCGGAGGAGAGAGGGCGTGTTCAGGGATTTAATGCACCAGGCAGGGCCTTGGGAGGCTTACTTTTTCATGGATGATATGTAAAGTCTGCATGTGACGCACGTCAAGGGCGTCGGTTGTGAGGTTCAGCGGTTGCAGTAAACGATACTTGGTATGAGTCATGGCGTTTGACAGTCGAGAGGGCAGGAAACGTGGGGACGGTTGATGCTGTCTACATATGACCAGTATATGTACATCGTTTCCCACTATCCGATCTCAAGCCACTGCCGCTGAGGTGTAGTGACCGGGTCGCTCCCCACGAGTGCACCGGGCGGTGATGGCATGCATGCTCAGTTGCATGGCTGGCAGCCTTCAGCAGAGCTGTACAGTGAGTGCGCAGCCCCAGATGGTGACACATCTGAATCTCAAGTACACACATGCCTACAAAGCATATAGCCTGGCTATGACCAATTCGCTTACATGCATTTAGGACTGCCCCGCCAAGTCGCGCCTAGCTGTAGCGCAGGGTATCTGATACCGCATATGCACAGAGCTGTGAGAACACAGGGGGCTTCATCTCGGTGCAACGCGCAAAATCTCCAGAATCCGGGCCCTGGCAGGCAAAAGCAATTGTTGCACATGCACAGTGGCGCATCATCCTCTAACAGTTCCATGTGCGCCATCTGACACAGAGCCAAGCTTACATTTTGAAACCGAGGCTGTGCAAGTCCTCATGTGAAGGCCGCGCATACATGTCTCTGTCGAAGCCATGCTGTCCCGGGGTCGTCCCCGCCAGCACTGTCACTATTGATCGACTGTCAACCGCTTCCAAAGCGGCGCCATTTCTTTCCGCACACAGTCACGAACAAGTGGCACGACCGACGTCCACCAGCTGCCATACCGCGGCCGCAGACATCGCGACCATGCATTGCCACCATGCTTGAAAACTGCTCGCCTTCATACAGAGGCAGCGATTCCATCCCACATCCCCTCCTCTTGCACCACAGGCAACACACAATGTTCCAGCAGCCCCAGCCCTCTGCTTTTACTGCAACACGTTCCGCTGTGCCTCGTGCATGTCGGTCCTCACCCCCTCCCCACAGAAGCTTCCGTTCCGCACGCCTCACAATGATGCAAGTGCAAAAAACGCAAGCCCCTCCGCAATCCACAGCCGCATCTGCTCTGCAACGGCCGTCCCACGCTCTGTTACGACAGTGACGTTGATGTGTGCGGTGTCCACAGGGTTGACCTCGACGCGCGTCAGCGCCGCGGCGCCGCCCGCCAGCACTGTCTGGCCGGCATAGTTCAGCAGGCTGGTCGGGTCCAGTCGCGCGCCGCCGTCCGAAAAGCCGAGCCGCGCGAGCCGTGATGCTAGTGCCTCGCCGCTCGGCAGCGGGGCTGGCAGCCGCGACATGCCGGTCGCGATGTTGCCTCCCACACGCTCCCCGGACAGCCGCCCCCACGTGGAGAAGAACGACGCTTGTGACACGACCTCCGCAGGCACCGCAAAGGACCCAATCGTCAGCGGCAGCTGAACCCGGTACACGACGCGGCCGTGCGGCGGTGCAGAGTACGCGACTGTCACCACGGCCTCCATCGGCCCCCCAGGCGCGGGCTCCGGAACGGCGCTCGAGGCCACCCCGCGCGCAACGATCTGCAGCTGCACTTGCTCCTGTGGCTTGAGGGTGGGGGGGACGGTGGCAAGAGCTACAGAGGGGACCGCCGGCGACGGTGCGATCGACACGGTCAGATCGGACAGCGGCGCCGTGTAGAGCTTGTTGCCTGCGAACAGCGTGATCTCGCGAGAGCCGTTGCGCTCCGGCGGCGCGGCGACAAAGCCGAGCTGCAGCGATGCGTCCTCTAGCAGCACACCCTTGCCGAGGAACAGCATGCGGTCCTTGTCAGGGCTCGCCGTGGCGGCTGGTGCGGCCAGCATCGCGACCGACGGCACGTCGAGTGCGACGGGCGCAGCCTGCGGCCGCAACGACGGGTTGAACGTCGAGAGCTGCGCCTCCGCGGCGCCGGACGCGGAGGGCACCCGGGTGGACGTCGTGGAAAGGACGGCCGGGTCGAAGAGGACCGCGGCCGGGGTGGACGGGGGGCCGGGGGTGGGGGGATCCGGGTGCTGGCCGTTGGCTGCGGGGGCACCAGGTGTGGCGGAGTCCAGCGCGGCGAGGGGGTCGGCCGTGGTGGCCGCATCGAGGAGGCCTGCCGGCACCGCCACCGCGAGCGCGGGGCTGCTGGGGGCCCTGGTGGCCGCCGTGGCGTGGGCGGGAGCAGGCGAGGTGAACGTCAAGAGGTCCTCTGCAGGGGGTGCAGGTCTGTCGGCAACCGCGAGCACGCGAGCTGACGGTGACTGTGTTGCATGGGAAATGGAACAGAGGCGCGGCCTTGCCGAGCGGGCGCAGCTTGAGGTCCAGACACACCGCACGTGCACATCAGCTGTTCGACACGTGTCGCCCCGCAAGCCGCACTTTCCAAGCACAGAGCGTACCACCGCCAGGTTTCCGAGAACACACGCAAGGCATTCAGCACACAACCAGGAACTTTAAGTGACGCGTCTGGACATTCACAGGCCCGACGCTCCAGGAAAGTGTGGGATACGTGAAGTTGCGGGGTGGCTGTGGCCAGGCAAGGCGTTGCGTGGACTCATGCAGACACCACACAGCGGGGAAGGGCGGGCCATGCACTGGAACACGCCGACGCCATCGGCCATGAAAAAAGTACACGAGCAACGCACCCTGAGACTCGGCCGGCACGCTGACTGCCGCCTGCGGCGTTGTGGCAGCAGCTTCGCCCTGCCCGTTCTGCAGCAGCCGTGCTGGCGTCGGCACGACGTCCGTCTGGGCGACCTCTGCTGACACCTCCCCCTGGTCCGTGACCCCCCCGTCTGCCGCCGCGGTCACGGCGCTCCCCGCCTTTGCCGCGCTGCCGCCGTCTGATGCGGCCACACCCGTCGTGCTCGCGGTCGCCACCCCCGACGTCGCCGCCGCGTCACCGGCGCTGTCCTGCGGCGCGAGCACGGCAAACACCGGCCGCTGCTCTGTCCACTCCGGCATCGGCGCGAAAACCAACTCCCGCACGATCGCGTTGTCCGCCATGTGACTCAGCTCCAGATACTCCACCGCGCGCTGCTGAATGTCAGGGTTTGCGTTCGCCGCGTACTCCCGAAACGTCGTGTTGACGAGGTTCTCCAGCGCTGTGTCCTCCGGTGCATGCATGCGCAGCTTGATGAGCGCCGTCAGCAGCAACCCCTGCGTGGCCACCGGGGTGTGCGGCAGCCGCGTCGCCAGCTCCTCCGCCAGCCCGCCCGGTGTCCGGTCCGGTACTTGATCCGCAAACTCTGCCAGGACATACCTGGACAGCGACCCCACTGATACAGGCCCGGCCTTTGCCAACGCACAGCACGCAAGCCACCAGGCCGGCCAGGCTTTCGCCACATACACGAGCCAAGACGCAACGACATGTTCGGTCGCTTGATGTAGCAACATCGACTGAGTATCTACCTCGGCAGTACATCATGGCATGCCGCTGCCGCTCTCGCTGGCTTGCTCTGCGCTGGAGCACCTCAACCCGCACGGGCAGGCCGCACGGAGGCAGCATGCATTGCGAACAGCTCGTGCGAGCGCGCCATGGAGACTTCCCTGCAGGGTGCCAGGGTGCAGGGATGAGCCGTGCGACAGTGGGGTGTCGATGTGGAGCCGATCGCGAGCAGACCGGCGGACATGACACGGCGACGAAACGAAAGAGTCGGTCGCGGCACAAGCCCCCAGCACGAACGCGCTGCGTGGCGCTCACACGAGGAGCAACGGCGTATGCACACACGTTCCACTGGAGAGGACGCACCCGGCCGTGTTGATGAGCGGCACGCTGAGCGAGCCATCCTCGAGGGAGCGCGCGATCGCGGCCGTCGTGGCGGAGCGGTCGTGCGTGCTGCCGGCCACAGCATGCACAGCACGCTGCCACACGTCGTCGCTGACCTCGTCGGCTCCGAGGTCCATGAGCGCGAGCATCGTCGTGACGTACCTGCACGCGCGACCGCTGCGGCGCTCGGCAGGTGTCCCGGGGCGCGGTGCCCATGCAGGGGCGACACATCAGAATGCGGACTCAACAGAGTGGATGTTCTCCCGCACACCGAACACTGTATCCGAGGCCCTCCTGGGCACAGCCGACGGTGCTGCACGCCCAGCCGTTCGGCGGGTGTCATGGCTGCCGCCACACGAGGCCTCGGCCCCCCCGAGGCGACCCCCCCACGGTGACCTGGCCGGGGAGCCACCTCACCGAATTGTACAAACACGTGCGGGTCTCTCAAGGCATCGGCTGGGACACGCTCCACAGCCCGCAGTTCCCATGCATGGGCCGCGTGTGTGATGCAAGCGCGGACCACTTGCGGCAGACGTGTCGCCCGGCTGCCGGACAGCAGGTGGCCGCAGCCGGGCGGCTGATTGACAACCGGTCACACGCATGGCATGCAGCGGCGCGCAGCGGGATAGATCTGTGAGATAGGGGCATGCAGCAGCAGTGACGTCATGCAGGGGAGCACGGGAGGTGCCTGGTTCATGCGCGGGGCAGCGCAGCAGCGACACGCAGACCTAGACACCCTCGCACGGGTGTGGTCACGAGGGCGGTTTGTGCGAGCGAGGGCCGGGGCCGCACCACTCGATGGAGGGCGCGTAGCGCTCTGCGAGGATCGCGACCCGCACGACGAGGTCTCCACGGACCTCGGCGTCGGCCAGCGGCAGCTGCCGCACGAGCTGCGCGGCCACGTTCTCGACGCTGCTGCGGTCGCACGCGGCGACGAGCACGTCGATCGCACGCTTCTTCACGGCCGGGTCGGCGTCGCCGAGGCACGCGACGACCTGCGGCAGGTGCGGCTTCAGCGCCGTCACCATCTCCGGCGACGCGCAGAGGCTGCAGAGGCACGAGAGCGCGATGTAGCGCGCGTTCGGGTCCTTCCGCTCCACCAGGCTCGTCATCTGCACACGCTTGCACCCGAGTCGAGTAGCTGTTTGCTGAAACCGCAGACCAGCGATTGCCGCGCCACATGCAGCGCAGGGATGTACGTCTGCAATGGCCGGTACCAAACAATGCACCAAGGCCGATCAGGTGAGAGCACCGGGGGGGTGGGGTGACCCGGCAGCAAAGTCCCCGCGCCTTCCGGCGCTGACTCCACAGGACAAAAACTTACATCGTCCATTGCTACGCAACGCATCGCGTGGGGATGCTCCAGGTGCGTGCTGGCGGTAGATACACCTCACGGGAGTTGCGGGTACCACAGGTAGCAGGCTGTTCTCTCCAGCACAGCATGTACACTAGATCACAGTACGGGAGGCTGGGGCCCGTCGTCGTGCCGAGCTCGTTGCAGGCGGAGGACAGACCTTGGCGAGGCAGATTTTGAGCAACGGGGTGGCCTCGATCTGCAAGCAGACGGCGGCAGCCTCGGTGAGGACGGCGGCGCGTGCGTACGCCGGATTCTGGTTCGACTTGCCCGCAGGCACGGTCTGCTCGAGGATGTGGCTGAGGGACGCCATGAGGCGCTCGTACGTCGACGTGTGGGCGCTGTTGGGGAAGTACGCCAGTGCCCGCAGGTACCTGCACCGCGCCCACCCTGCCGTGTTCACGAGATCGATGCGAGGCAGCCGGGGGGAGCGTCGGTGAAGGCGCGAGAGGGCGGTGAACGCCACGGTAGGTGAGGTAATTGGCCAGCGAGCGTGGAGAGGGGGGGGCGCACTTGCACTGTAGCCAGGGGCTGGGGATGCCGTAGTAGAGGCAGTCACCGAACTGGCCGTGGCCGGTGAGGACGGCGGCGAGGTTGTGCACGAGCGACGGCTGCAGGGCCTCGTAGCCGGCGGGGCCCTCCCGCTCGAGCACGCCGAGGAGCAGCGCAGTGACAGCGAGGTGCATGCCAGTGCCACGGGCCGTCGTGAGGAGGTGCTGGAAGCGCTCGCACCACACGTCTGCCGTGATGATCGCGGCCTCCTCCGGAAGCTTCCGGTAGACGCGCAGCAGGCACAGCGCGGCCTTCTTGCGGCAGCCCTCCGACAGGTGCGTGCTCATCTGCAGCGGTGCCACTGGGGTGGGGAAGGCAGCACGGGGATGGCGGTGAACCGCGTCGTGCGGCTGCGGATGAGGGAGGCGCTGCGTTGGGGGTGGCTCCGCTGAATTTTCATGACTGAGTGCCCAAAAGTGGAGCCAATACAGCGGATCTTTGCAGCAGGCAAGCCTGATACGGCTACAAGGGTGAGCTTGTGGCGGAGCAGAGTGCGGGTCGGCACCGATCTGTCCGACAGGGTAGTGGAGGCAGGGGCGACGTGGTCAACAGCGACTGCAGATGCACATGCGGTGAACTTTGTGGGGTGCGGGGTTGACTCGAGCTGCGCCACCTGGAGGTGTGCTGGGTGGAGGGCGGCTTGCGGCATGAGATGCATGTCCGTGTGCAGTTGTGTGAACGAGACAGAGTTGAATCGCACAGAGTGGTGCTGGACAGACCGGCGCTCGGGTGTCATGCCAGCTACAGCGGTTGGCACACCCTGGGGATGGCCTGGTCCACCCTGCCGGCCGAGCTGGCATGTTGCAGAGCGCTTGTCTGAGTTCATGGTACACCCAGTGGTAGGCAGTGATGGGTGACACGGGACTAGAGCGGTGCTGATCCGGCGGTGCTGGAACACGGGGAGGCCATGGCGGAGAGCAAACAGGACCACATCGTGCGAGACAGTGGGGAGTTGCTGTGGTGGTGTAGCAGCGACCACGACGCGGCACACCAGGATAAGTGGTAGCTGTGATGCTTGGGAGCATGCTGCTGGGCTGTGCATGCAATACACACCAGGTGCCTCTCTTCGATGTAAACACGTACCAGGCAAAGACACTTGAATGCATAATGCGGACTGTAGAAACAACCTGAGCAGCTCACAGACAGGGGCAGGGTCCGGAGATGCATGTGGTTCTGCGCTGTGGGTGGAGAAGGACCTTGAAGTGGTGCCAGGAGACCCGTGGAGGACACGCGTGACTGCAAGTGGGAAAGGGGCAGTGCATGAGCAAGCGGTGTAGGGGCTCACCAGGGCTTCAACGACGGGCTGGGCAATCGCTGCAGACATCTCTTGCCCCGCAACTGCAGCAGACTAGTGATGGTCAAGGAAGGGGGTTGGGCTGGATAGGCAGAGTGAACGGCCCATCAGCACCGCAGAGGACGGGGTGCCATAGCAGTGCAGTCAGACATGGTGGAGGCACACAGTTTGTGGAGTGAGATCTGGATCTAGACGCATGCACGAGCCCATGTGCACGTAGTCTGCGTAGTGCACCTCCACCATGCGATGAATGCGGGAACAGTGTGGTGGCTGATGCCTGGTTGTGCCGGGTGGATGACGGGAGGCTGTAGAGGACCGCCCGTCAATGCCACACACTTAACAGCGACCAGAATGGACAGAGCAAATCAGAGGCAGCACCTGATCCAGCGAAACATAGCGAGAGGGACACGAATAGCTCGTTGCGAGATGTGAGGTCTTTGAGGACATTGTTGACAGGCAGCATCATGAATTCATCCTCCTGCATCACACCGGCAGGCCTTAGACGCACGCAAATGAGCACACTGCTACTCCAGACCTGGTTGGCTAAGACATCAGAAGCCTAGAGTGTGGGACGCCTTTTTCAGCAAAGGATACTGTCATTGTGGGCATGTGCCTGCGCGATTGTAAGAACACCATGCACAGGTGTAGCCGCACCTCGTTCAGCAAAATTGTGAGGGCTTGATACCCAACCTGCTTTTCGTCGTAGTTGTTTGACGGGATCAGGTCAGCAGCCTGCTTGTGGCCGAAGTCCACATCATAACCCATCATGTGCGAGTACAGAAGCTTCCATGTATACTTCTTCCGGTCATAAGCTGCACTCATAAATGGCAACTTACCCCACGTTTAGCATCGCAAGGCACCTCAAGCTGGCCCTGTGCCGAGCGAGGATGGTAGATGAAGTATGGCATAAATGCAATGCTGATGTGAGCACCTGAACACTTCTTGTTCGAGCTGTACTTGCCTCTGATTTTGGCAAGCTCCTTCTGAACGATTGCCTCCCTCTCCTCTTGTGTGCTAGCGGCACGAATCTTCTTGATGTATTGCTGCGCAGCGTACGCTACTTGGGAGCGATCACACACATGGAACGCTTCCATGACCAGAACATGTACTTTTTTAAGACAGCTTTGGATTGCAGTGTAGCGCACCGACAGTCCCCGGATGGAGCCAACTTGTGCCATGGCTGGGTGATGTGGGGACGTGCAGAACAGAGTTTGATATGCAACTCAACCAGAAACAGCTACATATCCCACAACCTGCGTTTCAAAGATCCATGATTGGTAGAAATGTAAGCCTGCGCGTCACAAGCACCTATCGCTGCGTTTCAGCGATGAACGCTGCGCGCTGGGGCATGTCCGACGCGCGGTAACACCAGAACGTGAAAAATATGGCACTGCTTGCCACGCCAATGAAGTTGGACTATTAGCAGCCTTTGCAACTCATGGAGGCAGATGGTTCGGTTGTCAGCCGCGTCGAGGCACACAAATTAATGCATGCGACGGTCGATCCCTGTTCTCGCATGCTGAAGCACTGTCGCTATCTCGCAGCAAAAGTCCTGATGCCAATTATACGTGGCCTGCTCAACATCAGCTTCATTGGTTCTGGGCGCACGCGCACGTGTTGAGCTGGACATGAGATGTCTGTACATCGTTGCATTCGAAAGCCGCTGCCCCAGAAAACATGACTACAGGGGTATGCAAAGGCACAGTCGCACAAGCTTGTACAACCTGGCGGCATGCAGTCCGAAATTCTGGAATTGCGGCCTATGAACGTCGACTCGGCGGTGGCGTGTCGGCACTTGGCCTCGGCGCCCTGCAGCTGAGGCACATACGCATGCCCAGGATACACCATCTGCACAGACAGGACTTATCCATACCTGGTGTGTTGCTCAACAAGCTTTGTTGAAGTTGGCGATCGCGAGCACTGTACTTCATGTTGTGATGTGACCTTTGGCATATCAAACGTCTGAACGGCCCTGACCGGTCCCGAGCATGAACACCAAGGAACCAACAAACTGAGCATCATACATACATTCCCCCAAGCTCAGCTGGGCCTCAGCCACCGCACCCCTGGTAGGAGGAGACCACTAGCAGCAGCAAGTAGCTGAGCAGGCGGACTGTTCGTGTAAGCTGCAACTGTGCAGAGCTCACATCCTTGTTGAGAGGCTTCAACGGAGCCTCGCAGTCAACAATCTGGCATGTCCACGCCTAGGGCAGCAGGTGAGCACTCCTGCAGAGCCTTTGTTCGCACAAGGCCGCATGAAGGGCAGCAGGTGAGCAGCCTACCCCGGGGGGGTGGGGGGTACTCACGGTCGAGCCGAACGAGCGGGGCCGGGTGCTCAGGCATTCCATGTTACATGTGGCAAAAAATACAGGGAGAAGACTAAAACCAGGAGGGTGCCCGGGTCGGTCATGTCCGGAGGATGAATGAGTGGTGCATTGATCGGATTGAGGACCGGCACACTGATGCATGATGCACCTGTCTCCGCGCCTCTCTCCGTTGTAATTATATACAGTTGGCACAGTGCCACTAGACAGCAAGAGCCAGTAGCAGCGCTGTGCCCCGCATGACCCAGTGGTCAGGGTCGCTGCTGCCAGATTTGAGGTCCACGTTGATCATGAACGACGGCCGCTCACGGGTGCCCGTGCGGACCGGGTACAGGTACAGGGG
>JAUMHO010000009.1:1741405-1762805 GCA_032360965.1 Ulva armoricana
TCCATTTTACTTCTTTTCAGCATCTGTTTGCTTTCTGTTTTCTTTCCTATTCCGTTCCTTTGCACTTCCGCCCGGCTGCCTAATTTGTGTGCCAGTATCGTTGTAGTGGGGATGAATGGGTGAATGCATGAATGGGGCTACAGATGCCACACAGAACGGCATGCACCAGCGGGTAAGACGGACGCTGTTGCTGTATGGGCGTTGAGGAGGGGGAGATGTGTGCAGCTGGGTACAGAAGCAGAGCCGGTGGCTTTGTAAACATGCATGCATTGCGACTCGGACGATCGCGATGAATCTGTTGGCGCGAGTGCAGGGATAGCGGTGTCTTTCGGTTGCTCAAGACCAGCCTTTCGAAATGATCGGATCTCGTGTTTGCGCTGCGGTTGGGAGTGTCGTGGGCATTTTGCGCATGTGTTCCCTCCGCTTTACCTTGCAATCTCCGGCTCTACAGCCTGTCCCGTAAGTAGAAGTGATGCAATGAAGCGAGTTTTTGTTTTAAATCATGTGCAACCTGTCATGCCTGCCTTTTGTCGATGACAGGCGAGTCTAAGGCGTGTGATCTGTGCTCAACACGGAAGTCGTGTTGAGATCTGTGTGGTCTCGCAGCGTTTGGCAGTCAGCGGCGTTCAAACTTCAGGTGCACCAATGGCAGGTGTGGCTAGCCATACCGTGAAGTGGCTCGGGATGGAAGGCAAGTGCGTGCTTGTCACTGGCGGGACACTAGGTATGACAACTACGACCGATTCGTTTGGGGAGAGCCCAGTCGCGCGGAATGCACGTCGACCAAACGCGCGCAGTGTGTTAAAATTTTAATTGACTGACATGATACATGTTGCATGAACTCAGGCTGCGAATGGAAAGCTGCATTTCGCCATAAGTTACTGTGTCAGTGCGTCCAACACTCGGTGCCTTCGAATTCATGACTGGCGGACAGGGCACGCAGATCTTCATTGCTGCGCATGGGACATGACCACCAGGTAATGAGAAGGGCTGCAATACTTGCGCTGAAGTACGTGCTGATGGCTCCTTGTGCTCAGCATGGCTTGTGCAGGCATCGGGCAAGCGGTTGTGGAAGAGTTTGCAAAGCTTGGTGCTAAAGTCTTCACATGTGCCCGTGACGAGACGCAGCTCAGCAAAGCTATTGAAAACCTTCAAAGTCAAGGCCATGCCGTGGAAGGCTGCCGAGCCGACGTCACCAACGCGGATGATGCCAAGGACTTGGTTGCCAAAGCGGCTGATTTTTTTGGTGGTACGCATCCACTCCGGCCAAGTCTCACAGATCTAGAGGCAAGCCCATTCTGCCATGCAAGAGGGGTGTGTGTGCTGATTAACGAGGAGGGCACAAACTGGAATTTGTCCCAACCATGGCACAGATGAAGGCCAACGATATGCTGCTGCAGGCAGAATGGATGTGCTGATAAACAATGTGGGCACGAACCGGCGCAAAGCAGCTCTGGATGCAACAGCGGATGACCTCTCCTACCTTATTAACACAAACGTCCAGTCAGCATTGCACGTGAGCCAGCTGTGCCACCCATGGCTGTCCAAGGCAGGAGACAGCAGCATCATCTTCAACTCTTCCGTTGCTGGTGGGCCGCTCGCGATGAAGAGTGGCTGCATGTACGCCATGACCAAAGGCACGCCATCGTCTGACAGTTGCCATTCATGTCCACCCCCTCGGTGACATCCCACGAGACCGCCACAGCCAACTTGACTGCATCCATAGATTACACCTGCAGTTTACTTCCATTCCAGTGCTTGCCAGAGTGAGGCTCGTTGTGTTGCCATTGACACAAAGCAGCATTGAACAACTGTGCTGTGGTGGCACATTGTCACGGAACCATGTGGCAGCCTTGACTCACCAGGGCGGCCGAACACATCGATGGGGGGGATTCAGTCTCATCAAACTACTCCGCGATTCCGTATGTCTCACATTGTTGTGCTTCTTCCGCTCCAACGAGGCCGCCCGAAGTGAGCTCTCTTTGCTGTTGACCCTCACACAGACACCGCCCGAGGATACCCATCACAGCCAGCAGACCTATGGCCCATTGCGGCACTACCACCTCTCATTTGGCTGACGAGGATGTGTTTGTGCAGCTTCTCTCAACCAACTCACGAAGAACCTCGCCTGTGAGTGGGCAAAAGACGGGATCCGTGTCAACTCGGTCGCCCCATGGTACACTGCAACACCTGCCGCGAAAACGCTGCTGGAGCAGGACCCAGAATACGAGGCGGTTGTGCTCGGGCGCACGCCTCTGGGCCGTGTTGGTGAGCCGGCCGAGGTTGCAGGTGCTCACACCACCCCTCTCTGCTGCCTCAATGCTCAGTTCCAGCCTGGCTGCCACGTCTCTCATGGCTGCTCCAGGGAAGCAACTGCCTCTGAAAACCTCTGGGAGCACCCTTGGCCAGGCGCCATCTGGGGTTTGGGTCCACGTTCATGAATTTGTGTCATCATGCGGGCTCACCAGCTGTCATCTCCAGCTGTCATCTCCAGCTGTCATCTCCAGCTGTCATCCGGCGTTTTTGGGGTCCACGGTCGTGGAGATGCGTCACTACACAGGGTCTCCAGTGATAGAAATGCCCACGAGGGCAGAACCGCCATGGAGGCAGAGCAGCGGCTGCCATCTGCTTTCAAACGCAGCGTACCTCCGAAAGCATTTCATGTAACGCACAACGCCCTGGATGACCTTATTTTGTGGAGCTACTCAGGCACAAGCACGCTGACATGTACATCTCTGAGTTTGCAACAAGTGTCTGGTGCATGGATGGGTGCCGATGCCCGCTTGCGTTTTACATCACGCCCGATGTCCACCTTCACTTGTTTTGGCTGCAGCAGCACTAGTGACTGCAGTCCAACAAAGTTGGCAGCGTGTGCAGCGGTCATGGCTTTCCTGGCGTCACGGGCAGCATCATTCGTCACCGGACAGACGATCAAGGTTGACGGTGGCCACACGATCATGGGCATCTACGCAGAAGGGAAGAGTGACACCGAGTCCAGTGGTGCCCGCTTCTAACACACTGCCCTGCTACACATCATCCTGCATCTGCCGCTGACGGCCGTCTCAGAGCAAGCCATGTAGAGGCCCTGCTGGTTACGCATTCCCTGGGTAATGAGTCCATGGATACTGCACCTACATGAAAGATCAGTCTGGAGAGACTATGGCTGCAAGGATATGCACTCACTACCCAGTGCATGTGTTGCGGCATGCTGGCACGCAACAGTTCTAGCAGGAGTCCAGCGTGAGTGTTTTTTTTTTTCTTGTTCGGAGATACCTCGGTATGGTACCCATAATTCCGTGCCTGGATTGGTAGGCGGCTGCTTCAATTGCTGCAGGTGCCATGGGAATACAAAGAACTTGAACCAGATTGGTCTCAGGAGTGCAGAGGCATGTGGGAAGCTGTGTACCGTTGTAAATGTGGGTTTGTCCTTGACTCAAAGGGAGCCATCAGCATTACTATGCAGTGTTCAGACTGTAGCTCGTGGGGTATCTACATAATCGTCTAAGCATCAGCAGCGCTTGACCTGACCCAGGACTTCTAGAATCTTGACCTTGTGGAGGTTCTCCACGCTGCACCTCCACACAGATGCACACATTGCTCTGCGTTCTGCTCAACACATCAAACACTTCTTCATCTAAGCTGTTCCCATCCAGGCACCTTGAACCAGTTTGCGGCTTGCCACATTCAAATGCCTATGGCATCACTCTCGTGCGGCTGTGCTCGGAGCGTTGCAGCTGTGTGGTGCGGGCAGTGCGACGTCGCCGGGACACGTGCATTCGGCATAGTACTGGCCCAGAAGATACGACCGGGCCAGCTTACACACGCCTACACTCCTGCGTCATCAGCAGCATGCAGGCAGTTGTGGCAGGGCAGGTTCATTTGCCACACATAGTACACACGATTCAGCTACACTGTATCAGCCATATGGCATGCATGCGGCAACAACTACCCCATGATCACTTCGTCATCTGTTCTTGCCTGCTCACCCATTGCTCATCTTCCTGACCAATTTTGACAAACACCCTCTCGGGCAACACAGCATCGAGGCACCGATTGCCGATGCAGACACGGCCGTTGGCCAGCATGTTGAAACACCGCCGCCACGCCTCTGGCACCTCTCCAAACAGCCCTGGCATCCCAGGCCGCCTGCGCCCCTCTGGCCACGCCCCAGGAACATCCTCGCCCGACTCCTCATCAGACTCCTCATCCTCACGGCCCCCGTTGAAGAATAACACGACAGTTGCCATGGCCTGCATCAGCATGCTTCCACCTGCCACGTCCTGCCTCGATGCAGCCGCCTCGGCCGGTGCTGCCGCCACGGCCGGAACGGCCTGCGCGCTACTCGGCCAGGAGTGCGGCCGCGAGGGAGGCTGAGCGGCGCTGTGCGGGGGAGTTCTTGCAGCGGGCCCTGCCGATGCAGGGGGAGCATGGCCGTGGGGCATGGCAGGCATGGGGGCTGCGGATATCAGTACAGCCGGCTGGCCGGGGGCAGCGATGAGGGATGGGCGGCCCGGGGGAACTGCGTGCGGACGCGCGAGTTGCTGAAGCATGCGCGGTTGGAGCGTGTGTTGGGGTCCGAACGGCTGCGGCATGCGGGCGGCATGCGTAGCAGGCGGCGGAGGGGGCCGGGGAGGGGGCCGCGGTGGAGGCCCAGCCGGCCTCGGGGGCCGCGGCGGCATTGGATGCCGGGGCGGCGGCGCATGCATGCGCATGTGCGGCGGAGGCCGCGCAGCATGCATGAGACCCGGCGGTGGTGCTGGGGGTCCCTGAGGTGGCGGATGGGGTCTGGGAGGAGCATGCGCCGGCGGCGGGGGCCGCGGTGGAGGAGGCCGCGGCGCGTGGGGGTGTGGGGGCGGGTGTACAGATGTGGGGGGGCCTGGGCCTGGCGCGACCGTTGCACCGGGTGGGGCCAGTCGGGTCTGCGCCGCAGGGTCGGCACTGTGGCTTGGGGGGTTCCCACCGGTGCCTTGCATGGGCACGGTAGCGCCTGCACCTGCCCGCCTCTTCACACTCGAGCAGACAGCGGAACCGGTGCTCAGACGGCGCCACAACGCAGGCAAGCTGGACAGCGCCCGGCGATGGGTCGCACAGCAGTGATCCGCAGTGTACTTACTAATTGTGTGCCTCTGGGTACCAGCATGCGGCTCTCAGATGGCGATGGGTAGGTGTCGACGCGGTCGTGGTATCACATGGGGTGTGGGTGCCCGAATGTTCACGGGGATGCGCACCTGCAGGTGCCGGGGTGGCGGGAGCATCCGGCGCCGCAAGCGCGACCTTCAGCATGTCCACCGCCGGTGCGTCTGCGGCATGCGCACCCCCCTCCCCGTCCCCAGCATCAGACACGGCCGCCGCTGGCAGTCCGGCCGTCGCCTCCGCACGCATGCCGGTGGCCTGATCAACCGCACATCCCCCGCCAGGTCCCGCATGCCCTGCCTCCCCGGCCCCCCGCGGCCGCTTCTGCCCCACCACGGCCGAGCCTGGGGCGCTTGGCGCGCCGATCGGCTGTGCGAGGCGTGCTGCGTGCTGCTCCTCCTGCAGCACGGCCATCAGCGCAGCGACGTCGGGGCAGCGGAAGCCGTTGCGGGAGTCCAGCGTGAGCGGCAGGATGATCGGGAGCATGGCGGCGTGGCGCATGCCCAGCATGCGCAGCGCGCGGAGCGTCTGCATGATGCACCGGCTGCATGCGTCATACACTGCGTTGTCGGCGTGGCCGGACGGGGCGACGGCCGGCGCGGGGGCAGCGGGGGGGTGCGTTGCAGGAGCGGCCACGGCGAGGGGCGGCGGCGGGGCCGCGTCTGCGGCTGCCGCGGCGAGGCACGCGTCCATCGGGAGTGGGAGCCACCGGCGGGGGCTGCTCAGGGAGATCAGGCGGTGTAGCACGGGGCCGAGGAGGACAGGTTCCGGAAAGTAAACCTCTGCTGCTAGCCTGCACGTCCACAAGGCCACATAACCTGAATATCCAGCGCCGGGCTCCCAAACCTGACCCAATAAAACCGGATTTGTATGCCGAAGCGCCCGAAACGGCCAACACCGACCGCACCGGGCACTGCCACCGTGCTGGCGCTACCTTGCGGTGCTGCGTGGCAGGCGGAGAGTCATATACACAGTAGAACAAGCACAACCGCAGCAACGCCTGCGCTGCCGTGTTGTTGGAAGCGGCAGCGCTGCGGCAGCGCCGTCGAGTTGTGGCTGCAGCGCAGACATGCTGCGGCGTGACGTGGAAACGCCGGGGCCGTGCGCACCTGACAGCCGCGAGGCGAACACCAGAGTCGGTGTCGTCCAGCGCGTCCCGCACCGCGCGGCACACCGCATTCGGAACCTCCCGGAACGCCCCGTGGACGACGCGCATGGCTGCCAGCGTCGCGACGCGCACCGCCGGAGCGTCGTCGTACAGCATTGTGGCAAGAAGTTCCCAGCTGATCGCCGCGAGGTCGCGGCTCCGCAGCGAGAGCGACGCGACGGCGCGCAGTGCTTCGCAGCGCACATAGTCGTACTCATCCTCCAGCAGCTGCGTCAGCGCACCTGCACACACTCCAGCCACATTTCCCTCTTATCTCTGCTTGGTAGCAGTGGCGGGTGGAGACGCTCTGTCCGGCGAGGTGTGCCTACCACGGCGCTGTGTTGCCTGTGGCAACGAAGGGCCGTGCGGTCTGTAGGTGTAGTTGCTGGTACAACGAGAGGTGCGGAGTCGCTCGCATCGAGCATCGCCGACCACGGTGTGAATCCGATCAACAAACCAAGTTGATTGAATTGAGTTTAAGGTAAAGGTGAACCTATGTGATCTGGTCCAATGAAACTGTGCCCACGGCGGCAAGCAGCGGCGTGGCCGATCTGCAGTGGCTGGCGGGTGGCATCAGCACGCTGTGTGGGCTCTGGATCATGGATAGATCATGGATGGATCATGGATGAACCGCCACAGCTGAGCGCGTGCCGGGGGGGTCTCCGGGTGTGAGCAAGTCCGAGGTCGGGGAGGGCTGATGCTGCTTGAGCATGGCATATGGAACGCCAACGCGGGGGCTGGGGAACAATGGGACAGGCGGGAGGTGGTGCAGGGGTACCAGGTGCCCAGGCCGTGCATTGGTAGCCGTGGCAGGCTGGACGGGGCACACCCGAGGCGTTGTCGATGATGCTCTCGGATGCTTCCGGCAGGTTCCGGATGTTGGCAGAGGCGGCGCGCTGCACCAGCACGAGCGTGCGCCGCTTGTCGAGCACGAGGGCGACGTACTTCTCTGATGCCAGCCTCAGCGCCGGCAGGAGGCGGGCGACCCGCTGGCGCACCTGCGTGCATGGAGGACACCCTAGAAGCCACGCACTGTGTTGCAAGTAGAGCTGCAGTCGGGCAAGGATGAACGGAGTCGGAGAAGGCCGACTGAAGTAGCTGGTGAATGCGGATGGAAGCAACGAGGTCTCTGGGCTTCCCGGAGACAGTTGCATGTGTGCTGCAGTGTCCAATTTAGCCGACCTCCCGAAGCCAACAAGGGCGAGTGCCTTGGGGGAATCTCCAGATCCACGAGCCCCGATAAATGATCGCTACGATTCACACCGGTGTACGGACGAGACCGATTAAGAGGTTGGGAAGCATGATCATGCCAATCAACAGCAGTGAAGATGGTGGTTGACTGGAGTTTGGTTGGGTGGAGGGTCAAGTATGTATGATTACATCGCCGTATCCATAAGGACATTGACACCTAAAGGGTCAAGTGAGTGTACGGAGCAGCAGCGATGCAACAGCTCTCGAGGACAAGACACAGACGTATGCACAGGTCAGCCTTCGCGCCTGCTGGACTCTGCAGCTTGAATGGGAAATGGTCAGTCAATGCTGGCATGCTTCGCTTGCTCTCGGGGTGTGGTTGTGCGAGCATGCAGGGATCTACAGCACAGCATCCTGGTGCTGCTTGCTGCACTGTAGCTCCCTGCATGCAGGGCTGTATCTTCAAGATTGAGGCGGAAAACAGGCACGCGGGTGTTGCTGTCTACCAACTGAGGGGGCAATAGGTAACCAGTTTCGGCCTTGCCACTGGGCCTCAGCAGACGTTGGTGAGTAGTCAGCAGTCATCAACAAACACAGCGTGATAGTGCTCATGCAGTGCTGCCCCACAGGGCGTGCTCAAAACAAACAATGGTGACAACGGAAGAGTAGTTTAGCAATCATGTGTATGTGTGGGCGTCAACACAGGTGACGGTCCAAACACAATTCCAGTCAGTCAAAGAACATGCCTTGATGCATGTGGTGGCACGTACAACACCGACCGGTTTCATGTATGAACGAGAAGAGAGCACACCGAGGCGCACATGTCCTGCATGGCAACGGAGAGGGCGAGCAGTGCATCGTCCACTGTGGCAACAGCGTGCCCCTTCCTTTGGCTGACTGGCCATGATGGCCACCGTTCTGCCGCTCTACACATAACCTCAGCGGCATAGGCACGCTCAATTCCATCTCCTGTGGTGACGACGGCACTTGCGTGATTGTAGATCTGGCCGGGGAACCCGGGCGTGATAAGAGCAACCTCTACAGTCGCAGGCTTTGTCGTGGGGGTGTTGGGTGCAGTTGAACAGGCCAACGCGGTGATGTGAGCTCAGTACATCACAGGCTTTGAAAAGTATGTGGCACAGAGCGCCAATGTGCTCATGCGCTCACACTGCTGCACGGGACCGGGCAGTTTGCACACCTCCAAGGGCGCTGAAAGCATGCTCTTGAAGATTTGGACGGGCGTCCTTAGTATCAAGGAGCAGTAAACTTAGCAGAGCGTCCCAGGCCGATCCAAACTTGGGTTCAAACTCTTTGATCGCTTGCTTCTTCGCGTTGATGATGGCGATGCGACGATCTTCGGCTTTAGCAGGCCTGGGGCCGCCATGCCCAGTTGTTGACGCCACCAGTCTGCAAGTACCCGCTATGACCCGGTGACAGTTTTCCCTGCGGGGTCGATGCTGATGAGTGGACTTGAGCAGTGCTCAGGTCGACATTGTAAATAGCGCTCGCAGCTCGAACATGCACTGCCAATTCGCGACACAGCTGACGTTCATCTCGCAATCTCTTAACTGCTGCTGCTTCAGACAAAATTGCCGTGGCCGGTCAATTCCGGGTAGTGCTGCGGATACATGTGGCGAAGGCGACAAAACAGCTTGCGAAGATTTGATGCCAAACGACAACGCCGTTGCACATACACCAGTGTGTCTTAAAGTATGTGATCCACTCACTTTGCTCGTCCTATCATCTTCTGTTGCTCCTCGAACATCTGAGAGCAGCTACAAGTTTTAAATTTGACCTGGCTGCAGCAAGCCGTCCACGAAGATGACAGATCAGAAGCTGATTACATTTGACGACGAATTCAAGATTCGCATTTTGGATTCAGAAAAGTACGAAGCATCAAAGTCGTTCCGGGATGACTGCTTGGGCTTTGATGAGCGTGTAGACCAGTTCAAGGACATGGCAAAGACGTACGTGGACAAGCTTGAAACAGCCGCACGTTGCATAGAGTCTGAGAAGCTGCGAGCTATTGGTCTACGAAACAGGGTCGCTGCGCTCAGGGAAGAACGTGAGGCAAACAGAGCTGAGCTGGAGAGGATTAAAGGTGACAAACAGAAACAACTAGACAGCTTGGTGGAAGAAGAGAAGTCTTTGAGGTTGGTTTTAGACGAACAAGAAGCACAAATTTCCAGGCTACAGGGCATGGCAGCTGTATGAAGCAGCTAGGGCTATTGGCGGGGTCAGACCCTTGCATCTGCCAGGCGACCCAGAGGCACTTCATCTGCATCTTTTTTGCGTCCTGCTTCATTTCAAATATGGCAACGTGAGCAAGCCCAGTAGATGAGTTTATTTGAAACTTGCGACGCCCATGGTTCGTCTCAACAGAGAGTGTCAGGCAAAACCTCATGGCAACCACGACCTCTCAACTCCACGGCGATTGTCAAGATTGTAAACTTTTTGCTGTGTACTTCCATCACCTTCAAAAGCATCTAGTTCACTTCGTATTTCAGAAGCTAACCAACTCAAATTTGGAATGTTTCTGGCAAGCCAACAAAACCTGTCACGACCGCAACTACCTTGCATAGAACAGTGGCGCGGCTGGCTGACTTGTTCGCATCATGACTTTTTGGAAGTCTTGCTGAATCGCGGTACCCGTTTCATCATCGAAGTCATACCATACTTCGGAACAGTGCTTGGGTTTCTAGCAGTGCTTGCTTTTTTAACACTGCCAACAACGGCACGCAGCTTCTCCTTCCGTTTCGCCTTCCTTTTGCTCCTGCAACAGAACGTCTTTATTTACTCCCCACGACGGTAAGCCTAGGCTGTGTAACTCATTGCACGACCTGTGCTGGTCTGCCACTCGCACTTCTGGCTTACTAGTCGCACATGGATATGCTTGTGTACCAGTCAGCACAGTCCTGTATGATCACGCGGAGTCGCGGAGCAGGATCACGCGAATTCGAGACTGTTACTTGGGATTTTGCATGGTGCCAGTTCAAGCAATGCGGATTCTATGGGGGCACACATTACACTGCGGCCAGGTTGCCCTCCATTGCTCATGTCCGCCATTTCGTCATCCTTGTCCTCGGTCGGCTTTGATTCTGGAAGTAGAAACTTATGATGTTTCTTGCGTTTTGACTTACTTTTCTCTGCTCCTTCCATGCCATCTATCTCCATGCCAGGGAGAACAGGGAGAGGGAGGGGCAGATCTGACACTCCCGCTGCCACACATTTTGCCAAGGCCTCATCACGACGGCGTTGAGCCTCAACAACCACTTTTTCCTGCTTGACTTGCTCTCTGGAGGCATGCACGGGTGCTGATGAGTCGACAGCGGCGGTGTGGCACAGTGCATACGTCACCATCGCATGCAAAAGTTGCATCACAGCTTCAGCGGGTACATAAACAAGCCACAAAGAGTGAGAGTCGTTGATGGAGCCGCGTGCGACTTTATGCAGCGATCACCTCCAGCACTCACAGACCGGCCAGGCCCCCGCCGGACAGCTTGATTTAAGCCTCAGATAGAAGCTCACCGTCGTTGTGCCCTGATCGCTTTCTTAAAGTTGCTGCGTATACTCTTCCCCATGTCGACAAACGCTGTTGGGCTGCGCAAGTCCTTTGCGATCGTTGGGAGGTATGTTGCAAAGGAAATCAGCAGCGTAATGGTGCATGCCAGAGATCAGAATATGATAACATGGCTGCTCTGCTGCATCTCTTGGTCCAGTTTCCGCATATCGCGTAACGATCTTCATCTATTCAGCCGCACTGCCTCCTAGACTCATCAACGGCGTTAACGGGTTATCGGGACTTTGTGACTGACAAGCTTGGTCGCCGCCGTGGCGAAAGGGGCCTTGTCGAGGCTTTTCCCGCGAGCCTTCGACCACAGAGATGTGACGGGAGACATCAGGGCATGGCAACGAATAGGGATGTAATGTGCCTTAAAATACTTTGAATGCATGATTTTGATGTCTGATCAACGGTAGACTCCTGCTTGAGAGCGTAGAATTTCAACGCGCCGTTCAATTCTCTTGTCAACCGCGAATTAAGATCCCAACAAAGACCACGTACCTTAGACTGACATACTGCGTGGCTCGGCGAATTGCTCTGTTGACGCTTATTGCCATCCTCAGTACTGCTGCATTGCACAGCTCCATCCTACGGCAAAGCGCAGGACTATAGTAGACCTTCTGCCATATCAAACGTTTATGAAAACCTGTTGTCATCCCTTGTGAACTCTTTAGCTCGCCTGCGGGTCCCTGGGGTCGTGTAGCCTTGATTGGAGGACGACCTGACCTGGCATCCCCGCTTCCTGCCTACACGGCACCATCATGAACACAGCCCTGTCAGCTCTAGCAACTAGCGTGGGGCTATTAGGAGGGAGCTTGCCAAGAAATTATGGGCAATCAGCGGCACTCAGCCCGGCTCCAATGCTCAGTCAGCGGAAGGGAACGAGCGAGATGCATGCCGTAACGGCGAAACAATGTTCCCCTCACAACGTGCGAGCTACAACAAAAGCCCGTTGAATGATATCTCTCCACAGTTCTTCCACACACCTCGCGTTGCGGCACTCCGCGCCACAGAACACACATGTGGGCTGACGAGTGGAAGCGTCCACGTGAGAGCCTTGTTCAAACGATGAATACCGCTCGCTCCTGCAGGTGCACTTAGCGTACCACAATGAAGTGGATGAGATGACAGTAATGTGGATGACAGCCATGAAATCGTGCGCGTTCTCGTGCAGCACTCCTTGACACCTTGCCGATGACGTCAAAGGAATATGCGCGCTTGGCCAGGGAATCTGGCATGCTCTGTCGCATGCACCAGCAGATCGTATGCGCCCGCAGCGCTATTACGGATAAGAAGCTAATTGTGTTCTTCTCGTCGTTTGTTGAAGCTCTCACTCTTTCGTTGTGGGCACTCACTCAGTAATTGTCCATGTGTGCAGATGCCATGCCCAGGTCTACTATGATGTCCATGACTCCGAGCATGACCTACACCATGGTGGCCTCTATCAAAAGCTCGGTGAATCGGCTCCTGGTAAAGTGGCTTCACTTGCGGTATGTACTGACCCCCTCAGTCTCCTCTCCTGCCTGAAACCAGCCAAGGGTCGACCCCCAGTCTTCGTACATGCCAGCACAAGTGGACTTCTGTTTGGTCTGACCCGGCAGATGCATGCCCTGTCATGGGCGAGGCTGCGATGGCCATATGGTCACCGTTCCGGTTCCTCAGTGAACGGACGAGACCACACCGACACTCACTTGCACGCCGATCCGACGTCCCGCCTATGTCTGTGTGTCACGTTGACATCTACAGGACTCGTAGCACCCACAAGCAGCAGACAACATAATAAACGCCCTGTTCCTTCACCCCATGCGTGCACCTCTCTGCTCCTGCAAGTGTGGTTAGTGCCACCTCACCGCTCACCCAAACTAGCTCGTGCTCGCTCCGCTGCGACACCAGGTCACCACTCTGACAAGTAGACGCTCGTGCACCACGCGAAATATTGTACCATCGATTATAGTACGATGTTCCACCCGCAACGTTTGTTTGGTGGTACCAAAAATACCAACTAGAAGACCCTGGTTCAATTCAAAAATGGCAATGAATCAGGGTGGTACAAGCGCCTTCAACACTTCGGTTCCACACTGCGGTTCAACGCTGCAGTGCAATTGCTCTGGAAGGGTTCATGCACTGGTCCAGTAGGTCAGAGGTACACTTTGTTGCGGGTGTACAGTAGAGGTGCGAGCAGCCGCGTAGTTCAGTCATGAGAGTCCAATGCTCGCACCTCGTTGAAATGCGCCCCTTGTTGAAATGCTCCAAGCACTGCACGTGTTTATCACTGTGACACCACCACCACCACCACCACCTCTGCCGCCATGCTGCCATTCAGTTGACAGGGGTTCCATGGCCGATGCCCAAGCGAATTAGTCATGACGTCGATCTGATTGTGTTCTTTGGTGGTTCAAATCTTCCCAGCCAAGCATCCCATCACGCGCACACGTATACTGCCCGTGCCGTTCATACCCCCCCCCTCCCTTATTCCCCTCACGGCGCTACAAGCACATTGATCAAACAGACAGGATGACTCCGGATGCTTGCAGCCGTCGGACATGTGCGGGAAGCCCGCGCGCAACGAGGACTTCGACCGGACGTGGCACCACACAGCCGTGCTGCGCGGCCTGCAGCCTGGCACGACCTACACCTACTGCGTCGGCCATCTCGACGCGTCAGAGTGCAGCACGTTCACCACAGCGCCGCCCGTCGGTGCACGCGAGTCGTTCAGCTTCGTCATGTACGGCGACATGGGCGTGCCGAAGGAGGAGCACGGCAAGTCCCCCGGGTGCGCCAACCTCCCTTTGCCCCGCCCCCCCCCCCCCCCGGCCGGACGGGGAGCGCAGCGGCCAGACGCTTCGGCAAGGCGCGCAGGGCCCCCCACGGTGATGCGCATCTGGAACGGTGTGATGGCAGGTTCAGCCGACACTGGTCGTTTTGGCCGCCAGACTGAAGCCACATGCCGTGCTGCTTCTGCATCGGGTCCTGCTGGAGGATGGCGCATGGCCGCGGTCTTGTCGCACCTGTAGCCACACTGACCCATGGCACACATCGTGCAGGGCGAGCGCGGTGGTGGAGGCGGTGCGGCGGGAGGTCGAGGAGCGCAGCGCACGGTTCGTGCTGCATGTGGGGGACATCTCGTATGGCGACGGCAAGGGCGAGGTGTGGCAGCAGTTTATGAGCGACATCTCGCCCATCGCGGCGCGCGTGCCGTACATGGTCGCTGTAGGGAACCACGACTATGACTACCACAAGGGCAAGGACGGCCGCGACCCGTCGGGCGTGGACAAGAACAACCTGCCCAAGTGGGCCCGCCACGCCGCCTCCAACGGCGAGTGCGGCGTGGCGCTCGCCTCACGCTTCCGCATGCCGCAGCGTGGGTGCGTCTTCCATGCTGTGCGTGCTGTCTGTGCCGTGTGTGCTGCGGATTCTTTCAGCGTCGACGAATCTGGGCTGGCGTTTACCATCGCAACGCTGAACTGAGTG
The DNA here is from genome assembly GCA_032360965.1 of Ulva armoricana. Lineage (NCBI taxonomy): Eukaryota > Viridiplantae > Chlorophyta > Ulvophyceae > Ulvales > Ulvaceae > Ulva > Ulva armoricana. Next base: position 1,755,910 of record JAUMHO010000009.1, read on the forward strand.
CTCCTGATTTCGCAGAGTTTGTGTCTGGCCCCCCACTGCTTGAGGCGTGCTGTGTGAGTGCGAAGCGGCGCGGTGAGAGGGTGTGTATTGGTGAGCGGCGGGGTGGCGGCGGAGGGCTGCGGTGATGGGCCGCCACGGGCGTGCAGGGAGGGGGCGCTACAGGAGAACGCGCCGTTCTGGTACAGCTACGACCACGGCTCGGTGCACTTTGTGGTTGTGTCGTCGGAGCACTCGCTGAAGCACGGCGGCGAGCAGTGGCGGTGGCTGGCCGCGCACCTTGCGGCCGTCGACCGCTGCAAGACGCCGTGGCTCATCCTCGCGGTCCACCGTCCGCTGTACGTCATCCACCCGCACCACTCCAACCGCAAGGTACGCCCCCCCCCGCTGCGTGCTGTGCTGTGCCGTGCCTGGACTGCCGTGCGAGCACAGGCGACGGGTGCAGGTCGCCCACAGGCGCCACCGCCGCAGATCCGCACCGGCGCGCACGCATGCAGGTGTCGCATGCGGGCGGCTCTGAGCTTGACAGATGCATGGGTGTCATGCGAGTTGCGCATGCAGGTGGCGAAGCACCTGCGCCACCACGTGGAGGACCTGCTGCTGAAGTACGGCGTGGACGTGGTCGTGTCGGGACACGTGCACTCGCACTCGCGTACCTGCCCGGTGTCGGACAAGGACTGCGTCGCCTTCTGTAGCGGCTCGGTGCTTCACGTCATCACGGGCTCCGGCGGGCACAAGCTCTCCAAGGTCGCTGGCCACCAGCCGGGATGGGTCGAGTACGCCCGCCGCTCCTGGGGGTACTCCCGCTTTACGGTGCGATCCTGCCCCCCCTGGGATGAATCAGAAGCGTGTGATCTGCTGTACTGCTGCGTTTGACGTGCCCGTGTGTCTGCCGGCGCGGCTGCCTGAACGGCGGACGACCCCCCGGCCGTGATGCATGCAGATCGACGAGTCGGATCCGCTCGGCGCGTCGAGCTTGACGGTCGAGTTCATCGAGTCGAGCGGCGGCGGCGTGTCGGACAGCGTCACGCTCACAAACTCGCTGCGGCGCGACGGCATCTGCGCGTACTGCTACTCCCGGAGCCGCGGCCTCGTGACGGGGCCGGCGGTCGGGGCCGGGGAGGTGCGGCAGGGCGCATGCGGCGCGTCGGCGGGCCTGGAGGACCTGCGGTGGCTGCAAGAGGTCCGGCTGGCGCGGGAGTCGCCGGGGTGGGCGCGCGCGCTGCGCGAGGAGCTGTCGCCGCGGTGGATGCTGGAGGCTGGCCAGGAGCTGGACGTGCAGAGCGACGAGAGCGAGGACCCGGAGGGGGCGTGGTTCCTGCACGGGCGCATCGTGCGGGGGTCCGTCGGGGGACTCCCGGACACCCCCGGAGGGCACGAGGGCGATTATGACGACATCGCCGATGACGGCGACCCGGTCTGACGGCTTTTTGTGTGACAGTCTGTTGCGGCAGCGGCGTGGCTGCGCAGAGGGGTAGCTGTAGAGAGTAGTGTAGCGTGGCGGGGGGTCCGTCTAGGTCTAGATCCGTCGAGTGGTTGAGGCTGCGAGGAGGAGAGGCGAGCACGTCCAGCGCGGACATCCGGCTGGTGGAGGTGCACGCTGTGCGCTGTCACGCTGTGGCTGTCAGTGATGCGCAGCAGCAGCCGCATGGGCGGGCGGCCGGAGCGGATGTGGCAAGCCAGGCGCCGGGCTCTGGCGCCCCACAGTGATGGTGAGACAGGCACAGGGCTGCTGTGACCGGCACGGCGCGCCGTGGTGAGCGCGGCAGGGGCGCCATGAGAGTACCACCCATAGGTGTGGGGGCCCGGTGCCGACGCGGCCGTGGTGCCCGGGACCATCGGCGCTGCGAACGGGGGAGGTGACATGTACAGTGATGGCCCTGGCACCACCTGCTGGCCGAAGCAGCACGGTCGCGATCCGGTTGGGCACGTGCGCAACGCACCAGGCGTTGCTTGTCTGCGATTGGGCACAGCGGGGTAGGGTGCTGAGGATGCACCCAGGCCGCTGCGACTGCGTGCTGTGCGGATGCACGCTTGCTGCAGGGGTTGGTTTGTATGGCCCGCGGTGATGTACCAGGGATTCGAGTACTCGTTCCAGTAAGGAGGCTGGAGATCGAGTAGCAGTGTCAGTCCTCTAGAAAAAGTATGTAGAGAGGTATGGGGGTCTGTGGCACAAGTGTGTGCGCCGCCATGATGGCCCGTGTCTCGCAGCTCGCACGCATGTGTTGCACACGTAGCCGTGCACTCGCGCGTAGACGTCCTTTGTCCGTAGGTGGCTCCAACGGTTGTGGGTGCGCTGTCTCGAGGTCGATGGAGTTGAGCCGGTACAAGGTCGTGGCGATGTAACAGGTTCTGGGGTGGCTGGACGCTGCTGGCCGTGATACCTGGCCCCGGGGATGCTCATGGGGCCTGGCCGCCGCAGGCGTGTCTGTGTGAAAACGGCAACTCCGTTGTTCGAAACATAAGTTTCCCTATTGATACGCTATACAAGGATCGCGGTTCGCAAGCAGGCGATGGGCTGTGCGCGTGATCACCGACACCCATGCATTACGCCTGCCACATCGGTCTCACATGGGATACTTCGGCGTCACAGAAGATCTCTGCACCTCACACCACGCAAGACTCACGTGTTTGTTTCGAGTGAACCCTGTGGTTATGCGAGCAGACCTGCACCCGCATGCATGTGCGGCCGGTGTTATTCCTGCCTTGCCCTTCAGTGATCAATGTGGCCTGTCAGAGCTTGAATGCCTCTGGCCTAGGGTCGTGGCCCCGCTTGGGTGCACCAGCCTCGCGCAAGGATGCTGCACACCGCTTGCATGGGCCGTTTTCTGAACGGCGGCATGCCTTGAAATCAGGGGACGTGTCGTGGAGGAGGTCATGTGGCTTGTCAAGAGATGTGGAATCGGAGAAGACGAAGCAAGGCGCGTTTAACGCACAAGTGTGGGGCGGGGAGCGCGGTGCAGTGCTCATCAGTGGTGCAAGTAGAAGTAGAAGCTCGCGGCGTAGACAACTTTCCTCTTGTTTAGGGGTATAGCGTGTAGCGGTGTAACTAGTTTGCGCTTGTGTGTGCGGTGTTTCAATGGTTTGGTGGGGGCACCAACGTGTGGTTCAATCTGATTGTGGGGAGGCCGTGCCTGGTTCAAGCAGACAATATTTGGGCATTGTTCAGCAGGCATACGGTATCACGGCCAACACGCAATGGCATGAAAGCGCACAGCGCGGCGAGTAGATTGAGATGTACTTCCGGTTACAGGGTCGAAGTGTGCATGGAACAACCACGTACAGCAGCAGCAAATCAAACTAACCGGGATAAACTCAGAATAAGATTAACAAATTTAAAGCGATCGGACGAGCTTGATCCGCTTTACAATTGTCACCTGAGCATTTGTATTGAGGGCTACAGCCAACGTGTGCACGATCGCCCAACACCCAGGCGAATTCCCAGGCGAACCCGCATCGACGCAACACCGTTAAGCGCCAGGACAGGCTCAAGGAGGACGGGGACTGTACACACCGTGGCAACGTCGCAGCAAGCTCCACCGTCCGGGAATGCGTGTTCGACAACCGCCAGTGCGTCAGGGTCCGCCCCAGTGGCCCGTACAGGGTCAAGGCGCAGGCATTGAAGCGTTATCAGGCCGGCGTGCAGCGTAACGCCGGGAAATGCTATGCCTCTAACGCGTCAGTCAACTGGTTGTTCCGCGAGAGCCATGCTGCCATGTGTACCAGCCTTCACCCAAACGCATGTCCCTTGTCCCCGCCGGTGCCCTGGGCCGTCACCCCCCTGGCGTTGTCAAGCATCATTGCCTGCGTCTGGTTGAAGCGTTCCTGCTGGGTGTCTCCTGTGTTGTGTGCACTCGGCAGCCTCTTCCTGCACCGGTGTTGCGTGGCCTGTGTCCGCCCGAATGGTCTGCCCTAAAGTCGTGGCTTCGCTGTGTGGCGCCCCTGCCTGCTGCCGCCCCTGTGGTTGTGCCCCCTTCTGCTCCCGCGTTGGTTCGCTGGTCATCTGGTCAGAGCTTGTTTGCCTATGACCTGGACCCGCTGCCTCCCTTGAGCCGTCCGTAATAAAGCTGTACGCTGAATGCATCAGCCATATTCTGTACGTCCCAGGAGGTACATCTAGTATGCATCTTCAACTGAGATCTTCCTTTTATTGTGTCTTCCAGAAAGATCTACTGAAAACAGGACACGGGCCTTGCACCGCCAAGGGGGCAGGGCAACTTGCTCTGAGCAAGGGCCAGGCATTGGGGTTGTCCCACATGCCGTTCAGTTCAGGCGCTCAGTGCAGGCATGGACATGCTGCGCACCCAAGAACGGGGTCGGTGCCTCCATACCGCGTGTATCGGCGCTTGAGCAAGGCTGCACCATTGTCTGTCAGCAAGTTCAGGAAAAGGAGGGGCTCAAAGGTTGCCACAGTGCGAATCTTGGGGAAGTCGTGAGCATCACCAGTGTGGACAGGCCAGTTCTCGGAACAGGAAGAAATATCCAGGAAATGTCCATTTCACGCATCATGATCTTGCCAGATATTCCGCACAACACAGTGCCGACCAGCGCTGTGTTCATGCACACAGTGCAAGTTGCCAAATGATTCGACTGCCTGACTAGCCATCAAACGCCACAATGGTGGCAGTCTTCCCCTGCCGTGCTCCCTAGCTACATCACAGCCGGTCTAGCAACACCCCGCAACACCCCGTTCCGTGCAGATCATGTGGAACAAACAGACGTGTGCCATGCCCCACTGCACACAAATTCAGTGCCCCTGCCGACTCAGTCTCACCAGTAACATCTCGTGTGCACACCACCATGGAACATCCGGACTCCGACGCTGCTGTTGTGTGATCCCATGAACTGGTCCAATTGGTGGTTTTGCCCGTGTACTCCTTTGTAACCGCATCCTTACCTGCCATACCTACACACCGGTCCTCTACGTGTACCCCGAGAGTCATGCCGTCTCGGGTCTACAAGCCTGTGCTCCTGACTTCACCCTCGCCTCATCCTTCGCTGCACCGCGCAGCATGTGAGAGGCTGTATGCAAGCGACCGCAAGGCGCAGCCTTTGCTTTCCCGGCTTTCACCAGCTGCCAGCAAGGACCCTGCGCAGTTCCTGGATCAGCCTCCGTTTGCCATGTCCGCAGTGGCGCATGCATCCCACCATCCGCGTGTGTCAATCTGCTGCCTCGACACCCATGGCCTCGTGCCCCTGCTGCACGATACAGACCAGCATCACACGGCCGCATCCTTCCCTGCCATCCACGACGCCTGCCCTGCACACAGCACACCACCTCGCCCCTCTCTCCCCATAGGCACCGCAGCATGTGACCCACTCCATAGGCGCCCCGGCCTCAGCATCGCCGCACCTTCTCCGGGCCGGGCGTCCGGCTCGCCGCAGCCGCGACCTGCGGCACAAACCCCCACTCGGAAAACGTGACAGAGCCGCCGAGCTTCCCAGCCCCACCGCGGTGGCCGTTCTGCTCCCCAGCCCGGTGCATCTGCCGTTCGCCCGAACCATCGGCCCCCCTTGCCGCCGGGATGCGCCACGAGGCCTCCCTCTCCAGCACACTCACAGACTCCGCAGTTGCACGGTCCTTCCGTGACGAACCCTGTGGGCCCGCAGCAGCAGCGGCGCCTGCAACCACAGGCTCACCTCAGCGAGTGTCCACAGCATGAGGCCCCAGTATGAGGCCCCATCCTGGCGGAGCCGTACGGCTGCGGCCCGCACCACACTGTCCCGTGACTCCTCTGCCTCCTCCCGGCCATCCAGCAGCCACTCCACACCACGCTGCACTGGCCCCCAGCTGCTCCACGGGCTGCGGCCCGTCTGTGAGCGGCGCGAGAGGCGCCTCGTCTGAAGCAGCGCCTGCAAGCCGAGCGCCCTCATCTAGCGGGCACGCTGCAGCGGCACCGTCTGCTGCCGCACGTCGACCACCGCCACAGGCACCGCCCTCCGCAGGAACGCTGCCCGAGCTTCCACCCTCTTCCAGCCTGCTCCCATGCTCCTCCAGGCCTGCACACGCGAAATCCCCTCCGTCCATGGCCGCACCGCCAGCTCGCGATCCGCCCGGTACCGTACATGCACTTGAATGAGCACAGCAGCACCAGCGTCCTTCCTCACAGCGTTCAGGCCGCCTCGACGTGCATTCACAGCAGCGCTCCACATGGGGCCGCAACTGATCGACCAAGCTGTCCTCATGACCGTACCGGCACTACACCGCATCACACACTCAGGCTTCCACACTCACACAGCCTCCATGCACACCTCCAGCACACCCAAGCCTGCTGAGATCTGTGGACGCACAACCCCGTGGCGTGTCCATGCCGGGCTCGCATCGCGCCGCCCCTGCCGCACAGCAACACAGGCACCAGCATTAGACAGCAGTAGATAGCAGAGCGTCGACCCGTCGCGGCTGACGCGCCAAGCAGAAGGCAGCATGCATGCACCTGATGCATGCACCAGCTGTGCAAATTCGTGCACGTCCTCGCCGATCATCTGGCACGCCTCCAGGCTGGTACCCGCCGCCGGCAGCCCGCTCCGGGCCGCATCCCCCCAGCACTCAACGGCCGCCGACTGCCCTCCTGTCGCCTCCCCCGGCGCTGGCTCCCCGGTATCGCCGCCCCCTCTAGATCCACTCTGGCGCGCACATGCATGCCCGGCCGCGGCTGTATCATGCTGATCACAACCCCGTCCACCTGCTTCACACGCAGCCGCGCCGCCCGGGCGCTCTGAAGCTTGCAGACGGCTGCAGCCGGCGTGCTGAGCAGCCGGCGCGTCTTCCGGGAGCTGGCGCCGCAGCGCCGCGAGGTCGAGCGCCTGCCGGCGCGCGAGCGCCTGCACTGAGGCGAGGCGGGCGAGCGCCTGCCGCAGCTGCTCCCGCGCGCGCACGGCGTCGGAGCGGGCATCCACCG
>JAUMHO010000009.1:1776995-1800233 GCA_032360965.1 Ulva armoricana
GCCCCGCTCGTTGTTGCAGTCTGGATCGGGGCATTGGTACTTGTCTGGCATGCCTGCTATGCTAGGCTTGGTGGGATAGTGTATGGTAGAACCGTCAATTCGTGGTATCGAAAGCATAGCTGTGGTGGTGAACGACGGCGCTGACGAGGTCCATCCAAGTTGCAGGCCCACACCCGGTTGCACGCAGCTTCGTTGTGTGCCCTCGTCGATGCCTCTGCTGGTCTCAGAGCAATGTGACGCGCGCGGTCCGACAGGTCGCCTGTGCAGAGTCCTGCTGTCGCCGTTCGAGTGGCCAAAGTCAATTGCACCTCGTAAAACTCATGTTATTTATGTTGTGCGTGCGTGGCATGCGTAGTGGAGGTTGCCATGCGTGTGTGGCTGCCGCTAAAAAGGGATGGACGCGTTTGCGGTCCTTGAATGCAGCAGTTCCACGTTGCGAATGCGCCCGTTCACTTTTTCACACATACTAACAGTCGATAACGGGCACGAGCCCTTCGAGCCCGATTGCGAGCGCTTCCCGGACGGCAATACATAATGCTGTATACGCGTGCCCGGGTCTGGATCACGCCGACATGCGTTTAACAATCAGGGATCGCGTCATACCAGTCCAGGCGTCGGCCACGCCTGGACAGCTTGTTCGTCGTGGTGCGATGGACGTTAGAAACAAAGAGCCCCTCGAGGGCCGCATCCGGCGGCCTGGTTCCCCCCGGGGCACCACGTGCGCGTGTGTGCGGCTGGACTTCTACATGGACCTCACGCAGGTGCATTGTCAGGGTTTGTCAAGCACGGCCAAGCTTCCTTTTCCCCAGTCCAACCAGGATTTGTGAATTCTATGAACCCTGTGGCAGGCATGAGCATGAGTAGGAGACTCTAAAAAAAAAAAAAAAAAAGGAATCGGGCATCACACCAAACCCAAGCGGGCATCGGCCACAGCACCCCTACCGGTAGGGGCGGACAGGTGCAAGACGGGTGCAGGAGGGGGCACGACCACAGGGAGGGTACATCATCTGTAGAGTAGAAGACAACATACAGACCACAGAGCTGCATGGCACACACATGTGAACAGTCAAACGCACAACTCCTATGCCAGCATCGTCCAGCATGAACAGTTGCCAAGGATCAGGGCACCCAGTCTCTCGCCTGGCTGCCCTAGAGACTGGCCATGGCCACAGAAAACCTGGCATTCAATCCATGTGTGTAACAGCAACTGCAGTGGTGTGCACGTGGCAACTCAACTTGTTGGGCGCAGGTAGAAAAACTGGACTCCCGTGGACTCCAGATTCCGCTTGTCTGTTGTGATTGTTTTTTTGTTCTCCTCCCCACACATGGCGCTCACCCCTCCTGCTGTTTGCGCCCCTCCAGGTGTGGGCATACTCCAGCATGAGCCGTGCACCCTGATGCATGCTCCCTCGTGCATTTTAGCTGTGTCCACCTCAGGCCCATGTTGCATCATGCATGACACACCGACGGAGCGCATGTCACTGCACTCACACAGTGGGCACCCCCCAGATGTTGGACTGTGTTTCCTGATGACTGCATCTCAGTGGATGTCGCATCGGCGTGTCTTGTCCCTTTCCTCCTTGACCCCGCCGGTGCCCTGGGCCGTCACCTCCCTGGCGTTGCAAAGCCTCATCGCCTGCGCCTCCTTGCTGCGTTCCTGCTGGGTGTGTCCTGTGTTGTGTGCACTCGGCAGCCTCTTCCTGCACCGGTTCTGCGCTGCTTGTGTCTGCCCGCCTGGTCGGCCTTAAAGTCGTGCCTCCGCAGTGTGGCGCCCCTGCCTGATGCCGCCCCTGTGGTTGTGCCCCCTCCTGCGCCCGTCCTGCACTGGTCCCCCCCTACCAGTAGGGGTGCTGTGGCCGATGCCCGTATGGCTTTGGCGTGATGCCCAATTCCTCTCTTTTTCTTTTGACAGTCCTAGGTCTTGTGCATGGTTGACCTACCCTATCCAACCAACTGCCTCTGATCCAACTAGATCTGGAGGCATCAAGGGTTTTCACATGAGCCTGCTCTGATTGAAATGTAATGCCACCAGCAGGCTGCCGTGGGCCCATGGAAGAGGCATCACAGAGGTGTGACAGGCTGTGCGTCCAGCTCCTGTTTGCAATGACGCAACATAAAAAATATACATATATCTATAGTAAAATTTTAGGCAGCATGCGTCCACCCAAACAGGCATCAGTCACAGCAGCGTTGCTGGTGGGGCGAACATATGCTGGGTCGTCTTCCGCCCTTGGGCGGTGAAATGCATGGCAGTGGCACTTCACATCTGGAGTCTGGCCTTGCGTGCGACCGCATCAGAAATCAACTGCACCCGCGGCAAGGCTATCCACTTTTCGCATCTCCGGAGAACGTACGGGGTCATACATGGCACGCACAACATGGCGGTGCTCGAGAGAGCCGGATGCCAGCTTCACGCGGATGGATGATTCTTTCTGGCAATCGGTGTGCAGGTGGGGAGCGTGAACGTGGCCTTGATGCCTATGTGTGTTGCTGACAGGTTTCACTGCATCGATATGCACAGGAATCCTGGGTTTGATAGATTGGCACGGCTGGAGATAACCCGCTTCTCTGCGGCGCACACCATGAGCATGTAAGGATTGGATGTGAAAGTGATCTGCAAGTGCGTGCATTCACCTAAGAATCGCCATAGCCATTGCTGCCCTCACCTGTTGCTCGAGGTGGAGCCCATATCTTCATCCTGCAGGGAAATGCGTGGCAATGTTGCCTCCTACGGCAGCGTAACCTGTTTGCAGCTAGCGCTGCGGCTCCTGATGCATCGGAACTGGCCACATGAAGGACCCGGTAATCATACGAGAGGCTACTGCGATCTCTGCATAAAGAATATTGTTATTCAAATTGTGAGTTGATTTCAGCTCCTGGTTGTATGCACCAAGTCTGGGTCCCCATGCTCGCAACTGTCCCCGTGCTGGCACAGAACCATCAACGAGCCTTAGCAGCGAATACTGCGCAGTAGCTACATGAAAGGTATTGTTGGCATGCCATAGCTATACTGTTCAAGGCCGAGCACTGGTATCTGGGAAGCCTCACCTAAAACACATGCACACCGAGCTACCTTGCTATCAGCATTGCAGCACTGGCTACGATGCAAAACTCCATCCAGTGTTGCTGAAGTTGGTACGAGAAACAAGATCAGCTCCCCCAAGTATTTTTGTGGCACTGTTCGGTATGTTGCATGCAACGTTCTCCCTGGTGCATATGGTTGATGCTGGCAAACAGTATTGCGTGGAACCCAATGGAATGGTTGCCTTAACAGATCAACTTCGCTCCTTCAAGACACCTGTGGGACTGCCGAGGCTCCTTTGAAGACGCTTCATTGTGCAAACATCTACTCGTACGAACGCTAAGCAGTACTGTTGACCTGTTGTGCCAGATTTTTGTTGGTTGCAGCCAGTGACACTGACGCTCACAGCGTGCGCACACGGCCATCTAACCACAACGTCTAAAGATGTGTGAAATCATCTGTCCAAAAATTCAAACCGTCGTCCTCACCATTGTGATCAGTTGTGCAATTTGTCCCAACGTCTGGAGCTCAAACCATGGTCTTTTTTCTACACCGTCACAAGAAAGGGACATGAAGCTCACACATCAGCCCGCAGCCATAATGTAAACGTGGCTCCTTACATAGTGGTGATATGCACTGTACCTCTCGTGAACAGCGCAGGGGACGCCATGAATGAAATTCGACACAGTGGCCACAGGCGATCCTTGCCATCACCGGCTTCTTTCCATGCAACTCTGGCTAGCAGTCTGGAACACGGCTTTGTACATGTTGGAGTACTGGTACCGGTTGTTGCGTCTGTATTGGCTCTTACTGTTTGGTTTGTTTAGCGTCCGTGGAGACCTACTCTCCTACTGTCAACCCGGGCGACTTGCAGCCTAGAATCTCTGGTATCATGTCATCCACAGCATCAGCTTCCGCGTACTGGAGGGTCGCAGGCCTTTCGTATCTTCAGTACAGCAACATCTGCGCGACGATGCTCAGGGATGCTCTCAAGGAGCCTCTCAAAGAGGCAGCGAAGGTCCGAGAGATAGTATATTTCAAGAACATTGTATATGAGGATGGACAACCTGTTAAGCAGAGTACGTTTCGTTTTGCGCTAGCGCTGCTGTTGCGTAGAAACCTGAATCAAGATGTGCTGCGGGTTCTCAACTCCGACTGTGAACGCCCCAGTCTTCCATATGCGATCCTTTTTGGCACCGTGGAGAGATCTACATGTGGCCGTGCTGACTGAGGATTGCGCATCTTGCTTGCAGTCATGCACGATATGACCGAGGTCGCCAAAACAGCGGATGGGGTCAGAGGGAAAGAGCCAACCGAATAAAGGAAGTGATCAATCTACCAAGGCTTCAAGTTCCTGAGTTGTTTTAGATAGATAACAGATCAGATTGTCATGCAGACATCTGAGCTGGTTCACATCTACGACAGCTGAGTCTGGTTGTGATCCCTGCCATGGTGTCCAATAGAACGAGCAACAAACTTTGGTGCCTTTGGGTCTTTTCAGGGCTTGAATTCCGGCTGGGCCAGGTCTTCTGAAAGTCATGTTCTTTTACAGGTCACAGCAGATGTCATGAGAATGTCATAAACTTTCTCAGATCTGGCTGTGCCATCTGTCGATGTATGACATAAATGTTCGAGTTTGGTTGTTCCTGTCTTGCCTGATCCCAGCCAGTTAGCCTTCCACTCCCCCACTCCTGGTTGTCATGTGTCATTACAAACGCACACATTTATGTTACAAGCATTGGCATCCATGGGAGCAGACTGATTTTATACGGGTGCAGTGGAGCGGGTGTGAAATGAGCAAGCCACAAGTGATTCTTCGTGAAAGGATTGACCCTCAACACCCTTAACACCCTCGGTAGCATTCTCGATTCTCGACCTTCCAGCACCCTCAGGAGGTGCGGAAAAGTTATAGTTTGGATTGTACTCGTGTTAGGCCATCAACTCTGCGACCATCCACTCCTACTCGTCCATGCCATCCATACGTCACTTTATTCCGCAGTGGGACGGGAATGTTTGCCCTGTATAAATCCACCTGTGGCCATGCAATTTGGTTGTGGCAAGTATCACGGCTGTGTGTGTGACGGGTTGGCAGCAAAAAGTATGCAGTATGTACCTGCGCCCATGTTGTGATGAGAAACAATTCCTGTTAAGATTCAAGAAATTTGGCATGATGCCGCTCCAGACCATGACTGAATGCGGGTTACCCTGACATGACATACACAACAGTGGACTCGTTTACCACGGCTCGTGTCATATGTAAATCCCAACATTTCATCTCACACACTATTAAGTTGATCAATGCTCGAATGTGACACACACTAGGTGCGGCGAATGTGCTGGATACCTGAATAATGTCTACTAGTGGAAATTCCGAGTACTGGGGTGTACGAACGAGTGGCGGCTGCTTGCGACCAAAATCATTGTGCAACCTTTTTTTTCACCACTGGCCCAACATGCACACATGTTAGTGGGACGTAGAGATTCAACCTCAATACAAGCTAAGTATGGCTGGCTTTCGCTTAGATGGCTGCAGTGCTTTCCCAAAGCTCTGCCGTGCGGATCGAGGGTATGGTCATGGGGCCTGAGTAAATAAATGTCTGAGCTATCACCAATCTGGATGAGGATCGTGACAGACTGAACTGTAAAATTTCTGAACATGCCCTAATTGATATCACCCTTGTGCTGTGCGTATCTCTGCTCAGCCTTTCAGTCCGTTCCACCGCAGGAGTTCTGGATTGAGTGAGCATCACGTAGGGGTCGAAGTAATTGGTTGAAAACGCTCCATTCTGTTGATCGAAACTACGCAGCTATACTGCACAGGGCAGGTTGTAGCCGGTGTGGTAATCAAATTCAGCAATCGTAATCGTCTGTTGTCATGTCTGACAACCTCCTACAGTTGTGCAGAACATGCGCCATTGCTGCCAATCAAACCAGTTCACGCTGGATATGTGTGGCTGACATGGTGGTATATGTGCTGCTGCAGAGAAACTCTGTGGAGCAAAGACGGAGGAGCATGTGGCATATGGGCGTGGTGGTGTGTGCTCGGATAGGCCTGAAGAGCCACAGAGACACAGAATCTGCTACCGGCGTAGCTTAGTGATGTAGAGTAATGTCGGTAGTACATTCCAGATGCCAACTAGCCTAGGGAGACGTGGCATCTAGAAGGGGAAGTGTGCTACGTGGCATCTCCCCAGCCCACGTGTGTGCCTCGACACACGCAATAGCACTGTCAAGGATGTGTTCACTCCCTGGCCGCTAACGAGTGCTCTTGGGTGGGTGGGGGGTACCCAACGGGCTGTCCTTCAAATGATGAAGGGTGTCCTGTGCCTGTAGACTGTAGATTCATTAGTGGGCAACGAATCATGTGAGCACATCAAACACTATGCCTGTTAAAGAAACCAAGATCAGGTGTTTGCACCAGCATTTTCTGCATTCTTACTCTGGACAGGCAGGCATTGTACCCCAGCTGCTCTGCTTTGGGCTGCATGCATGCTTCGAGAGCTTTCTACCGAAGCCACCAGCATGAACACTGGCCTGTACGTACTGTTGCAAGACGCGCATGTGATTCATGGCCAAGGTTGGTTCTGAAGAGTGCGAGCAGTGATCATCGTGACATGCTGGTGGACCGTGAACCCCAGGATTTGTTTGTATATTTACGTCCATTCAAGTCTGACTAACTTCCGAAATCCAGGCGTTGGAGGGAACGAGACTATCAATTCACATCGTCTGATCACCATCAACTTGGATTCACGTACTCATGGGTGACGTCAAGCCGGAGGCGGGTGCCGAGGGCGGTGCAGCCACACACTTGCAGATCAAAATCAAGTCACAGGATGGCGACAGCGTTGAATTCAAAGTCAAGCCAACAACGAAGCTTCAAAAGGTGTGAGTACAATCGCAATTCTCTTGTTTTGAGCGTCGACATGCTTGTATAGAGCCTACACAGCAGCGACCAAGTGGCCGTCCAGCTGAGCACGAAACCGCGCCACTTCGAAGGATCGGGTTCTATTGAAGTTAGTGAGCTAAAAAATTTCTGTTTTGTCTATCAATGGCGCGGGATACAATCACAAGGATGTCCTAGTTTTCGACAGGAACACCACAAACAACCTGCTCGTGCTGCGCCTGCTGCAGATTTTCAATGTATACTGCGAGAAGAAAGGCTATGCTGCAGAGCAAGTCAGGTACGATCAAGTTTGGGCTCGACTCATCAAGTCTTGAGACAGTGCCGGCTGTGCTGGGATATGCAGCATGCTGCTGTCCGGGAATTCGGGATCATGGATGATAGCAATTTTTGCAACAGAGCAACTCCGTTTGGTTGCAGGTTCATGTTTGATGGTGATCACCTACAAGGAACCATGGCAGTGTCCGAGGTGGGGCATGCACTCAGTGTTCTGTGCATTTGAACTCATATTTCTGGTAGATTGCTGGCATTGTATATTAAAAATAGCATCATAAAGTATTTTACAGGCCTTGCTAGATGCATCGTTTGCAGGCAATGCTCACTGTGGTTATGTTGAGTATTTGCACCGGCTCCTCTGTACCCTTGGTTAGTTACATGTGTTCTTAGGGGGCATGGTGCTCTTCACAGTTGTCTCGTTCAGGTTGCTGTCACGATTGGCTTGCTGTTGTTTATTATGCCATCCAGCTGATGATGCCCCCTTGCTGCAGGTCAATCTGGAGGACGGAGATGCAATAGACTGTGTACTAAATCAAGTTGGGGGAACAAAGTTCGAAACAGATCCACTGCATTGAATTTTGTCTGAGATTAAAGCCTATGCATGTTTACAGCTGTGTTGCATCTGGGTGCCAACTTGTCTCTCCAGGCACTCTTCAATCCACAGTTTTTGTGGCACTCCTTAAGGTGTTACCAACGTGCGTCCAAATGGATGAATGAGTGCACTGGGACCTGGAGATTAGGGGTCTGCACAGAACTTGTCTGTGTGGCAAGAGCAGGGGTGTTATAACAGATGGGCAGCAAATGTAACAATGATCAACTTTCACGTGTGCTGTCCAACTTAACTGCCTCAACGCATGTCGGCAATCACGAAGGTGTTGTCTTTTAGCGCAGGTTCCACTAGATCTACATGCAGCGCAGCGCGGTTTGTGAGCTGTTCATGTCATGCATGGCGATTTGGAGCACGAACGATTCAAACTCGGGGGAACATCAGCACTGCAGCGTCAATACGGTCCAAATCGTCGATGCCAAACATCCCCTAACTTTCTTATTGGGACGCCCAGCGGGCAGCCAGAATGGGCTCTTGGTTGTGCGCTTCCGTTGCGTCGGTCTCGAACTTCGGAATCTGTGTTGTTGCGCGAACTCTACATTTTCCCAATTTCAGGCCCTACCAAATATTTCTGGCTTTGAGAGCTATCTGGTTCAGACAATGACAGGCGTTAAAGGGGAGGAAGGGGCTGCGTCGTCAACACAGCAAGCGGCAAGCCCGGCCAGTTTGGAAGTTGCAATTCGTTCGGTACGTCTCACTTCCATGTGTTGAACCAACGACGCTACAGCTTCATTGCTTGAGCTCGTCATACTTTTCCGAAGTTGAATTTGCAAGCCGACCGATGCCGCGACGTCAGATGCTTCTTTCGCGACACTTAAGGACACCGAGCACATACATGCAGACTGATGGGGAAAAAGTAACATTTAAGGTCAAACCTACAACTTTGCTTGAGAAGGTGCGGAAAACACACCTGTCAGATTGATTGATACGCTCTTCAGCAGCACACGTGTGGAAAACAAGGCACCCCAGCCGATATTCAGACACGCATGGGCTACTCGACACTTGTCAAGGTGATGATCTGTATGATTTCGTACAGATAATATCTGTGTATTGTGTGAAGAAGAAAATTGAAAGAAAGCGTCACAGGTGAGCATTACACTACAGCAGCGCCTGTAACAGTTTCCAGTTCAAGCAAAATAGATAGTTTGAGCAGCCGTGCCGGGAAAAAAAATTCTCCTGGCTGTGAAAGAGCGAAGGCAACCTGACAGGAACTTGTGCAGATTTCTGTTTGATGGGAAATTGCTGGACACGGTAGACGGCGAGGAATTATCGGTTGCCCAGGTGTGAACCAGATCCAACTCACGTGGCTTGCCACCGTCTAATGCTATCATGAGAAGCCGCACTAACATTTTCCTACCTGACGCTGTATGTGCATGCACTCACAGACCATTGTGTACAGGTCGGGATGGAAGCCGGCGATCACATAGATTGTATGGATGCTCAGGTTGGGGGTGCATTGAACACACGTCTGAGTTTCAAGAAGTCGGCAGCAGTATCTCAAATCTCGTATGTGTGAGACAATTGCCTGCCGCATGTATGTCTTCAACTCACAAATGAAGATGCACTCCTGTCGTGCATAACAAGGCAATCCTTGTCTATTGGTCTCTACATTCCATGCCAACTTGGGGACTGGCCACCTTTGAAAGTCTTGATCATATCAATCGATTTTGTATTTGTAAACATGGACACTGTTCAGTCCTGACTTACTGAGGGTGTCGTGGTGTCACACTGCTCGGCGAATGTGAGTTTGACCCATCATTGTGTACTCCGTCTGATTTCATGGTGGATTAGAAGCCTACGTCATGGCTTGTTACCGGGGACTGGATTATCATGTAAACATAATATCCATTCCATTACAGGGATCTGGCTGCTACATTTCAGCACATGCCATCTCATCATCTGCCAAGTCAGTTGTATATGCAGCAGCAATGTCCCATCGGCTGCCAGGTGCACCAGCACTGACATATTTCACGAACTTCATCAGGGATGTATCCCGGAGGATCAGGTTCAGGGTGTTGAATGCAGCGGAGCATGAGATCAACGAATCATCTTCCTCCTCTGTCCTGTGGATCAACGGCATAAGTCATTTAGCCCATGAAGCTGTCTGCTTCCATGCAATGCATAATGCGCGACCAGCATCTCCACCAAATCAAACAAGAAACAGCAACTCTTGTTTGTTGCAACATGGCGAGAGTCACTGGGGAACAGCACCAGCACGGTGTTTATCTGTTCAAACCGAAGACACGCACCTGTATGTCTCCGATGCGGCAATCGCCTCCTCCTCCGCTAGAATGTAGCACTGGAAGCCCCCCACTTCGTCCGAGCCCCACGCCGCAATCTTGTCCTCCGTGTCTGCGCTGACGAAGCACAGAGTTGCCTCGAGCTGTACGGCAGCGCCCATGCCTCCAGCCGCGGCTACAGTGTAGTCGAGTCCTGGCCGAAACCGCCGCACTTCAGACCGCATGCCACGCGGTGCAAGTTCGGTAACACCCAGGAGCCACTTTGCGAATGCTTCCGATGCAAACAAGTCGTGGCATGCGGCATGTAGCAGTCGCCCAACGGACTCTGAGCCTCCCGGGGGGTCGGAAGGCGTGTACCGCAAGAAGCGCTGCTTATGGCATGGCCCGCATTCAGCCCAGCCGTGGTTGCAGCCAGCCTTGTATGATGGCACCCTGCCTTCCCCGACACCCGCCTCCGCATCTTCCCGATGCATGGCCTCCAGAATCTGCAGACCACACATCATCTTCCGCAGTCACCATCCACGGAACTAGACCATGCACCGCATGCCCACGGAACACACGGACGCCACAGCTGTCACCGATGGCACCAGAACTGGAATGGCGAACCACCTCTGCTCCGTACTGCAGTTCTCACAGCCCTGATCTCATGTACTATCATGATAGAGGCCAGTCACACCGGAGCAGCCACAGTGTGCTGGGTGGACATTGCAAGCTGGCTGGGTTCGCAAGTGTGACACCCAGGGCTAAGGAGGTAAACGTGGTCAGAAGCTGGGGCAGCGTACTGGGTCCGCAACATCACTACGTAAGAAGCCATGCAGCTGCGCACAGGAGGATTTCTCCCACTGCGCAACCATGCTGCCGATGCTGCCTCGCTCGAGGTACAGCGGATTGATCCACTTTGCCAGGAACTCTCGCTCCGATGGCGATAGACGCGCCGTCTCCTGCGAGACAGCATGTGGCAGCGGTGAGAATGCTTCAAATGCGGGCTGCGCACTTGGTGTAGTACCAGCAGCTCTGGAAGGGGAAGCCTTCAGCTGAGCGAGAGTGGCCTGTTCAGCGCCATCCGGGGGGGTCACGCCATGGTACCAACCCGAAATTGACAGCCGTGGCTTTGAGGGATTGAACACCTCTTGAACAGAATGGAAGCTACGGCCTGGAAGAACCGCAAAGAGAGCCATTGTGTTGAACTCCGGCAAAACACAGCGTGCCGGAGTGGTGGCAGGATCACCTGCAGGACTCTTACCGCAGTTTGGTAGTGATGGTGGACATGTCTCAGCCTACACTACCAACCGATCAGCCTCGCTGAGGGGGGGATTGAAGTGGCAATTTTACTCCTTGAGTCTGCGTTGCATCAGCATGGCAACTGCAGCATGCTGCATATCCAAGCTTTGGTCATGGATTGGGGAACCCCGGGTGTAGCTTCTCCTGCTGCTCAGTCCAGAGTAGCGGGTTGGTACACATGCACTATGCTGCATCTGATTTTATCATTTTGGCGCTTGAATGATGCGCAGACCGCTGACATGCTGTACACTGCCTCATCGTGTGCAGCCTGGCACATGCACTGGATGGATGCGTAACAAACGCATGTTGGGGATTCCGAGGCCATACGCATACACAGGGGCAAACAACCTGCCTGCTGGCATGTGCGGTACGTGACATGGCAGATGCCCAGCCGTGCCGCACAGGCCTTGTGCAGCAATTGAGGGCAGCACCATCGGCATGCACCGGGAACAGCTCCAGTGCTCCGCCATCGTCAGCTGTCCATGGGTCCTCTGGATCGGTCAAATATATTATGTACGATACACGCCGTGTGCTGATAACATCATCATGGCACAGCAGATGGCAGCCCTGTGCGTAGCAATTGCTCGAGCAGTCAGTTTTCTCAATCAGCGTGCCGCCTGGTAGCCCTGTCACCTGCACAATACCTTAAGCCCATTACCAACAGGAGAAACGGTGTGGACCCTGAAGGACTCAGGTATCACCATGCTAGTACTTCCCTGTCTTAACGGGTTCAGGAAATGAGACCGGACAGGATAATCACAGAAACCTGAGCTGAGGCATGCTCTAGAATCTTTGGCCTAGTCTCTTGACAAGGAGATATTTAGAGCTGCTGTGCTGTTACAGACAGTCATGTGTCATCAAACATGAGCCTAGAATTTAAAGCATCATTGTGTCAGATCGTTAATCATGGTACATCGAGACATCGCGACATAAGCCTTCAACACCATATTTTTGTCGAAGTTTGCATTTATCCTGCTGGAAGGGGTTTGCAGTGACTGCAATGTTTCAGGCCAGTATTCAGGCCACTGCTGTGTGACACACGGGCAGCTACTCACAGACCTGTAGATCTCCAAACAGCACGGAACAGGCCAACGCAACACCACACCTGCTCTACGAATGTCCGAAATGCTTGGCTGTATATAGCATTGCGAACTTCAAGCAGTGTTGGCAATTTTGCAGCCAGCTCAGGTTCCAGCCCGTCCATGTTGGCAAGATCGCCGGTCTGGTACACCTGGAAGCCACAAGGAACATGCGTCTGCTTTGCGAGAGAAGCTAATTTACCGGCCATACTTCTGATCCATGGTTAGCACTGGATGCGATGGGAACTGCGTTGATAGATGTTGTTGTACACAACAACAACGACCGTTCCAGCATAACAGAACTCCAAGAACACGATCGTACCTTGAAGAGATCAGTCTCTTTAAACTTTGCCTCGACATTATCAATAAGTTCTCGCCGGGCTTTGAGAAGAACGTCCCGATTGCAGAGGTCACGAAAAACGACGTGGGCGAAAGGCTGCGAGGCGGAAAACTCTTCTTTTAAAGAGGCTAGGCTTTCAGGTCCAAGAAAGTCTGGAGAAACTACGGATGCTCTACTGTCATCTGCGTCGCCACAACCTCCGCCCATCACGTCTGTCTACATGCAAGCAAGAAACAACGCCGGGCAGTGCTCAGTGCGACTGGCAGGGGCACATTTAATCAGAAAGGGTGGGCTGCACCGCAACCGTGGCTTGTACCATTGTGCTCCTCTACCACCCGTCGATCGGTATCACACTCAAGCAGCCCAACATGATACCTGCGCAGGGCTCGACTGTTGTGGCAGTGGCCACACGGGCCCCCCACGACATTTCCAGTTAGTCAGCACCATCGTCCAGACGGTGCCTAGCTGGCACCGAAATAACATCACAGTGCAGGCCTGCGTACCCGGTCTCGGATCTGCACACTGCTTCACAGCTGATGCCTTCGGCGTTCATTCACGGTACTGTGCACGCTTGTAAACTGCTGCTGCCCACGTGCACGGGTTTCGATTTGAAACTGTGACCCGTTTGACCAAAACCCGGCTTGAAATACACACGCAGGTTTTGTCGCTGCAGGCTAGTGCAAGCAACGAAGACTATTTTATAAATAAACAGCTAACGCTGTGGGTAAGCTCATTGACAACTTGTTGCAATGGTTGAACAACAACAGGGAACGTACGTGCCTCCTTTTAGGCGTGGAGGCGCACCACCGCCAATGGAAGGAGAAGGAGGATACCAGGGCGGGGGCCAAGCCTATGGTGGAGGCAGAGGATATGGTGGCAACAGCCGCGGTGGATTTGGCGGAGGATCAAGAGGCTATGGCGGAGGTGGCGGAGGCTGGGGAGGTTCCGGAGGTGGACGCTTCGGTCGAGGGGGAGGGGGGGGTTACCACGGCCGTCGAGCAGGTAAGGAAGCATCTATATATTCTGTGATTTGCTGTATAGCGTTTGTTCTCTACTCAGTCGTGCGGCAGGAAATCAACGTTCGTTGGCCGCAGGCACTGTTCGCATGTCAGTTTTCCTCTGGCAACTGCCCATAACGGCGTTAAAATTTTATGAGACATTCCTGACATGTATTATGTGTCCTGCTGAGGATAATCATGTTTTGCTTGCGCCAACGAATGCGTCCTTCCCTGCTACTGCTCGCCGTAGACGTAGTATCGTTCCTGCGATTTTTTTGCCCTAGACATGCGCCTCATAGAAGGAAACTATTCCGTTTCATGATTTATATTGCTGAGTGTGAATGCGAGCGCTGACACTGCGCTTTGGTGTCATCGGTACCAACCACTCCATCTAATTGTGATCCTAGATGTAAACATCCGCCCAATCAGACTCAGATATCTATGGGCCAGTGTTGATGTAACATGAGCAGATTCTGAACTTGCAGCGGTTTTTTGAATATGCTCGATGTAGCCGCAGGTGCCGGGCATGTGAAGTCCGAATGAACCTCTATCTGGTTGTTGCGCCTCCGATTTGGCATCCTCCATACTTTCACTTGGCAGGTTGCATCTTCGAGTATCGTCCAAGTGTTTCGGACGCTGCACTGGTTTCCCCTTCTGCAGGCTGACCTCTCGCTGACATGCGGTCAACGCGCTGATCACGCATGAGAGGATACGTACCAACGGCAGTCGTGGGGTTTCATGCATAACGGTAGGCATTATTCGTATGCACGAGGCCAGTCGCAGGTGGCGCCCGAGTTGCCCTCGATGTTATGAAAACTACACAAATCACATTCGCTTTTATATTAGCGCAACATTTCTATTCCGGATATCTCCGTCTGTACGAATCCCTCAGCGCACTGGATCCGTTTTCATCTCGGCAACGTGTGCCGCTCGAACGCCTGTCACACGTCGCTGTACCAAACATCAGCATTACGCTGTGCATGATGGTCTTGTGTGCACCGTTGTATTATTGTTTGTTGTTGTTGTTTGCAAAGTTTCGCTTGAACGGACTGCGAGGCAGTCGGGGCTGTTTGTCTGCCTGCGCCCTATTTGAAACAGACCTGATGCGTGAAGGCTGGTAGAAAATTATTCATTCTCCAGAACTTCATATAATGGGCCATAACATCTATTTCAACAGTGGTATGGCCGTGGAGACGGCAGGCACAAGCCATGAAGCAGAGTTGTCGATGATCACCATGCGCCATACCTCACCTACTGCAATGGCCAAGATCGGTTGTGCCTCACTCATGTGAGGCCCGTAATAACTAAGACCGGGCTCAAAAGTTTGAGGGCTTGTTGTAGACCCATCCCATGGCAAGTAGCATCCCACATCCCTGTACTGTGTAGGTGGTAATTTCAACCGTATTGATGATGACCCGTTCAAGGCAAATGAAAAAGAGGACGCTGAAGCCGATGAAGTCTTCCATGGAGAGAACACCGGAATTGATTTCGATGCCTATGAAGATATTCCTGTCAGCACTTCAGGCAACAACTGCCCCGAACCTGTTGACTCCTTCCAGGACATCGGTCTCCCAGATGGCTTGCTGAAGAATGTCACACGGTGCAAGTACTCCAATCCAACTCCTGTGCAGCGGTACAGTATCCCCATCGGAATGGCCAAGCGTGATCTCATGGCTTGTGCTCAGACCGGCTCTGGGAAAACCGCAGCTTTCTGCTTCCCGGTTATTGCCAATATTCTCACAAGCGGCCTCGAGCCAATTCGTGAGGCAAGAAAGGCCTACCCGCTTGCGCTAGTGCTTTCCCCTACCCGGGAGCTGTCTACACAAATTTTCCAGGTGTGACCCCATCAATGCGACATCCTTGGAACATTGTGCATACATGCCACAGCGCATGCATGGAGAGGACTCAGTTGAATACGTTTGCGACAAATACTGCGAAGTAATCATATGAAATAGAACTGTGTATCTGTGCAGGAGTGCCGGAAGTTTGCATATGAGACTGGTGTTGCACCTGTGGTGGCATATGGTGGCGCGCCGATTGGCGAACAGCTGCGCCAACTGGAGCGGGGCTGCGATATTTTGGTGGCCACTCCCGGTCGCCTGGGGGATCTGATCGAGAGGCATCGTGTGAAGCTCAATGCGGTGTGCTACTGTGGCTGTGTACTATCCCAACGTGGTGTGGCGAATGGTGTGGAAAGTGGTGCTGGCAGGGGCACACGCCTGATGAGTACATCTTGCCATGCACGGGCCGATGCGCTAGCACATTGACCACTTCGTTACTTGGAATGTCAAGCCAGCTGTACATGTATTTTCAGTTGACATGTCTCCATGACACTGCAGATCAAGTACTTGGCACTGGATGAGGCAGACAGGATGCTGGATATGGGTTTCGAGCCACAGATCCGCAAGATCGTTCAAGGCAGCGGGATGCCTCCACCTGGCGAGCGGCAGACTCTCCTGTTCTCGGCCACTTTCCCCAAAGAGATCCAGTCTCTCGCGAGTGATTTCCTTCAAGACTATATCTTCTTGAGTGTTGGTCGCGTCGGTAGCTCCACAGAGCTGATCAAACAGGAAGTAATTCGCGTGGACGCCAGCGAGAAGCAGACATACCTCCTGGACTTGCTCTCCACGGTTCAGGAGACAATGGCTGACAGCAAGAAGGTGTGCCTGCTCTGCTGCAACAGTGCATCATGTATGCAATTGTCTTGGGAAACATGGACACAGGTACTGAGGATATCACTTTCAGTTCTGAAATGTGTTGCCCGGAATCTAGAACCCACGTGTACCCTGCTGACAGGATTATATTGAGCAAGGTATTTCATGAAATCGATTGATGTGCAGAGGGAGAAGGGCCTGACCCTGGTCTTTGTGGAGACCAAGCGGTGTGCGGATGGGCTGGAGGGATATCTGCGGGACAACCAGTTCCCTGCAACCTCAATCCATGGCGACCGGTCGCAGTATGAGCGTGAGGCCGCCCTCAAGTCATTCCGTAGCGGCCGCACTCCAATCCTGGTCGCGACTGACGTCGCTGCACGTGGACTGGACATCCCGCATGTGACACATGTCATCAACTATGATCTCCCGACAGATATTGACGATTATGTGCATCGTATCGGTCGAACCGGCCGTGCTGGTAAGAAGGGTCTTGCGACCGCTTTCTTTGCCGTTGAGAAGGATGGCAACATGGCCCACAAGCTGGTGGAGGTCATGACTGAGGCCAACCAGGAAGTTCCAGAATGGCTCCGCCAGATGGCCAAGCGGGCTCCAGGTGGCAGTGGCCGTGGCCGCCGCAACAATCGCTTTGGCGGCACCGACTTCCGTAAGGGTGGTGGTGGGGGCGGCTATGGCGGCAACCGCAACCAGGGCGGCTATGGGGGCGGGGGTGGTGGATATGGCGGCGGCGGCGGCGGTGGCGGCTATGGGGGCTATGGCGGTGGCGGCTATGGCGGCCAGCCTAGCGGCGGCGGCTACAGTGGCGGTGGCTACAGTGGCTATGGAGGGGGCGGGGGCTATGGTGGTGGCCGCACTGGCGGTGGTTTCAACGGCGGCGGCGGTGGCTACGGTGGTGGTGGTGGTTATGGCGGAGGCGGGTACGGCGGTGGTGCTGGGTGGGACTAGCGCGCTAGCGCAGCCGCTGCTGCCAGAGCCACCTCCCGCGGCTGTGTCAAGCGTTGTTGTTGAGCACATTGCGCGGCTTTTCACAGAGGTCTGGTGGTGAGTGCAGAGAGGGATTCTAAGGCATCGATCGATGCAGGGGTGACGCGTGGGTTGAGCGTCAGAGAAAGTTGCAGAAGCGCGGAGAAGTACGTCCATGAGCAGCTGCTGTTTCATAAGGGCGCTGCAGTTGTCTTTGAAAAAGCTGGTGATACCAGCACGCTGTGTGTCGCTGTGTTTGGCTTTGCATTGTCTGATCTCCACGATAGCACTGGATCCTTTGTGGGAAGGAACCCTGAAGCCACGATTTGATATCGCACTGGTTCCTGCATGTGGTGGTGCCAGGCAGGCATGCGCATGTTCGCTCAGTTCTCCTGCCACTCATCGGTGGGGGACAGAGTTCCCGTGCGGATCCAAGGGACGCGCAGGGCTGCCTTGCGAGGCATTTTCACGTTCAAGTGAGACCTTGCAGGTCTTGTCGCTGCTGCGGTGGCTGGCTGGAGGAAAGTATTGGCTATAGGTTCTTTTTCGGGCCTGGGGATGGCCTGAAAGCAGGGCTACTACTCGGATGTGTGGGTTTGCCGTGCGAGAGGGGCTGGGTGAGGTCTGTGACACACCCGGCATGAGACCACTGGAGGTGTGGTAGAAACAGGCCCTTATGCGAGGGCGTTTGCGTGGCATCCGTGGGACATATATTGGCATTGGAGAGAACTCCGATCGGTGGGGCTGAGGCTTGGGCGCGCGTTGTCCACGGCCTGTAGAATGATTCCGGGGTTAGGGCCGAGTTTGCCGCAGCGGAGTTTATCCAGTTTGCTGGCGCAGATGGGGGCAATGAGCTGATGGCATCTTGACATCTTGAGTGCAGTCTGAGCCTCGCCCGATGTTTGACCGATGCGTTTCCTGTGAGTCAAGCTTGTCGTTTGGGTGTACAGTAGCCTTATAGCCAGTGCGTGGTGAGTTGGGGGCGAGACGTTGGGATGTGGTCTGCCACCGGAGGCAGGTAGCACATGTCAATGGGTAGCTGCGGGCTAGTCGCGGGTCAATGAACTATGGAGTATCGGTCGATTGACAAATTTCGCCAGGCAACTGTAATGCGGAGCAGTTCTTTGTTGCATGCACATTGTACAATGTTTGCTGTTCTGAAAGTCGTCAACGATTGGACGTATCAATGCACGAGTCGCGCCATGCCAGTTTCCAGCATTGACTATGTGTGTTAACACCACAGTCATGTCTGTGGCCTATACATCAAAGAATATGGCGCTGTTGTGCAGCAACCGCTAACCCCACTTTCTTGACATGACCAAGCAATGATACTGTTTGGATCAACATAGGCTTGGGTGCCCTTGTCGGTACCCGCTTTAATGATCACCGCTTAGATGGAGCTCACGTGTAAATGTAAGCTCCGCTCCAGTGCCTCGATATTTCAACAGTTCTTAATGCTGCTTAACACAGCAGAACATATCAAACCACGCGCAACGGCAGTTACAGAGTCGTCAGGTTTTGCCCATTGGTTGTCGAACGTTCGATCTGGCACGGCAGAATGGTTTCCTGTGATGCAGCAATAGCCGACGTGGGATAGGGATCTCCGGAGCACTCCGCGGAGAGCACATAATTTCCTACTCCTTCACAACCACATTATTAGTGTCGATTCCGTTGTGGAAACAGTGATGATCTGCGGCGAGGGCAACCTCCGCATGCTAGCAGAGCGTACCTAGAGCAATCGCGGACACCGTCTCGTTTAGGTTGCGAGCCACATCGGCACCGCTAATCAGCTAACATATGGAGGCCGCTAAAGTGCTAGACGAGCAGGGGCTGTTGAAGAAGAAATGTGCCAATTTGTACAATCATGCGCAAGTGAGGGCTTCAGCACTGACTTGCTGCTTCAGCACGACTTCACTCTCGCAAGAACGACGTGTGACTTGAGAGTCGTACAATTTGGCTGCGAGCAATGCCTGAGTGTTAGTTCGCTGCAGGCACAAGCCAAAACAATCACCGAGCTGCATGAAGTCGTCAAAACGGCTGGTAAACGGCGTACAGACTACGAGGATGCTACCATCAAGCTCAAGCATCTGTGGGACCAGATTTGTGATGATTTATCCCTGCTGGCACAGCGAGCCGTTGGGGAACTGGTGCGTTCGTCGGAGCCTGATCCCTGGCTGAACTGTCCTGTGTCATGTGGGCACAATAACACCCCGGCACCTGGCTTCCACCGCTAGCCACGTGGCTTTTCCATTTCACAATCACTCAATGTTTCGATTTATCCATACATCTGGGTGTTGGTTGACCCTGATTCGCGGCCATCGTTTGCTGAGCTGCGCCTCTGTACTGCAGGCAGACCAGCAGTCCTTGCCCAAGCCCAAGATGCAAGTCAATGGCGTTGTTTGCAAGGATGCCTTCCTCGCAGCTCTGTTAGCTCCAGATGTCGACATTGCAGAGGAGCGTTTCCGTGAAGAGAGCAGGCTTGCAGAGGAGTATTCCAAAGTAGAGATTGAGCTGCAAAAGCGCGCCGAGGCAACAAGTGAGTACATGCAGCAGGTTCTTGAGCTAGTAAGGGTCAGGCTCTCCTCTCTGTCACGATGCATCCTTCATATCGCGCCTCCCCAGCTGCAGTAGACTCACGCCACTGTGGAGGTCTGCAGGTGCTACGGGATAAAGCATCCAGTGCTGCCGTGCAGTCAACAGCCCATGCAGCTCATAACGGTGGCTCCACCACCTCCAAGATCCCAGCCGAGCTGTCAGCAACACAGAAGCAACTCGATGTACAGCGGGGTAGATGTAGGTCACTGCAAAGTGAGCTGCGCTACTGCACAGGCCAATTGTCAGCAGAGCGGCACCGCTGCATGGAGCTAGAGAACCGGCTCGCAGACAAAACCGTCGACATCGAAGTTCTTCAGAAGCGCCTGCAGGAGGTATGCACTCGGCCGCGTGCTCCGTCCGCCGCCAATGAGCCCTCATGTGATCTATCGTTTGCTGACACGCACACTGCAGCTCCAATGGCGATGCACGGTTGACCTGCACCAACGCAGCTCTGCTGTGGATGGAGTGATGCCGCACCTACGCTACGTCTCTGGATCTGGGAGACAAGCGACCTCTTCCTTGCGCCAGTCCGCAGCCGTACCTTCCATGCACTCTCGGCTACAGATGGTGATGCCAGGAAGAGCTGCACCGGCGCGAGTGAGCCAGCCAGGCGGCGTTGAGGCACGCTGTGATGCAGGCGGCGGACGGCGTGTTCAAGGCGGTTCCACCTGGCGCCGGAGCGAACAGCGCGGCAGGACACCCCAACGGCGCGGCGGGGGCGGCCGGCGGCGACGGGCCACTCGCCGATGGGGGGCTGCAGGCGCCAGCCGACGCCCACGCCGCGGCAGACGCCACCCTGTCACTACGGCAGGCCCGGCAGCGGCTGGAGGAGGCGCGAGCTGAGCTCGACGCGGAGCGTGCCGCGCACCTGCAGACGCAGCAGTACGCCCCACCGCTGCCCAGATCGTTGCGCGCGTCCCGCAGCACGCACCGCACGCCGACCAGGCCACATGGCACCCTCGTTCACACACCAGCAGTGCGGGTAGGCCATCGCCACGGCGTAGGCGAGCCCCGCGTGCGTGCGCCGGCCTGTGATGCCCCGGCTGTTGGTACCACGCGGCTGTGCCGGTATCTGCTCCACTTCGCACAGGCATTTCATGTGGTGGCCACCCCCATCGCATGCCACTGTTGTTCGAATATTCCTGGCTGTTGCGGCCTGTCGTGCCGAGGCGCCTCGGACTACGCACGCCGCGGCGTCGAGTCTGACCGCCCGGTGGCGCGTCGTGCCTCATGGGCAAGCATGCAGCATGGAGTCTGGGCATGCTTCCCCACGCCGTGCCGAGATGCCGGCGCATGCATTCCCACGCCACCGTGCCCACGAGGGGCATGCACCTGACGTCGACTGCAGCCAGACTCTTGCACACATGTGCATCTGGGCACCCGAATTGTCGCAGCTGCATGTGGCTGCGCCACCGAGGGCGCTGCTGAGCGGTGCGCGGCGTCGGTGGCAGGCCGCGGGGTAGCAGGATTCTCGGCCTGTTAGAGGTTGTTGGCCTATCCCGTTCATGTTGAGAGTCCTCAGCAACGTTCCTCTTTATAAACGGCACATCCATCTCCAAACTGTCATCGGGGTCAGAGGGCGTAGCATGGTGCAGGGCAGCCCGGGATGCAGAGGCGCGATTCGCCGACGACTCGCAGTGGGTGCCACAGACTGCCGCATACCGGCGACTGCAGGAGGAGCGGGCGGCCGCCGGGGAGGCGCTGGTGCGTGCGCACGCGGACAGGGCGGCGCTGGAGGCCGCTCTGCGCCGCGAGCAGGAGGCGCTGCGCGTCCGCCACTCGGAGTTCAACCAGCTCCACCGAGCCGCCGCGCAGCAAGAGGTGCGCTCGCCTCACACTGCCGCTCCAGGCGGTGGCCGGCCGCCGTAGTGGGGCGCCGGGGCACGTACGCGCATGGCCCAGGTGCATGCACAGGAGGCCTGCCTTGTGTTTCGCTGCCTGCAGCTGTGGCTGCAAGCGCTACCATCGCGGCGTGGTTTTTGGGAGGGCGAGTAGCATTCAGATGTGTCCAGCTTCACGTCCGGGTGTTGGTTCTGAGCGTGGCAGCGTCGTTGGAGCTGGCCAGGTCGCCTGATCATGCCGGGGTGTGACGCAGCGCACCCCAGGACTGCGGTGCCGGCGTTGGTGCTTGGCTGCGCCGGTAACTCTGCCTTGGGGGGCGGAAATGGACGCTCATTTGACGGTGCAAGCCGTGGGAACGCGACCTCGGACGCCACAGATTGGCGGCAGTGCGAGGGAAGTAAGATCAGCGCTGTTGCAGGCGCGAGCGGTGAAGCTTGAGGCAGAGCTCGCACGCGTGCGTGCCGAGGCCGCGAAGCGCGAGCTGCAGCTGGTGGCGGAGCGGGACGCGCGCGGCGAGCCGCGGCACTTTGAGGAGCTGAAGAAGTTCCACGACTCGTACCAGCAGGTCCGGGGGTCGCTGCAGCGGTGCCTCGAGCTCCTACAGGTGCGCCCGGCCGCTGCGCCTCGTCTCTTTGGCACGGCCGGCACACCCCTCGGCGCACGCCCCTCATGGTACTGTTCGACTCTGTCCACATAGCATGGCGCCAAATGTAGGCGCCTGCGTGTGGACTGCTGAGAGATCCTCCGGGGTACCTCGCTGGTACCTCCGCAGCGCACGTGCGGTTGATGTGCGGGTTCTGGCTGGTCGGCCGGCTCCATTTCAGTGGGTGGCAGCCGGCATGCGGCTGAGGTGTGTCGCTGGGACACTCTGGAGCGTCGCCGCCATGCTCCAGTGGCGGCCGGTGCCGGACACATGCGTTCGTGCGCTTCTTGAGAGGGTGGGCATGATGCTGATGTCGAGATTCTCAGCATGTGCTTGGGGACAGTGGCCGGCGGTGTGCATGCGGCGGTCGGGGAAAACGCCGCTTGCGCATGCTTGTAGAGACGGCGGGCTGGGTGCAGACAAAGGCCAAGACCAAGGAGGAGTTTCCGGGGACACTCGACTCGGCTGCGGATGTACGTGCGGAAGCGGCCGAGGTACAGGTGCAGGAGCTGCGAACTCGAGTGGCGGACGCAGAGGCGGAGGCTGCTGCGCACCGTGAGGCGCACGACGCGGCACTCACAGCGCAGGCTGAGCTCCAGAGCATGCTCACCGCGGTGTGCGCATTCGCAGACGACCCCCGCGACCTTGTCACTTGCCGCGCGGCGGAGGCTGCCGTGAAGGCGGAGCTGGCTGCTGTGCGTGCAGCGACCGCCGACGCAGCGGCGGTCGCAGCCACGGCGGCGCCGGTCGCCGAGGCTGCGGCTGCCGCCGCAGCCGAC
>JAUMHO010000009.1:1800333-1850770 GCA_032360965.1 Ulva armoricana
GCGCGGCGGTGGAGGCGGCGCTGTGGCGTGCGCGCGCGACGGCAGCGCGAGAGGCGGTTGCGGCCGCGGCGAGCCGCGCAGCGGCAGCGGAGCGGGAGGTTGCGCGGCTGAGGGAAGACCTCGAGGCGGCGAAAGATTACGAGGGATCGATGATGAAGGAGGTCAGCGACACTGGGGAGGCGTTTGCAAAACTACAGGGAGAGCGCGCGTCCCTGCTTGAGAAGTTGTCCGCCTCCGAGGCTGAGTTGCAGAAGGCCAAACGGCAGCTGATCCAGGTGCACTCACGTGAACCGCCTGCATGCTGTGATGCATGCGGCCCTCTGTCAAACCCGTGCAGCCCGTGGCCTGTGGGGAGGTCCAGCATGTGCCTGCCGGGTCCTTGTGCCGGTGTCGCCGGTACCTGACCGTGGAGGCTGCCACCCTGCAGTGCTCCAAGACGGTGTCAGTAAAGGACGACGAGATCTCGCGGCTGCTGGCGACCCACGGGGAGCGGGACGTCGCGGTCAGCGTCGCCGAGACGCGAGCGCGGGAGGTCACAGAGGCGCTCGCGGAGGCCGCCCGCGTCGCTGGTGAGCGTGACGCGGCGCGGGCCGCAGAGCAGGCCGCGCTCGCGGCCGCCGCAGCATCGCGCTCTTCGGCGGCGGACGCGGCCGCGGCGCACTCGGAGCTGCTGCGGCAGGCCGGCGCAAAGTCGGCCCGCATCACCGAGCTGGAGCAGCACGTCGCGGAGAAGGAGAGCAAGCGACTGCGCGCGGAGGACGCGGCGCGGGTGCGCTGCTTAAATAAAGTTAGTCAGCGGCGGTACTTGCCTTGTTGTGCTTGTTGTGCCCGATCGCGGACCACAGCAGAATACTGGTTCATTGGCAATCCCCACATCTCACCAGTCCTCTGCCGCTTGCTCCATACCTTTCAATTGCTATTGCTGGTGGCGTTTGCAGCGGCTCCGTCAACAGCATAACATTTGCTGTTTGCTCTTCGAGTGAGATCCATGCATCCCGCACATGCGGCGCATGCAGGCAGAGCTGCTTCCTGGCTGCCTGTCTCGCTTCCCAGTGTCACACCTGGAGTGTGATCGGGCTCCCGGCCTTGTACATTCGGCGCTACCTCCATGTGCCTGAACCACATTGTTGTTGCTGTTAAACCGGGGCGGTCGCCGTGGCTCTGTTATGGAATTGCGCGTGTGGCAGTGGCGGTGAGCTGCATGCAAAGGCGAGTCGTGCCTGTGCGTTGCTACTTGGAAACCAACCAGCCAGTGTTTGTTCACTCTGCCCATAATCCCCTGAAACACTTGCAGACTCGGCAGAAGCTTACTATTACGTATATCACAAACAAGCCCGTTGGGTGGAGTCCCTATCTCGAATCAATTGCAACTGGCCATATGACGTATGTCCCAGGGGACAAGAACATGGTGGCAGACGCAGTCTCTCCAAGGCAACACACTTGCCTGAAATATCCTCGCAACTGCAGCATGCATGACGTACAAGAGCGGCAGTGACAGCAGCACCGTGGCTGCAGGACCTGGAAGAGCGCGTCGCGATCTCGCGGCAGGGCGGCGCGACGAGGGAGGAGCTAGATGCTCTGCAGGCCTCCAATTCGCAGCTGAAGGATTTCATCCAATGCGCCGTCTGCAACACACGGCCGCGGAACCATGTCATCACCAAGTGCTTTCACACATTCTGTGGGCAGTGCGTGGGGCAGCGCGTCACCGCGAGGTCCCGCAAGTGCCCGAAGTGCAACATCGCCTTCAGTGCGTCAGATGTGCATGAGTACTTTGCATGAGGTGGCCCCTGCCTGCGGCCCAGGCATGCTCGCACATGCGGACCCCCGCGCGGACGGAGCTCCCATCCTCCCCGCAGGGCGCGGCCACCACGCGAGTGGCATGCATGTGGTAGGGTCTGGCTTTCTCCATGTCCTACAGGACAAAAATAGTAGCATTTTGATATTGCAAGCACCACAAGCAGCATGCCGCGGCCATGCTTGCGACGTCGCCACTGCCCATGGCGATTCGGGGCTCTGGCCGACTGGGCTTCATACCAGGCAGAGCGCACTGGCCAAAACCCATGAACCGGCACTACTCTCTCACCTGTCAGATGCACAAAGTATTGAGAGGTGGAACTGGGTAGGTTGAGGTTGTGACGGTTGCAACATGGACTCATACATGCACAAGAGTGCAAGTGCCACAACTTTGACGATGTCATCACTTCAACACAGCAACCAGCAGTTTCCATTTGGTAACACGTGGTGCCTGGAAGAGTACTTGCACAACTGGCAACACCAGGCCACTGCCGCTGTGTTTGTGCTCTCCACCATTCAGCATGTGGCGAATTTGACTCCGTTTGACCCACTCCTTCTTGATCTCCTCCTCCACGCTGTGCAGCAGCTGTCCTCGCTGCATCTTTGCTGTGGCCACTGAGGATATGCTGATCGCTTGCATTTTCACGCCTTGCTGATGTCCCATACATGCTCCGATCTGCATCACTCAGTTCAGGCTCACGATGAATGATTTTCAATGCTGTTCTGTGACAGTACTGTTGAACATGGAGTGATCCATGCCACGTTCATTGCGCATGTGTCTAAAGTGATGACACCGTAATACATACCACCACTGCCCGCTAGAGTCTCAGGACGGTCAAATCATGTGCAGCAGGACGCATGGGAAAAACTGTCTTACATCCATGTTATGTGGCATGTGCGAACAGCTAGAAATCGTGCAGCATGTTGTTGACCACATACATTGTGACATGCAGCCAGGTCCACACACTCCCAGATCCCCCGACATCCTACATCTACTGCCATGACAAGCACCTGCCATGGCATGCGATCACGAGCCACAGCTAGTGTTGCAGCGCTGCTGTAGAGCCTCCCCTGTTGTGTCCACACCGCAGACCTCACACCACCTGTCGAGCTGCATCAAGTTAGCTAGGCAATGTACATCCACGGCTCCCACCTGCCCTCACACATTATTCAGCATCGAGCTGATGACTACAAACATCTCCAGTGGGCATCATGTACCAGATCATCGGAGTCGACGATGACTCGGATACCTCGATGATGCCCCCGAGGCAAATGTGCAGCATGGCCTTATTGTGGGGCCATACTATCTTGCTAAAACTATGCATATTACCATGTACATGGCTGCCCAAGAGCAGCCGCACTCTTTGCCGTTTGCCGAGCCCCCAAAACACTACGGCCCGCTCCGTGCCAAGTTGGACGATTTGCGGTGGCGCTGGCAGTACCGCAGCTGACCAGCATGCTTGGCGAACTGAACTGCGCTGCATGCATGGCATGCTGCCGCTCATCCGCCGCCCCCCACATCTTGGTCGGGTGGTCACGGGTAGTGCACCGCACAGCCACGCTGCAGCTGCCCTCGACCCATGGCCGCCCGACAACACCTGCAAAAACCCTTGCAGAAACCACTGCACTGAGATGCTCCCGGACCAGAGTCGAGAGCTGTGGCCACGAAGCGACACTGAACCCGCGGCCACCGGACGACACGCAGAACCTACCGGATCACACGCACGGTCGCCGGCCGCAGCATGAACAAGTCAGCACGCTCCCGCAACCTCTCACGCGCAGCGTGTCGCGCCTCCCGCCGTGTCACCTCCTCCCTCCCCCGCTGCTCCCCGCGGGCGCGCATGAGCAGCCGCATGCGCACCACGCCCGCCACGGCCACGGCAACCATGATCGTGATCAGGATGACGCTCGCGCCGAGGAAGCGGTTGCTTGCAAACATGCTGGATAGGCTAAAGAAGAGTGCGATCCAGAAGACGAGCAGCGCGACGGCGCACGCGTAGATGCCGATAGCACGCCGCCGCGCCCGCATCTCCTCCTCGCGCTGAAACCCGTCCCGATTATACCGCTCCAGAATCGCCTCGCTCCGCAGCGTCTGTAACCGGCACCAGCACCATCACTTATTCAACACGAAAGCTCCCGTTGTGGCACACACGTCAGCTGCATGGCCAGCACAGCACAGCGCAAGCAGGTAAAGGAAACGGGCGTAGCGACGGTGAGTGCAGGAGACATAGCAGTAATAGCGGCGGCTGGATGCCGTCTATCTGCTGCAAGTGCGGGTACATCCCAGTGCAGCTAGCGGTTGCGACATGGGAGCAGGTGTTGTATGGGCATGCGCGCAGCTGTGCTGAGTCGTGGGCAGGCGAGACAGGAAAGCACAGCAACGTACATAGATCTGGAGTAGCTCCTCGAGAAACGCCTGCATGCGCTCTTGCGCCCGGCGTTCGTCTTCGGCACTCATCGGAGGCTCGTCATTGCTGTTCTGCTGTTGCAACCGGACGACGCGCACCGCCCCCTCCAAGCCCCCCCGGTCCCCAAGCCGCGCATTGTTTAGGTCCAGCCGCACTGCTGTGTGATCTGCGAGCTGTATGCTGTGGCCAGGATACAACGTCCAGGGGGATCTGCCGCTGCGACGGCCGGGCTGTGTGGTGGCCGCAGCGTGGCGCTCCTGAGCCTCCACAAGAGTTGACATCAAGGCGTTGACAA
This sequence comes from Ulva armoricana, assembly GCA_032360965.1. Classification (NCBI taxonomy): domain Eukaryota; kingdom Viridiplantae; phylum Chlorophyta; class Ulvophyceae; order Ulvales; family Ulvaceae; genus Ulva; species Ulva armoricana. Next base: position 1,804,831 of record JAUMHO010000009.1, read on the forward strand.
CTTCATCCTTGTAGACGCTACCGCAGATTTCGCACTTGAGCGCCAGGTTTTCCATGCACCATGAGCGCAAGCAGGAAAGGTGCGAGTATTTCACAGAGCCAGTGCACTGGCACGGCTCCACCATGTCGTCTTGGTTGTCGCTACTCAGACAGATGCGGCATTCATTGCTTCCATGCTGTGAAGGTCCACCTGCAGAAGTTGGTTCGTGCGTCCCAGCAGGATAAAATCAAGCATGCCCGTGCTTGGCGCTGTTGGGTGCCACAGTCCAGTACACGGATACAGCAGAGCTACTTTGCCTACACCGACAGTCTCCCACAGCATGTTACAAGGTCCTGCAACCAGGGCGGCTGTGACAAGATAGATCAGCTGGCGGTGCGGGAACGTGGCGACCTGCATGTTGTTCACAAGAGCCACAGGAGATGAGTGATGCCGCTTGCGTCATCCTGGATTGTCATTCTGTACAAAGCATAACGCTTGCAAACTAGTCGATGCCTACAAAATTAGAGATTTGCCTTTATCCTTTTTGCAGCGCTGTGGCAAGCAGGATAGATGCGCTGTTTTCGATACCGCTTTCAACTCCATCGTTGCGATGATCAACGGCAGCACCGCATGCATAGGCAGTGGGGTGACTCGACACAAGTAATGATTTGTGGACTAACTTCAAAGCGATGGTTAGCGTGTAAGACAATCGTGATGATGGACAGGTGACGAAGGAGCGATGAAGCGAGGGCATGCCTGCAGCGTTCAACTTGCCTGAAGCATCGTGTAAACTCAAAGTACATGTATCGTGTTGATCTTCGGAGGTTCTTCCAGAGTCTGCTGCGGCTGCTGCCGACATCTCGGCATCCGGTTCGCCTGCACGTTGTGTGGGGTCGCGTTAGTGTGAGGTATTGGCAAAAGGCGCCACTGCAGACAGACTCGAGCACGCCAAGATACGGGGTGATCATTGCTATCATAAGCGCATGAATCGCGGTCTAGCCCATTTTGGTGCCGTGGACCCGGTACTGTGCGAGAGCAAGACCGCAGGGCACCTTGTTGTCCCATGTCCGAAAAAGTGACCGTCAGTGGAAATTAATAACCCAATTTACGTTATCAACAGATTCGCCGTCAAGCTCCTTCATGGAAAGGCCATTTGCGGAGGTCAGACAGCAGACGTTTATTCACTGTGGGATAGAGCTGATCAATCCGGCGGAGACAAGCGCCGGCAATACTGCCATGTCATACGTCACTCACACTCACACGCAAGTCGGTGGCGTTCTTAGGTGCAGCTTTACATGTTCGTTTTGTACTTTGGTGATGTGGTGTGTAGAATCATGCATCTTTGCATGTCAAGCATGCAAATAGCGGACGATCACCATGCGTTTCGGGAGCCATGCGTTCACAGCAGACAAGATCCAGCGCGAAAACGCTTGGTTGTGAGTGCATCGCAATGTCGACAGATGTCCGACTCGGTGTCGACCCTCCTATCAGATGGGGCCATTCTCGAAATTGCGACGCTGCAACAAAGCGTTGCCACTACGCTGCCTGGTAATATCAATCACAAGCAGCGGGCATTTGTCGACGCAACACCATATTCCCCAGGTACACAATTCGCCGCTTCTATGCCACTGACGTAGGAGAAGCGCAGCAGTGGATCATCTCCGACATGTACATCCACTCAGGAGCAATGGCTGCTGCGTCCGTTGACACACATTTTCATATAAACTGGAAATTCCATTTAAACTGAAAATCCGGGCAAACATGATACAGCACCATCAACATTGGGTAACATGCACGTGCACTGGTACCGATTCGTTAGATTCGCATTCGACAGTGCTGTCGAAGTGGCCCTACAAGCAGCATTAGCGCCACCGGCCGCGGAAGACATAGCCAATGCTTATGTGTGCTACACGGAGAATGACACAGATTCCCTGCATCGACATGCGTGGTTGTGCTTGGCTGTGTACAGTACCCATTCGTTGATTTGGTCACATATGTCCATATGTCAGTCAATCGACTGGATCAAGCCGAGAACTGAAATATCGGTCTCCTTAAATTTCGATGCCGTCAGATGAACAGGCTGAAAACTGAATTGAGCCCAGTGCGCAAAACAATACTTACACATCGATGCAGAGCACTACATGCACAGGCCTAGGTGCTGCGGCTTGCCCTGACTGCTCACAGTGATAACTGCGATCTCAAGAACGTCCCTCCTGTACTACGTACTACTCTGTACCTCGCTAGCTTCTGAGCCTCGCTAGGCCGTTCGCGGTTCTGGCTGATGCTGGCAGGCAGGCAACGAGGCCTCGGTTGAACTCATGATCAGCAGCAGAAGCGTAGCTCAAATCGAGCGGACACTCGGCAGTTGCGTGTGCATGCCGGTCTAGCGTAGCAGCCTACGCTACGTATCTATTCGCTGTATGGGACAAAGCGAGGCTGCACCATGGCGAGCCCGCAACTGAGTTCGTCTGCGAAGTCGCGGAGACGCTGCGTCCGACAATATCTTGCCAGGGCGTTTCCTGTCCTCATGTAGATCCGATAGCAAACGGTCTGTTTACCTGAGGGGAATGGGCGGGGGCAGGCGCAGGGTGCAAGTGATGCAGCTGCGCCGCCTTGCGATGCCCATGTCATGAAGTGTTCCTATTATATCACATATACAGCTGCAGCGCGCCCATGGAGGTAAGAATTTCCTTCACAGATCGAACCTATCAAACCCCGGGCTTGTCGGCTGTGCAAAATTGCACAGGGGCTGCGCAATGTTGTGCACATAAGGCCTACTGCACTCCGACCTTGTGATGGATGGTGCCCAGGCATTCCATGCTGGCCACAGGATCCCGTAGCTCTGCCTCGCTGTACTGGTGAACCGCGATTTATGTGTGTGGCTCCAGCATACCGCATGGTTTAACGGCAGCTCTTATTTGGGTTTGGCGTGATGCCCGATTCCTTTGTTTTTTTTCCCTCAACATGCCTCTACCCAACATCCATGACACTGACAAACTGCTCCTCATGGATATGCACATACAAGCAGCATGCAACAACCTACAAGAAAATGCTATTACCTGTACAGTAAGAGGACAAGTACAGGTTGGACTTCTATGCATATTGTGAGCTGCTCCTCATGCTCCGAACAGTACAGACTAGCACTGGCTTACATCTGTCCATCAACGTCAGTACCAATACTACATGTGATCTAATGGGCTCATCGCCAAAGCCAAGCCATGAAGGATTGCTTCAGCACCGAGATCATGCCATGAGAACAGCACGTGCATGTCAACAAGAGCTGCGCCGGTCTTGCTCGAGTAGCACCATCACAATGCCCCTGTGCGAGCAATTGCAGCGACTGTGTCCAGCATCGGCAGTTGTCCCGGCAACATGTGATCCGGGAAAGGGAGCACCACATGCTCGGATGCCGGAGTCTTCCATGAATTGGCGAATTCTGTGGGCACTGCTGGCCTGCATTGTAGTATCGCCTCCAGAACACCTGGCTCCGTGCTGATCCGCCGCAGAATTCCATTTGCTTGGAACACAATCACATATACCTGCACGCAATTCTATGGGCCTCGGCCTTGCTCTGTGGAAGCTTGTCTTTTGAGCCCAGGAGCTTCATGGAGTGCCAATCGTGGCCAACTGAATGTCCAGAACGTGTGTTGATGATCCAAAAAAAATCGTCATCTGGTGCCTGTGGTCTGATGACTTGCCCGTTCAGCTGCGTCGGCAATTTCTCAGACGACAGTCGCTTGCACCAACGTGGATCAGGAGCAGCTGACCTCCACAAGCAAGATGTTGCCAGCGCCGCTTCAGGATTAGTTCGATTGAACAGGCTGGGTCATTACTACAAAACCGCATCGGGCTTCCCCATCATGATCGCTATCATCGTGGTCAATGCCAGCGTAGCTTCTGCCCAACCGCCTACATCCATCTCTCCTCTAGCATGACAGTGTGATCCTTGTTTGAATCCACCCAAACTACACCAACCCATTGAAGCGTGTACTCCTTGGGGCATCATCGTGGATGCAACCAAACGTTGACCACATCAACCGTCTGAGTTCTACTGGTCCCCACACTCCAACTAGCTTTGCAGAGGCCAGCGCTGCATTCTCAAACAATCACATGTGATGGTTGTCGTTTATCAACGGCACTTCCAGCCACGTACACTCCCCATCTGCTCCCCAGTGCTAACCGGTGTTTCATCGGCCGGCAGGTGTCACAGCCTCAGGCCTATCCACACTGTGCTGCTACATGCTACACTGCCACACTACAGCTGTACACCTGTAGCTGGCAAGTGCTGCTGCTCATGCCACCATGATTGACACGGCGCATCAGCGTCTCCGTGCGGCTGTATCACAACCCCCATGTTGCTCAGCTTGCTTGCATCACACTCGACACTGTGCATACACACCATGCACTGGCCACGCAGCACCGCAGTCTAGCACACACCTTGTGAGACAGCAGGGCGATCAGCGGCGGCAGGGCGTCCGCCGCAACGAGCGCGGCCGCCGTATGCGTGTCCGCCGTCATCAGCCAGAGCGCGGCCGACGCGTGCTGCAGGCACGCCACGCCGGGCCGCCGCAGTAGCACCGCCAGTGCCGGAACCAGCGGCCGCACCACCGCCAGGGCCGCTGCGGCGCCACCGCTGCCGTCGCCGTGCGGCGGCCGTCGCTCGAGGCTGCCCCGCAGCAGCTGCACAGCACCGCTGCCTCGTCAGCTCACCTGCCAGACCCCAACCACCCGCCTGGACCCGCACCCCCAGTTCCCGATGATCGCCACAACCACTCAGCACTGACTTTTGGAACTCTCAAACATCCTACTCAACAGCCGGGCTTGTAGTGCCACAACGATTGACCCCCTGCTATGAGAGCCCATCATTACCAATCAGTGCTGCAGCAAGTCGAGATCGTCCCCAGTACCCCCCTGATTTCATTGCGATACCAAATTACACGTGCAAGCTGACGTATCCGGCACACGTAACCGTGCACTACTGCTGTGCTCCCTGACAACCATTGCGATGACAGCGACTTACCCTCGCTAGCAAACGCGCCGACCCGTCCTGAGAACGGCGCTGCTCGTGCAACATGCGAGACAAGCCCATCGATCAGGGTCACCCACACATGTGTCTGTTCAGCCGCGCGCAGAGCTCCGGCGCGCACGGTGCAGGTTTCCGGATCTGCCTTGCACAGTGCAAAGGCTGCCAGCATGAAGTGCAGTCAGCAGGGCGGGGCAGCACCAGGGCGATGATCGCTGCGGCCTTGCTTGCCCACACGTCCGGGCAGTGCAGCAGGCCGCCGAGCATGTGGATCACGTCTGCGTGCTGCCGCCGCGTCAGCTCCTGCCGAAGGTGAGCCGCAGTGTCAGCGTCAGCCTGCGCCAGGTTGTACAGCAGCAGTACCAGCGCCCGTCGCTCCTTGGGGCATGATCCTGCAGACAGTGGTGGGCAATCCGGTAATTTTGATAGAGATAACTCCGAATTACCGCCTGGATGACACATGGACATCCAACGCAGTGGTGCATGCGCATTGTTGTCGTGAAGCGGCGCCTGCAATAGCCAAGTGGTGATGAAGCCAACGCTGAATGCACAAAAGGTGAACCACAGACCTGCGTTGAAGCAGAAGCACGCTGGCATCGCCAGCTTGGTGTGCAGTTCCCAGCACGACTGCCATGCTTCGTATTTGGGGGGGGCAAGTGCAGAAGGAACAGGGAGCGCGTATCAGCGAGGAAAGGTGGCAGCACCCATTAGTGCCTGGGAAATGAGATGTCGGAGTGTGATAGCCGGCAGAATCTCGGGATGGAAGGCTGGAAACAGTGCCAGATGCGCCAGGAGGGTGACGGCAGCCCGGCGGATGCCTCGCCCTTCTTTGCCGTGCTGGGCAGCAGCCAACGCGGCGCAAGCAGAGTCCAATGCAGCCGGCTTGACACGCTTGAAGACGGGCTTCAGCTCCGCTGTCGCTTCGGCGATGTCATCAGTGGATGGGTCCACTGGTCGCAGAAGTGCGGAAAACATGTCGAGGGATGACTCCAGCAAGTCGTGACCAGATGCAGAGCTGCCCAGAGGAGGTGCGTTACTTGAACCTGACACCAGAGCTCTGGAAATGCCGGAATCCAGCATGGACTCTCGAAGCTCGATTGCATCAATGCCGTCTGACATCAGCAGTGACGAAAGTAGCTGTATGCATACTTTTTTTAGCTCTGCAAGCAGCTGCGTTGAGACTTGGCATGAAACAATACACCGACAAAGGAAGGTCCTGAGAGGACGGCGCGACGGATGCAATGTACTTGGTTTTTATCTCCCGGTTACGGTGTACATTAAGGATGCCATCGCGGGGTTCCAGTTGCTGGAGAGCTGCAACGTGCCGTGCGCCAGAGACATGTGAAGACACAAGCCACCAATATGTGCAGACATGTACAAATGTAGTTGTAAAAGCCGTGAATTGCGCTATGGGTGCATGATGATGCAAGCTAGGCTGCATTGCTTGTGGAGCAGTAGCCCCACCTGTGCTCTACACGAAACACACGCATTGCGTCCACTGCTGTCAGAAGTCACTGGTTCACTGCAGCATTATGCCATGCATCTAGTGAGGCTAAACATCAGCATCAGTGCATTCAGGTGAAGTACCTGAGGATCCTTTTTGTAGGCTGGCGATCACCAGTGGCACTGCACCAGCGTCAAACATGGGCTGATGCTTCGCTGGATTGACTGATAGGTTCCAAAGACAAGTAACAGCATCCACTGCACAGACCCATTCTGGACAGCCTTCTACAATGTCTCCGTTCAGGTTGGAAACGAGCAGAACCGTATCCCCCTTGACAGCGGGGTCAATGTGCAAGCTACCAGCGACCATGTTGCGCGCCTTACATGTGAGCACGGTTAAAGGTACCAAGCTGAACTTACTGGGGAACTATTTAATATGCATAGTGCCAACCTGAGTCCCGGAATCACAGCTGCCGCCCGCACCCGCCGCGACATGTACGCCCTGGCAGACCTGCGTCCGCAAATTCAAATGTCCCCTCTTTTTCGGGCAGCGATCATTGCCGTAGGTGGAAATTTCTAAATGAAAATTGACGAACTGGTCAGTGCAGAGGTGCTGCAAGGAGAGGAGCTCATTGGAGATGTTTCACTTTGGACATGCATATGAAGCATGCTTAGCCACAAAATGAAGAGAGACCCATGCGAAGCAGAAATGGGCTTATCATCTTGCAAAGCACAGCAAGATGCGGATTATACGGGTCAGGTTTCTTCTTGCATCGCACAGTACAAGTTGTGGGTGGTCTTGTCTCTGCGTGGAGGTCCAATGTTACAGACCCAGTGACTATGTTCCTTCGCCCCCTGTGCTCCGAACACCATAGCTGTCGGCCACAAACATGGTGAAACACATCGTTTCGTAGACTTCCACGTATTCTACAGCTCTTCTCGGGCATCTGAACCTCCTTCGTCTGTACCGCTGGTCTGGCTTTCTTCACAATGACCAACTAGCCTTTCACACAGGAACTCATCAAGACCTGCGCGCACAACATCTCTCACTTAACACACCAATCGCCAACACGACCTTCCGTGAGGGTTAACGGCAGGCTGCCATGCAGCTTGGACTTGTTTGTCACCAGCACAAAGCGAGGCAGAGGACTGAAGAACCACTACACCAGCATTGGCTGGTGTTCACCTACACGCGCACTGCTGGTCAGCAACGTGAATCGCCAGGAGCAGATCAGGCCGCTAGCGATGCCAGGCTGTACCACATGATTCGTGATGTAGTGGGTGATTTGTGCCGCGACTGGTGCGGCCAATGCAGACCCGCGGCATTTCAACAGCACATGTGCATCAACACTGTGCCTTCTATAGGAGTGTCAAAGTGAGCTATCACAGCACTCCCAGACTCAGCAGGGTTGCACACCCTCATGGTGAGTTGAATCCGAAGCCAGGTACTTCGCGAGAGAGTCCTCTGAGCGCTCAACCACACCATAACAGTAGTTTTTTAGCCGCTTGCTCATCTGCTTTGCGGGCTCTCCTGTTAACTTCTCGTAGCTACTGTAGCTGTCTGCTCCTTTCAATACCCACGCCCACTCTTCCTCTGCCTGAGCTTCATCCGCGGAGTCGTTCGGTTCTGGTGCTGCTGGCTTGGCGAGACCATAGTTGGACATGTCCTCACACAGGTCATCAAGGATCTCTGACGCCCGCAGTTCACTGACCCTGCACATGGTCGCCATCTGTACAGTGCTGTTGATTTCCAGACTCGCGCCTTGCATGAAACACAACACATGATGGCGGCCACAGGTCATAATCCACAACGGCAGCACACTTCATGTGCCGTGCCGCGTCACCAAATGCACCCAGGTGTGCTGCTGCCACGCTATCATTGATGTGAACCATCGTGGACGGTGTCAGTCAGAATTCCTGAATCTACCTCAGCTTGGAGGCGACTACCGGCGCCTGGTGTATCTGGATCTTCACATCGGTATCTCACGCATGCCAGTGCATTATTTCCAGGCACTGCATTGGGAATCTTTCTGACATGTTTGCAGCGGAATTGCTACAGGTTGACATGCTGTTGATGATGTGTGCGCTTCACAATGAGTGTCGAGCCGGACATCACCGGGCTAGGGACACTGCGAGGCCACTGGATCGCACTTGTAGTCGATGACTTTGCCATATCGTTTGCCATCCTTGTCTAGCCGATGCCTCATGTCCAGGTGATTGCGGACGCGCTCAGATGAGAGCCTGCCCAGGAAAGCATCCTGCATGTAAATGATGTGCATGCAACATGTGTGCATTTGGAGTCACTACACAGCCTTCTGTTGACTCAAAAGATGACATTTTTTGCATCATATCTCCACGTATTCATTCAGTCAGAGCCAGGCGCCCTCAGAACTGGCAAGAGCATGGTATGTCCTGTTGAACGTAGGAAGCAGGGGACACACTAAATACTGGATAAACAAGTGCACGAAAGTTTGTACCTTGGTACACTATAACACATTTATCCGGCCTGTCAGAGGAAGGATCTAGACGTAGGATGCCGTAGCGCACCGCAACAGTTCGGCAAGCTTCGCACTTCTGAAACACAGGCGAGGATGCGGTTACTGACATCGAAAAGAAGCAGATGAAAATCCCCAACACAATGATGGCGTTCATTATGCAGAGGATGCTCGAGTGGGCTGTGCGTGTAACCAGCGAGCGAGCGGGGTGGGACTTCAGGAACGAGCACGCCAGAGCGCGAGTGAGGCGGTTGCGGAATTCACTAGCTGACCGTATGGGCAGAATACAATAAATATAGTAGTGGTTCGCTGACTTGAGCTTCAGTATATGGAAATTGAACAAGTAAGCGGTGTCCACACTTCCTCCAGTACTCCCTGTCAACGGGCGGGAGAGCTGTTCCTCGCAGTCTTCCGAGTAAGTTATAGAGGTCCACATCTAGGGCAATCTTACAGCAATGAGCACGACCGTGTGTTCGCATACCCATGCTGTGGATCAGCAGCCCTGAGTGTGAAGTGGTTTATGGGACTCGGAGCTACCTCGGCGTGGACACACCAGCATCGCAACTGAAACATTTCGAAACATGTGAAAGCAGTCAGCAAGTTGTTTGCTGAACCTACTTGAGAATGTAGTTGTGGCGAGCAGGCGTGGAGTTAGCTTCCACTGCAAACAGGACAACTGAGAATTGACATACAAGTTAACGACATGGAAATGTCCTTGCCGTGTGGTACATACGGCACAACGCAAGTTTCTATATAGATTGCAAGTAAGCTAAAACTGTGCGCTTGTGGGGATGTTTGTCGCCTGGACGCAATCGTGCTTCTGTTTGGGGGCAGCCTCGTGTGAATTGGGGAGTGAACAAGGATCTATTAGAGCAGCTACTCTGCTGCAACAAACGCTCGGTATCAAGCTGATTGTGATGTTGCGTAGTGCACACAGCATGTGAGGGCACCTGGTGCGATGATGCCTGTTGCTAATACGGGTAGGAATGGAGATAGATAGGTACGCCTGCGGACGTCCCTGGTGACACTGTTCCATGCATTTGATCCTGTCAGGGCTGCGGCTTGTAATGCAAACAATCACATTTGGCTCGGGGATGCGACGACGCTGATGGTCCTCATTCACATACATGCGCTTGGGCGCAGCTGGTAGCACGTATGCCTTGTTACAGGATACAGTAGCCCAGAAACATACCCTGGATTCACCATGGGAGCGGCGTCCTCAAGTCCTAAAGGCTCCGAGCTGTCGTGGCCAGTCACTGAGTCGACGTTAACCGAGCCCACGCTTCGGCCACTCTCACCAGTGCCCGAAAGCGACACACGAAGCACCCCCGCAACACCGCGCAGCATCGAGGTGACCCTCAGGCCTTCCTCTCCCTCCCGCAGCGATCCTCTGAGCTCCGAACCGCCCACATCCCAGCACCATGAGCCCCATGTGGGAGACACCACTACGCCACCACTGACACAACCTCCCAACGACTCCATATGGGAGAGCAACTCCATGTTCAACTCGCGCCCTGTAGACCCTGCGTCTCCCACAGGCAGCCAGCCCCCCTTCCCAGGCTTTGATCCCACAGGCGCCCCACCACCCCCTACAGCGTGCCACCCCCGCTGCACCACTCGCACGTACCTCCACAACACGCTAATCCCTTGGCCACGCTGGCTCCTCGGCGCCCGGGAGGTCGTGCTGGCTGACCCCGACCTCCGAGCATGCAGTATCCGCCGCTCCTCCCTCCCCCTCCCCGCTCTACAATCCCACCCAGTCAACCCTAGCGGCAACACCGCTGCAGACACTGCAACCGCATCGCCAGACACCCGCTCATTAACCGCTGAGGCCCCCCTTTCCACCGCCCGCTCTCAATCCTCCGCATCCGGAGGTCACTCGCGCCCAGACACTTCCTCCTCCGGCAGCTCCATCCTCTCGCGCCTTCTTCCCACCTTTCCTGTCATCGTCCGCGCACCTGACACCAACCGCGACACCACTGGGCCACCAACGCCGCCTTCTCCGGACCCATCCACGCCGGTTCTCACTACACCACCCCTCCGCCCAGCCGGCCGCATACCCTACGTGCTCTGGGCTGCTGGCGTTGTAACTCTGCTCATGATGCTGGGACTCGTTGTCGTGCTACCCATCACGCTGCGCAACCCCTCGCCTCCTGCCCCCGCGTTCAGCCTCCACAGCTCCACGACTGCATGCGCAGTCCAGGGACCGGCCGTGATGGGCTACCTGGCGGTCCCGCAGCTGCTCGATGGTGCCATCACGGCTCTGGAGACTTATGCAGGGGTGGCTGCGGAAGAATGGGTGCTGGACGGAAACCCCAGCACGGCCAGCCGCGCCAGACTGACGGTCCTGCCGCTGGGAAACCACGGCGACGTGCGCGTGCGTACCACGCCCGTGCTTGTTTTGCTGTGTCGTGCGGAACGACTTGGTCGCTGTTGCGTCATCGGCATGTGCGGGGCAGGAACGGCATGATGCGTGCTATGTGGCGCCGCATGCGCTCGCATGCACCCCTGCCAGTGCCGATGCTGGAGCATTGTGACGCGCGCTATGATGCAGGGATTGATGGAGCTGCATGTCGATGAGCCGTACGCTCTGCTGCTTCAAATCACGCAGCCCGACAGTGCCGCCGTGGATGGTGTCGCTGCTGCGCTCACATACTCCCATACCGTGGCAGCGGAGACGGCGGTGCTGAGCCGGGAGCGGCACCGCCCAGCCGCCTCTGTCCCGGCGGCACGGCAGCTGCGCAGCGCGCCAGACGCGGCGGCGCCGTGCACGCCGCAGGGTGTGCGGGGCTTCAGTGCGGGGGGCGCCGTTGTGCTGGGGCCGCTCGTGTTTACCGCCGCAGCACGCGTACGGCTGCAGGTGGAGGTGCTGGACCCTGGCGGCATCCGCCACACGCACGCGGTCGCTGCAGCCGTGGAGGCTGCGGGCGCGTTGACGTCAATAGGCGCTGGATCTAAGGTGCGCTGCGCCCTTTGACCAGCCGTGCGCCAGCCTGTTCTTTCGCTCGAGCTTGCTGAGTGGCTGGACTGTGCAGTGTTGGGTTGGGATAACCTACGGTAGATGCGAGATGGCACGGCCAATGCGATGCAGAAAGTCTGCATCGTGGGTGACTCGCATGTTTGAGGTGTCGCAGCCAAGTCGCCTAGCGACGAGCAAGCACTCGAAGCAGCACATACCGGAGCATCGCACAGCGCTTGCACACGGCTCTGCACGGGGGCTGCAACTTTGGCGATGTTTGCACACAGTGGGTATTCGCGGCACAGATCCCGCTCGCCCCACGCGCGTGCATTAGAATCCAAACACATGGTATGCTTTGGGGGACGCCAGCGCGTCAGTGTCTGCTGTGCTGCAGGGCATGCTGAAGCAGCCGCTGCTGAGGACAGCAGGAGCCACCGTGCTGCGGCCGGTGTTCCCGCGGGACCCCGCCGCTGGAACCTTCCTGCCTGTCGGCCAAGGTCCGTCACCCCGGCCACGGCGCCGCTGTGCTTCCTTCATGTCACCGGCCACATGCATGCGTTGGCGGCGCCAGTTACCGCAGTACGTTGTTGACGCTGGCGCCGTGTCGGCCTCGATGTTGCAGCAAAGCGCCATGTACTCGGCTGCTGCACTCGGCTATTGTCCACACCTGCTCCGCTGTTGTCTGTTTTGCTCCCTTGCCGCGGCTCCACTGGGCGGTGTGCCTGTGCCAGTGTAGGATGTTCCGTCGCTGGGCCGCGGCCTGCAACTCACGGCGCATGGAGTGAGCGCCAGCAGTGCAGACAGTGCAGCCTGTATCCTGTGGGATAGTGCTCCACCCTGTGTGCATGTGACTGGGGGTATGCGTCATCACCGCCGGCTTGCGGTGTGGGATACAGCCGATGCGTGCACTCAGCTCTATGCCGCGCATACATGCAGACGCGAACGTCACGGCAGCCGGTGGCAACCCCACCCCGCCGGCGGTGGCATCCCCGCAGGATTCCCCGGCTGATGCTGCGCCCATCACCGACACCGGCGCCGGCACCGTCACCGCCAGGCCCCCGCCCCGCCCGCCCCCCTTGCCGCCCGGGGGCGGTGCCGCCGGAGTACCCTCCGGGCCCCCAACCCCCCCAGGCCCTCCTCCGCCATCCCAGGTACCGCAACCCCCGAGCCCGCCGGCCGCCGAACCAGACGCCACTGTGATTTCAACCAGCGGCGCAGCTCGCGGAGCGCCGCCGGCCCCCTCCATCCCCCAGCCCCCACCGCCTCCTGCTCCGGCCGTGCCACCCACCCGCACACCACCGCTCCCTACCGACAGTGTGCCTCCCGCCATGCAAGGCCCGCCGAGCTCCGCGCCGCCCATACCTCCCCCTCCAAATCCTGCGCCGCCGCATGAGGCGACCATACCGCCCGACACCAGCGCGCCGCACGGCCCCACAGCCACACCGCCGCCCCCACCCGGCCCTGGCGGACGAGCATCCCACGATTCTGAAGTTGTGCCCAGCAGCGGCATACCCACCGAGTCTCCGTCACCGCCACCCATCCACTACTTTCCCATCCCACCCCCTGCAGGCGACAACGCCACACCCCCGCCTATCGCCCCTACGCCACAGCCGCCTAGCCCTCCCAGCACCACGGATACTCGCAGCGGTAGCACAGGCACCCCAGGGGCCCCTCCAGAGGCGCCGCAGAACCCTGCCGCACCACCGGCCCGCCCTGCCGCAACGCCGCCACCGCCTCCGCTCCCCGCAGCCTCTTCCGGAGGCCGGCGTGCCGATGCGCCTGCTGGCGACGATGCCAATGACGGCCCCGGTGCAGAACAGCCTGCCGTGGCAGCAGGCGGCGGTATGCCTGGCAGCACAGCTGAAGCGGACGTTGGCTCCGGCACTCCGGCGGGTCCAGGAGGTGCTGCGGGGGACCCGGCAGCAGACCGACTTCATCCCTCACCTAGAACAGGGGGGAAGCGGCCTGGAGCAATGGACGATGACGTTGGTTCCGCAGGCGTGGCTGGTAGCCCAACATCATCCGGAGCACATGTGCCGGCTGCCGCCGGGAGTATGGCTCCCGTTGAGAGTCCCGGTGCCGCAGGGGCAGTGTCTACAGGCGACCCGGCGCAACTGCCGCCCGCGCGCGCTTCGGGTGTCCCCTGGCCGGATATCGCCCCACAGCCGCATACAACAGCGCCCAGCACGCCGGGGAGAGACAGCAGACACAGGGATGGCATCCCGCCGGGGCATGCAATGGTTTCCGGGTCAGGCTCAGGTCCACCTGCCGACGAGCAGCCTGGCGCAAACGGCCTTGTAGCCCCCATCCCTGGTGCGTCCCGGGCTCCCACCGCGGCCACTCCGGAGGGAGAACAGCTATCAGGGGACGTGCCTGGTAGCCGTGGTCAAGTGCATGCTGCAGCGGAAGCCCCAGCCTCGCGAGTTCCGGCAGGGAGGGGTGCGACATCCGGGGGGGGCTCCAGGGACCCACGTGCCGCCGCGCAGGGGCCGGCTGCGGGGAGCGGTGCCGTACCTGGCCCCGCCCTCGGCAGCTCGGCGAAGGCTGGCCCGCTTGCAGCATCCACTGGAGAGCAGGAGGCCGACCCGGCTCTGCCTGCCGCCGCACCCGGTTCCCCCAGCAACCCTGGGAGCGCTGCCGGCTCACATGGTGGTCCCACACATGCGCCGGTCACTGAGCCACATGGCCCTGCGGCCCTGTGGCCTGCCTCTGCGCCACCGGCGTACGCGCAGGACCCCGTCGCGGCCCCGCGCACATTCGCAGCTCCCCTAGGGCCACGACCTTCCGTACGGCCCGCCGGTGCCGGTGTCCGCGGTGGCAGCTTTGAGCAGCAGGGCTTGGCACCGCAGCCGCTCCAAGGAGCGACTGAAGCAGCGCACACGGGCGCCCCTGAGGCCACGGATCCTCCGCAAGCGGTGGCTGATGCGCGCTCCTCGTACCCTGCAACATACCCATTCGGCAGCTCCTTACCGGTTGCCGCCGAACCATCTGCCACTCCAACATCCACAGCGACCAGCACGCCGCCGCTGCCGCCTGCCGGTTTCCCGATCCCGTCTGCGGCAGCCATGCACCCTCTGCCGGCGGCCGGCCACGGAGCGGTGCCGGCCACTGGGCCGGCTGCCTCTCCGGAGGATGCCCCCAGCTACATGAGGTCGCAGGCCCCTGTTAACAGTGAGGACAGCCCTCCCGCGGCGGGACCTGCTGTGACTGCAGATGACACTGACGCCCCCACCCAAAGCAGCCCTTCCAGTGGCCCTGCCACAGCAGTAGAGCCAGATACCGATGCCAGCCAGCCGGCAGCTGCTGCGGCTGGTAGGGTTCCAGATGTGCCGAGCCCCTCTGAAAGCGCTGCGCGAGATCATACTATGCCTGCTGGGGACCTGGGTGGCGACAAAACAGGCCGTGCTGGTGGGGATGGGGTGGTGCCGGTGGAGCCAGGGGATGGCGCTGCTGACGCCGAAGGGGGGATTGCGTCCGAGTTTGTGCCGGCGCCGGCAGACGGGGGCGTGCCACCTGCAGATGGCAGGGCGCCGGGTGGGGTTGCAGAGCCGCCTGCGGGCGATGGGCCTGCGGGGAGCGACGATGCCATCCTGGACCAGGGCCGCAGGGTGCCCGGGTCGCCCGCAGCAGCAGCTGGCGCAGGTGAGGCTGGCAGGGATGTATCCGGGGGTGCAGATGTTGGTGGCGCGGCGGGTTCCGCGGAGTCGCCGGCAGGGACGTCAGGGGATGTGGAGGGCGCTCCAGGTGCAGGGGCACAATGGGACGGGGCGGCGACGGAGACCCGGCCGGACGAGGGGGGGCGCGACGAAGGTGGGGGTGATGCGGAGCATGGCGATGGTGGTGACGAGCAGGACGGCACACCGGCTGTGGAGCAGACAGGTGCAGAGGATGGGGCAGGTAGTGGGGATCAGGTCGACGGCAATGGGGGCTCTCCTGGGATGGATGCGAGAGCGGATGAAGGCGAAACGGTGTTTGATTCGGGAGACGCCTCTGTGGGCACGCCTGTGGCGGCGGGCGGCGATCAGGATGCGCGCACCGGCAGCGACAGTGGCGCTCCGGTGTCAGCACCGCTGCCAGCAGCGGCGGGGTGGCCCGTCTCACAGCCTGCGGCTGCACAGCCCCGCACGGCGGCGCAGGGCCCAGTGCCGGCTGGGGGTGGCGTGGGGGGAGGTGGGGGCGTTGTGGTTGATCAGAGTGTGCCGGAGGGGCCGCCGGGGGGCGACACAGACCCCACGGAGGCTGTGCCGCAGTGGCTAGAGGAGGTGCAGGTGCCCGGGCTGGTGCTGGTCCGCTTTGAATTGCCCGGCGCGCACGGCGGTGTGGTGGCGGCGGAGGACGGCGGCAGCGGCACGCTGAGCACGCTGGCCGCTGCCTCGAGCTACGACATCGTGGCCACGGCGTTCCGGGTGCGGCACAACGGTCTGTCCATGCCGGTCGTCATGCATGCATGTGCTGCATGTCCCTTGGCTAACCACCTCATTCTGTGCGTCCGGGATGATGCCCAGACCATGCCATGGTTCCTAGCAGCCAGCTTGGGCAGCCGGCCGTTGACAGCTACGTGCTGAGTCTACCGCAGGCGGACGGCGTAGGCCGTGTTCTTCTTATTACCTAGGCCACCTTCTTATCGCCGGTGCTGAGAACATGTACCCGGCGCCCGGTGTGCTCGCCAATTCAGCGGCTACTCCATTCGTGGGGAGGCCTTCCTGTGATTCCGAGACATCGTCTCACACGTGTGTGGTGCAGGGTGCGGAAGGTATGCCAACAACAGAGGTCCCCGCGGCAGCGTTCCTGGCCGACGTGCGCACAGAGGTCACCCCTTGGCCGCCGCTGTCCAACCGCACCCTGCGTGCACCCGCGCCAGACGTATCTCCGGAGCCACCCCCGCGTGCATGGCGGGCCGGGATCGGCGCCGTGCGGGAGCTGCAGCAAACCAACGGCTCCACCGCGAGCCCAGAGTTTGGGGGGCTGGGGCTTAGGCGGGTGCTTGGCCCGGTGCCGACAGGGTTGGTTCGGCTGGAGGTCATCATGGAGCTGCAGGACGGCTCGCAGATAAGGAGGGTGGCCGAGGTGACCGTCGCAGGAGCAGCCGGGGCCCCCGCAGGAGCCAGTGGGCCGCCGCCGCCGCCACCGGAGCCGGCCAGCATGGGGGGGGATGGTGGTGGGGGGTGGTTCGGCGGCGGTGGCGAGGGGGCGGGAAGCGCACGCATGGTGCTGCTGGTGTACATAATGCCGCTGGTGGTGGTGGCAGCATTGGCGGCGTGGCTCGGATGGCGCTGGAGGCGGGCGCGGCGGGTGGGACGCGTTGGGGTTGCGGACGCGGTCGCCGAGGAGGATGAACTCCGGGGCGATCGCCTCCAGATGGTTGTCGCTGACAGTAGCTACGTGCGCGCCCCCCCTGTCCGTGTGTCTGTACCAGGTGTCGCCATGGTGCGATGCGTGACATGGTGTGACGATGTTGTTGATGAGAACTTGCACGTTCGAGCACGTTCTGCTTGCTGCCGTATCAGTGACGCCTGTCCACCGTGCTGCGTGTCCCGAAGATCCCCCAGGTGGTGCCGTGACCGTTGTTGGAGAAGGCCGGCTGCATTCGTCTCGATGCAGGTTTGGGGCTCATGCGCTCCAGCCAGGCTGTAGTCGGTCAGGTGCTGGCAGCAGCGCCCAGCCCACGCAAGCCGTGCAAATATGGCAAGAGTGTGTGGCCAAGCTTGAGGCGTGCCTGTGGAAGGCTGGTTGACTAGTGTGTCGGCGGAAAGCTTGAGCTGTGGCGATCACCGCGACATTGGTACGAAGCGTGGGTGGCCCCGAGGTCCAGTCTCGCTTGAGATTTGGGCAACGTGCGGATGAATCGTGGCGTGTGGGAGCTGTGTTGGTGGGTCTGATGCGGGACGTGGAAATCTGGAACGGGATTGCTGGCGTTGGGAACAGTGGGCGACTGTTGCAGCGACTCTGGATTTTGTGGAGGTCAGGCCGTTCCTCAGATTGGACCGGGAAGATGCGACAGATGTTACGGCAAGATTTTACGGCAAGCAATGCTGATTGTGGGGCTGCCAGTCTGAAGTGGTCTTGGTCTGCCCAAATAATAGTTCAACACTCGGAGGCTGGGTATATCACGCAAGAGGTACATGGTTTTGGATATGCAGGACGCCAACGATCCCTTGCTGTGGGCACTGCCTGCCAGGACAGGCCCACTTGATAGGCAGGACTCTTGTGCATCGGCCAAGGCTGAGCATGATAGCCACGAGACGCCCAAGAAGGCTACATGCGTGGACGCGGTGCCCGAAGGAGACGAACACGGCACACATGGACCAGGTGAGACAGGCGAGTCTGGGCCGGTGCTTGTGATGGAAGCACGGGACACTGGCACAGATGAGGAGGCGATCGCTGCATCACCCAAGGGCTCCAGGTCACCTGTGAGTTGCGCTCGGGGGGACTCTCTTCCTGGTGCCATCTCCAATGACGGTGCAGCAGCTGAAGTGGCAATCGAAGTTGACTGTACATCTGACGAACTGCACAGCGAATAACACGCTTGTGGAAGCGGGGTGGCTGGAGAGATGTAGGCGTTCGGTAGGAGAGTTTTTTTATTGAGCTGGAGTCAGGAATGCAGTGCTGTTAAGGATGGGAACTTGGACTGCTAGCACTCGCCGCCAACAGGAACTGGTTAATAGCGACCGTTTTTGTGCTTACGTTAGTCTGATGTTATTGTAACGAATGCTCTTGTGGTACTCAATGCCAGCATTCAGATGGTTCAGCTGTGGGCAGGGGCATGGCTACTGCACATCGTCACATCAACAAACTTTGCAAGAGG
Organism: Ulva armoricana; assembly: GCA_032360965.1. Classification (NCBI taxonomy): domain Eukaryota; kingdom Viridiplantae; phylum Chlorophyta; class Ulvophyceae; order Ulvales; family Ulvaceae; genus Ulva; species Ulva armoricana. Next base: position 1,823,535 of record JAUMHO010000009.1, read on the forward strand.
TCGCAGCAGCGCAATTTAACCAATGAAGCTAGCTTTGGTATCGTGGCTCTGCCTCTCCTGACAGGAGCTCTGTTTTCACCAGAAACAACCTTTACCTCATGAGTGTCCATATGCTGCAGGCTTGGCTTGTCCACTGGAACTGGGTTTGCGTCTGGAGGCAGCCTTTCTCCGCTTGCTGGTGCGCTTGGCCGGTGTTGCAAAAGCACGGGCGCTGTTCACTCGAATGGACAGCCCTTCTAGCACTGATGCAAACTTGGCGTATGTCAGCACCTTTCTTTGGCCAGGGTCGTTCACAATGCTGGCACCGTCAGCCTGCGCACGAAAGGCCTGCCATGATAGAAGCTGAGCCCTGTGTGAGGTGCCACACAGCACTGGTGACCATGTCATACTCAACCGAAACAGGAACGAGCCACAAGAAATTACGATCACATGATATCGCACCGAAACAACGTGGCGCTCCACGTATCCGTCAATGGCTGCAGGCGCGCTGCTCCGAGAAGCCATGGCGCTGGAAGGGCGCCTCCGAGCAGCTTTGTATCGATACCGCAGCCCAAGTGCAGCTGCACATTGATTTGCGTACCGAAGCATCTCGTTGATTTGATCTGCGTACACTTGCTGCATGTCGTGCACTGTCCCAGCTGGATACTGCGTCGGACCTTGGCTGGTGCCCATTGTGCCTCCATCCTGCCAGGCAGCAAGAATGGACGGAGACTCGGCCCTGGCAGGGTACCAGGATCCCGTAGGCGACTGGAAATAACCGTCCCTGCATTGCCTGGTCAGGAAGGCTTGTGTGCACGGCGTGTGCTGCATCCCTGTTAGCAAAGCTGCCGGATGGTCTGAATGCCCCGGGCCATCATCATCCCACAGCGACTGGCGATCCCGAAACGGTTCGCCCTCCCCCACACGAGACCCACACGACCCCCGGCCCCACCGAGCATTCCCCGCCGACTGCGGCCGCAGCCAACTTCCGCTCCGCGCTGCCAACGGCTGCATCTGCGTCCGCGGTGGTGCCCCCGCAGGGGAGTCATCCCACTCCTGCCGCCGAGGCTGAGCGGTCGCGGGCCGCAGCCGACCATAGTCCTGGCGCCATACCGGCAGCATTGCGGCCGCCCCCGGGTCCTCGAACAAATCTGATGCCGAATACAGCGAAGGTGCAGGCCGCGCCAGCTCCTCAAACCCTGGGCCCGTGTGATGATGCTGCGTGTCCACCTGGGCCATCGAAGCTTTCTGGATGGCGGAATGTTGCCGGGACGCAGATGCCGGGCGGCTGGAGCCTGGCAGGTACACGTACTCCAGGTCAGCTCCATCAGGCTGCATGGCCTCCTCCAAGTGCTGCTGGACGTGCTGTGGTAGATCACCTCCCTTGTGCACACTGCACGGGCACCCATGCTCCAGTCACTCGCTATCGCAGCCTGTCACTGGTAGACACCGTCACCACGAACATACTGCTGCCTCAACGTTGTTGTCAAACCAAGGCCTTCAGGGACAAACAACAAACCGTGCACGTGCTGGGATGCGTCCCACCACAACATGTCTTGCTGGACCGCTAGCTTGACAAACAGTGACCCAGAAACCACGTCAGCTGTAGGTGCAATAGTCAACTAATTTACCCCGCCGCCATGCGCCAGAAACAACACTTGATACACAGTACCATCGCGACCCTGCCAGCCACAATGCGTACTCACAGGTCGCACAAGAGCTCTTCGCACACCGTTTCTTGCCGCTCACAGTGCGCCTGGCTCGGCTGTGGCGAGCCGCAGGCACGCGTAGCCACCCGTCGGATGTCCCCAGCAGCAGCGGCCGGCCGCATGCACACGCTGCCACGCCCGCACCCATCCCCGCAACCTCCTGCCTCGCATCTCCCCCTCCATGGCCATGCCGCACATCCCCCGGTGCCACACACTCCTGCAGCGCTCCGAGGCCACTCCCTGGCTGCATCCCACGCCCGCTGTCGCCGTCCCAGTCCCTCTCAGCGGCCGCACTGCTGCCCCCGACCCGAGGAGTGTCGTGATCTTTTGCATCATCCGCAGTGCTGCAGGGTGCACGCTGGAGGAGCCGCACCTCGGTGTGCAGGATCTGCTGCAGAGCTGCCCGTGACTGCTGGTACAACGTGCACAGCGACCTGGGGATCTCGGTAAGGTTTCGGTCCATGTGAGCCTCCAGCATCAGATGCGTAACGTCGAGCTGCTTTGCTGCCTCGTCAATCAGCCCTGCAGCATGCGCCCAAAGCTGACACCGCAGGCATTCTGGCTGCACCCGCATGAGTGTCTAGCTGTGGAGCGGACCTATCAGGTCGGACAGAAACTTGTGTACCCTGTCGGAGGTCTGCGCGGAGGTGCTGGAGGGTGCCGCGCCAAGCGCAAGCATTACTGCACGCCGCAGAGTATCCGCAACGATATTGATGCCTTGCTGCTGGGCCTCAAACAAGAATTTGACAGCCCCAATGACATTGCCCTCAAGCAGCGCTTCCACTCCCATCTGCCCGACCGAAAATGCGACAAGCCGGTCGACCACATTACTATTCGTCAAGTCTGCCGTTCGCTGAGTCTGTGGTACCTGTGCTGGTGGCTCTGCCTGGTTGGGATCCTGGTTCAGCAGTTCTGAAACCTCAGGGTCGCCGCAGTCGCACGCGGATCGCGCCTGCTCCCTTTGTGCATCGATGTGTTGCTCCAGCGCGGTTTGGGCTGGGCTCATCGCATGAGCTGGAGGTGCAGCTGGTGATGGTCTGGCAATTGCGCGCTGACATCCCCCCAGGTGGTATGCGCCAGTTGCTTCCGGAGCCACGCCGGCATGGCCCTGCAGAACCCCCAGGCCAGCCAAGCCTGACTCTTTCTGTTCTGCATCCAGCTGAGCGCCCGTGAGCACCACTCATTGGACACTGGTAGACGCTGTGAGACCTGCATCGCCTGCCTAGTGCGCTGCCCATGTATGGCCATGGCGTTCAGTGCAGTACAAGAGTACCGAGGCCGATCACACCACAACGGAACTTGCCGCAAAACTTTCTGTGACTAATAATCCCATGAGCTCATTGAGTTCTGTGCGTGATGTTTGAAGTGCTGTGCTATGCGTTCAGAAGGCGAACAAGCTCGACTGTGCAGTAATGCAGATCACCATCCAGCATGGCATGAGAACGGAGCTGGTAAGACCTGTGAGGCCCGTTGCAAGCGCAGACAGGCCGTACCTGGGTCAGCAGAATCCGCCGCATTGTGCTGCTCTTGTTCTAATCCCACGGTGGCCATTGCAACTGACCCGCCGTGGACTTGTTGCAACTGCACTGCTGCCTCTCCTGCCATGCTACCGCTTGCTGCATAAAACACTGTTGCAGCAGACCCAACCATTTCATCATCTGCACCTGCCAGGCACGTGACTGATTCTAGCCGCGATGGTTTGACACATGACCGCTTTACTGGAGTTGGTCTCGGGCCCGGTAAGAGTGTACCACTTGAGAAACAAACTGCAGCTTGAGGCGATGTTTGTATGTGTATTCACACCTGCGGCTGACAAGGTGGGAACAGTGGCACCAAGAGTCTGCTGCAGCCCTCCAGCACCAGGAACACTCATGATGCTAGCGGAGTCCAATTTTACAGATCCATGCAACTGTCCATCAAGCCAGTCAAACTCTGCAGCACTGACATATTGAGCACTGGCAGCTTGTTCTGTGGAGCCGTCCACAATCGAATCCTGCTTTCGTGCTGTGTCTTTGACACCAGCCAAACCATGCTCCGAGCGATCCTGTGCTACTTCCTGGGTACCAGTGGTGCTCTCCCTTGGCTGCCTCACATCTTCTGCCACCTGCTCTGGCTGCCCACCAAGCCCAGCCACTTCACCATTGGCAGCTGCATCACCACCTGTTCTGCTGGTCAGGCCGCCAGGCTCCAATCCAGCGTTTGGTGCCTCACAACTACCTGGTCTAACCGCAATATTCCCAGCCGTTGCTTCATGTGATGTGCTCACATGTGGAATTTCATGCATGTTGCCTGTCCGCATTGCATGAACTGCGCCGGAGGCATGCACTGGGTACTCATCGTCTGGTCCACCTTCTGAATTGCCGGCAGCATGTGTCAGAGCATCCAGGCCTTCAAGATCAGAAAGAAGTGAAGAGCCCCTGCCCAGGTTGTGTGAGCGAGTAAATCTTGACGAGCGCTCAAAATCTGCAACATGTTGTGCTGGGGGCAGCTGCACAGCAGCCGTCAGCATCCCTGATGCTTTATCAGCATTGCCCACGCCATCAACGTCACAAGTGTAATTCACTTGCAAGCTCCTTTCTCCTGCAGCATTTGGCACCTCAGACCGGAGCAGGGATGCTTGCAATCACACCTGCCTGGGCTAGACGCTGTCAAGAAGCAGGGACATGCTTGGCAGCCAGTAGTGTATGCCGTTGTGTAGGCAGCCAATGCTGTTTGTTTTCAGTGAGAAGGGCTATCACCTGTTTCAGCCAGGAGATCCTGGTTCTGGTATTCTGGTGAGCAGCGCAGGTCGGTTCGGCGCGTCTGCATGTCTGCTGCGGGCTCGGCACGTCGCTGCCAGTCATGCACCGCATCTGGGGGAAGTGAACTCCGGGTAGCTGATGCAACTGCCTGCTCAGATTTTTCGACGGCTTGTTCAGCCGGCTGTGCTGATGCCATGGAGAAGCGTTCAAGCTGATCCAGCACATGATATTGCGCTTCATCCTCTAGGGAGCGTGATCCGTGATCAACTGAAGCAGGTGCTTTATCAGACGCATGCTGAGGGGAGTCAGGTTCGCCATCAGCAACTCCTGACTGGATGGAGGGCAGACTGTGCAATCCGGGAAGGCTCCACAAGCCAGCATCCACATCATCTGCGTCTTCCAAGGACAGTCCATTCAGGTCCAGATCCATGCCTGCATCTACGCTCTCCGGCGCTCCTATCAGCAGGTCTGTTTCTGGTTGCAGATCATCCTCATCAAGTGCTGACTGCAACAAAGTCATCGGTGGCTGACTAGGACCCATGTTTTCCTCCGGGACTGCTGGGAGGGCGGTTTCTACGTGGACAGGCAGCAGTCCCGTATCTGCATCACTTGCCGGCTCAACAGCCATGCCTTCGGCGCTCCTGGACCTCCACGGCTGATCTGATCCAGACGAGGGGCGGTAGATAGCGCGGTTATCCCCTGAAACAAGCTCTTCACTGAGACTGCCACAGGCGATCGGAGAGCGTGGTGTGCTTCAGGGGAATCTACTTGCCTGGTGGATGCTCTTTCAGTGCACGGTCACCCTCCGTTCTCCGTCGGATCGAGTCACAGCTGGGGGACTCAACTGGGGCACTGAAAGGCCTACCATCTTCTGCCGCTTTCCGTTCTAGTCGTGCTTGTTTGTCCTGCTTTGATCGTCTATACTCCTCAAGCATCGGTTCCAAGTCCTCGTGGAAGCTTTCATCGCTTTCATCCTCATTTGTGTCCTGCAGACTGCCGAAGCGATTTCGGTGACTGTTAAGTGTCGTTTTTCCCAACTGTCGGTCTACTATGACCCAACAAGGACATGTGAAGCACAGCCGCGAGCTAAAAACTGAAATCGACACGCCATGTAAACAACGTCACCTCAGGGATAACCTCCACAAACTCGTCCATGTCCCGGTTGCTGTAGATCAACAACTACCTTTAGACTCGGTAAAGGCAATCGCGTCAGCTCGACAACAAGTGATGCGAGCATCAACGTGTATACTTTGTTCACTACAGTCCAGCGATGGATGTCTGCCGCAAAGAATCGGGCATTCCCCAGTAGCAGAGCTCACAGGACAGATTTGACCGGACGATTCTCTGTTAGGTTGGCTGGCAGCGAATCCGCTGAAGTAGATGACAAAAATGCTCGCAATAAATGCATGCGCGATGGGGCAGTCAAGGTGGCTTGTTTGCGAGGCACATGCTGCAATCGAGGTCTGGATAGATAGGCTGCATGCCCTTGCAGTATGAATTTGTACATTTGACTCTATCCGTGGCGTGTGCCTGTGCTTTGTTTTGCAGTGGTGGCCGGCCATGCTCAGAGTGGTGATGAGAACCGCATGGCTGACACGAGGACCTGCTACGACACTCACACCGCATCGTGACCCCTTGGGGCTGAAAGCGTAGAAGATGTGACGCAGGTACAGCTGTGCGCGCCAGGGCCCAATACCTGGTTCACAATCAGGCTGGAGTACCACAAGGTGTCCATCAGATCACGTATACAGGATAGGGTAGTACAGTCGGTGTATGCTATGTCCGTTCATGCTACGTCAGGTACCAGGGGCCAGGGCCACGGGTCACACCCACAGGCTGTGTAGGTGTGCATTGCGCAGATTCAAGTCTTGTTGCCGAGGAAATGAGGCTGGCTGATCGTTGTCCAATCACTGCTTAATTCTGATCTGTGGGGTTTGTTGGGCCCCAGGAGGGACGTCCTGGTGTACGGAAAACCTTGACAACCTTGCAATCAGAATGGGCCCAAAGGCATTGCACGGGGTGGACAGGTTGCTGCATGACATGGGGAAAAGGCCCTCATAAAGCGCCCTACAGGCCTGACAGGTGAACCCTTCCTCAACTAGGGCCTTACCAACCAGATGGCCGCTGCACTGCTTCAAGCTGCAGCTGTGTAATGGCATGGTGTGGACAGAACAGCATGGCATTCAAGGATGCATCCAGCACCGCATACCAATAAGGTTTGCTATAGCGATGACTTTAGCATGTATCAAGTGCCTGGAATGTGTGCATGTGACCCATTGCCGTGCAATGTGGGTCTAATAGAATGCGTGTGCATCTCAGTTGTGCACATAAAGCGATGCATACATTAGAACAACAACAAACTCCCAGCCAGTCGCCCAGACACTGCTGAACTGCCGCCGTGGCAATCTAGTAGCACTGCAATCGCAGCACCGCCAGCGCTCTGTAGTGTGATGAGGCTATCGCATGCATAGTTGGCGGAGTGGCATGTTCCGCACCTTCATTGTTTAGCAATGCCAGCGCCAGCATTTGCCCATTCCAACGTACTTATAACCGCAGGCCTGCTACTAGCCTTGCACAGTTTCCGATACTTGCGGTAGTCCGACCTGAGCAAGTGCAGACCAGTGCTGCTTATTAACGGAAGGGCACCGAGCATGCTGAATGTAACATGCTTGTTCCTCACAGCAAGTCGCATGATTCGCTGCATCGCAGCACCATGAAGGCTACACACATCAGTACACAGCAAGACCTGATCAATAACTCCATCAGGAGACGAATGGCGTGGCTCTGTCAGCACAAGTTTCCTCAAGAGAACGCGGTCTGTAGCGATCCCGCTATGGCTCAGGCTCGCCTGCGTTTGGGTTTTGTTGCTCGGCTGTTGTCCAGTGCAGATCACGCCGAGTTGAGCAATGCAGATTCGTGCCGGTCTATTTATGGAGACATGATGAGCATGTGATGCAATCGTGTGTGCACCTTGTCGCTGGCAATGGCCTGTGCGGGATGACCTGCCTGCGACACGGCATCCTGCGTGCTTCAGCCGCGAGCGATGCAGCCACTGCGGTTTTGCAAAGCTCCTTCCCGGGTGGACTCCAGGACGAGGATGTTGCATCTGCGTGTTCTATCCCAGTCCTACTGGACCCTATGCATGTCTTGGGCCAGGGCACCCCGAGTCACGTTAGGGTATCTGCACTCGCATTGTGGCTGGCGCTTTTTCATTGACACAGCGGCCTGCACAGCCTGTGCATGTGGGATCAGCCCGAGGGTGACTGCTGCTAGGCGCGCCCTGCGCCTGCCGGACTGGTCCCACGTCCATGCGTGGATGACAGACTCCCCTGATTCGTGTGGTTCCGGGTGGGAGGACTCGGTGATGGTCTCACTGTGTCAGACGCTTCTGTTTCATCTGCCCCTATGCGTATGGGTGCTGTAGCCGATACACGTTTGGGCTTGGCGTGGTGCCTGATTACCATTTCTTTTCCAAAACTGCTGCAGTCTTGTGCGGTTGTTTTCAGTGTATTTTGCCACGGCAGCCCAGCAGCTGCATGTTTGATTCCATTGCTGTATCACACAAAGGTGTCGGCACCTTCCATAAGAGTATTGGCACCCCCGAAAACCGGCAGCTTCAGGTGCAGTTCAGGTCCCAGGGCCCCTTGCTGTAGACGGACCGTGACGGTGGCGCTTGCTCTCTGGTTTCAGTGACCGCATTCCGTAAAGCTGTCATCACCCTTGGTCCTCTCTACAAGCCATGTCTTGGTCTGATGTCGAATGTTCTCCTCAGATGGATCATCGAGCAAGCTTGTTGTGTTACACGGACCAGAAAGCAAAAGCCTGGCACACACAGCCTGGCACACACGGAAGCATGCACAACCCTGGACAGTGCCCTAAAGCGCTGCATGCCCTAGAAACCTACATGCAAACCCCAACCACCGCTCGACATGCACGGCTTGGGCAAGTACTTGCGGGCGTCCGAGGCGCAGACGCGGCAAGGTCGTTGTGAGTGTACATGTGGGTCTGTGCTGCTTTCAGACAGTGAATTGAACATGCAGGGGAAAGAAGGGACCTGTGGCGCATGCAGCACACCCTCCAGCAGCTCTCACTCGAATTCGATTCTGCCTGTTCTTGAAGACCCATTGCGTTCTTCATCAGATGTGCAAACGCTAGATCTAGTAGACTTGCTCGCGGAAACAAATGTTATGTCGACATACCGCCGCGGCCTTTCAGCGTGAACAGCGCGTAGATCACTCATTACAGTATTGCCTGAGGCTGATGAACGGGCGCTCGAGCATTCACGCAATGGTGTGCCTGAGGTCTGGTTGCATGGTCAAGGACAGTCGGGACTCTTTATCATTACTTGGGCAGCTTTGATGCATCTACTTCGTAACATCGCTAAACTGCGCAAGCCCATGGCCGGTGCAATACTAATCGCAACGCTGTTTCCGGTTTGTAACAGGTTGCTGGCGTCTCACCCCACGTGCCGGGCCTAGCACGAAGTGTGACGCTAAGCATGAATACGTGCGTCGCGATCGGAAGCTTGACCCGGCATTCACTGGGTCTTTCAAAGACTTCATCTGCTGCACGCCGTGAACATCCGTTAACACTGGTTTGAAACTGGCCATGCTCGTTAGGATCGAAGCGTCCACCCTCCGGTGATACGTCGAAGCTTGCGTACGTAAAGCCTTGGATCCCTTGGAGTTTATCGATCATGCATGCCTCTGCTCTCGGCTGTCCGATTGCGTATTGCTGGCGAAGGTCTTTGCTTCTGTGGCGCAGCAAGACATTCCAACGCTGCGGACAAAGCCTCGCACGCACCTGTGTTCTTCTGGTTCAGTCAGTTGCTGAACCAAGACCGACTGCACCGCGTCTCGTCCACCGTGCATGCTCAAGGCCTGATCATCTGGCCATCTCATCGTACAAAGCTGCTGCATTGACAACATATAAACCAGTGTACCTATTGATCGCCGAAAAGGCAAGGTTGTTGCACATCCGTCAGACACCGAGTATCAGCGGGCCTCGTGGAGGGTCATGAGGTGCGACACATCTGCCTGCAGACCCATTGAAGTATAAACATCTGTAAACATACCACATGGACAGCATGCGTTACCCGTTATATGCGAGAACGCTTGCTGTTCGCACATCCGCCATGTCACCGATACCGCAAGACACCACGCCAGAGCCATGCGAACATGGTTTTGCCGCACAAATCTGTCATTTATGCAATGAGTGGTAATATGGCATGTTGTGTTCATGTGCCGCAGCGTGGGCGCGGTTGAAGAGCGTATGGACGAGCTGTTTCTCAACAGGAAAGTACCTGTGTAGCCTCACGCATCGGAGAGGCTACGGAACTTAGTTTTCAACTTGTTCGTTTGCAGTGGGAGAACGGAGGTTTCTTTTGCCTGACATGGCCAAGGGTGCCACTGCGACTCAGAGCAGGGCAATGGCTTCAAAGCTGAATGACGAGCTTGCGGATTTGGAGCGATACGTTGCGTCATGTCGCGAACAGAGTCTGCGGGCGCTGTCTGCGCTGAAGGAGTCGTCACTTCCTTCATCAGCGATTGGTGGGGATGATTTGGCCACAGCAAAGCTGGAGGGGGACTTGAGCAGACTGCAAAAGAACTACCAAGAGCTTCGCCAGCAACATCACAGTGTGCAGCAGGAAAACGAGCGGGTGCTGCAAGAATGCCGAAGTCTCAAGCAACGCAACTCAGAGCTCTCCCGAGGACATGATCCCAGCCGTGCCTCCGACAGAAAGGAGCTGCACCAGCAGATTTATCAAAGAGACCAGGAGCTCTCTCAGCTACGAGAAAAAACCCGCAAGCATGATGATGAAGTGACACAGCTGACTCAGGACTGCGCTGACCTGAAGCTGCAGTGTGACAAACACAGCACCTCTGTCACACGCCTCACAGACCAGTGCGCACAGCTCCAGGCAGAGCTCACATCTACACAGACGGCACTGAACGCAGCTCGTGCAGACGCTCAGAAATCCAAAGCAGCAGCAGCAGCAGCAGCAGCGGCGGCAGCGAAGGGCGCTCCTGTCGTCGCAGCTCCAAGGGCTGCACCAGCAGCAGCCTCCTCTTTGTCAGCCTCTATGCCCACAGCAACCACCGCCGCCCTGGCCGAATTGCGCAGCAAAGTCGCATCCCTGCAGGATGACAAACAGTACATCGAGGACATCGTGGTTTCAATGTATGAGGAGTTGTTCTCCGACGACATTCTGTCCCAGTGTGTGAATTCGGTCCGGCGAAAGGAGATTGATGTTATTGCATCAGCGGATGCTCGAGGAGGCAAACGTGGCACAGCAGCCGGCAGCAAGGCTGCCCCCAGGTTGAAGCAGAAACTCGATGATGCAACAACCCGGATAGAGCAGCTTGAGAAGGAGTTGTCGTCCCGCAAAGACGAGATCGGTGCAATGGAACGACATCATGCAGACCTGGTCAAGATCCAAAAGCTAGAGTCCGAAGCACAGATTGTTCACTTCAAGGTGTGGTTCATGTCGCTGCATGGACTTGCTCTGGCATTGGGTTCGGCAGCGATTCCCGTGGTAGTATCGCTGCTCCACGGTGTTGACTGAGACAAATAGAGAGTACAGTCGGTCACAGTGAGTCAGGCAAAGCACGGATATGTTTGTTGTACATGTGTGTCATGTTCCTGTTGCTGCTAGGCTGTGCAAGCCACAGTAGTGGCCCTTCTTGACGGGAGTGGGCAGGAACGCTGGTGCTTGTACCTGAAGCTGGGATTGACAAAGGGCATGGGAGCACGGCCCCGTCAAGCCTGTGCGTAGCGTGGACATACATGGCCACCTACAGCCCATGCATGATGGCTCACACTCCCATCTGCGCAGCGGAAGCAGCGATCTGCATGCCACTCGCCTTCTTCGCGTGACACATATGCATGCTGCCATGCATGCTGCCATGCCCCGCCCTGTCTGCATCGACCTGACCCTCCACGCGGCCGCAGGATGCCTGGAAGGCTGAGATGGACAAGCGAAAGGTGCTGCACCAGAAGGTTCTGGAGCTGAAGGGTGCGATCCGTGTCTTCTGCCGCGTGCGGCCGCTCACACCAGCAGATGCGACTGACGACATGGCGATCGAGGTCAAGGACCAGGAGAACTTGGTTGTCAACGTGCCGCCCAACAACCTGGGTGAGGAGCGGCGCCGTGCCACGAGCGCCCCGCTGCATGGCCGCCGCACACCCCCGTCCACCCCGGAGCGTGTCACCACGCGCGAATGCATGTGCGATGCCCCCACGCCTTCCCTTGCCCCTCCTGGTCCAGTGCTGCGGTGTGCCACATCGATGCCATGCAGTGTTGCTCCAGCACTGCTCCACACATACAGTCACCCTTGACTGATTCGGTCACTTGTGTTTGTCAAAAACTTACTGGTTTAAGCCGAGACCTGATTGAACAGGCACTGACTTAACGAGGGGGGGGCTGTACATGCAGCAATCTGTGGTTCGGCATCAGCCGCGTCGATGCCCTCTCCTTTCTTGCCATGCTCTCTTTACTGCATGAGTGGTGCTCCCCAGTGGTTTGATCTGCATATTATATGTGATTACATGTAATCACATGAGATGTGCGCCTGTGGCCTCATGCCGAGCGCAAGCGCCCCCCAAATGAGTAGAACGCTGCAGAGTAAATATTGACTGCCACTGACAGGCCTGGCCCCCCCCGCTGGCACGCACCATCCTGCTAGGCCTCGGCTCCCCAATGTGTCATACCTGTCTGGATCGCGCGAGCCGGCGCCACCTGCCACAATGCCCTTGTCCTCGCGCCTGCCTGCTGCCGCACCACTGCGAGAAAGTCACAGGTTGCACACAATCCCATGCTCAGAGCGTGTAGATTTACGCAATCGTGACCGGCCCACAAACGCCACACTAGCGCTGCCGGACTACCTGTCCCCGGGAGATGCACTCCAGTACTCGGCGCCGCATCCAGCTGTAAGCAGCATGCACCGAGAGAACCCTACGCAAGCGTGACCGCCGCAGCCGCCGTGCAGGTTTGAGTTTGACCGCGTGTTTGGACCAGAGGACCAGCAGGAGGCGGTGTACGAGGACGTGTCCGACCTCGTCATCTCTGCGGCAGATGGGTACAACGTGTGCATCATGGCGTACGGGCAGACGGGCAGCGGCAAGACCTTCACGATGCAGGGTACGGTGGATCGGCCAGGCATCAACATGCGCGCCCTGCGCGAGCTCTTCCAGCTTGCGGAGAGCCGCGCCGACTCGATACGCATGACGGTGCAGGCCAGCATCCTCGAGATCTACAACGACAGCATCTTCGACCTGCTGTCCGCGTCACCGCGTGAGAGTGGCTCGAAGCTGGACATCAAGGAGCTCAAGTGCGTGCCTCCCCACCTGCATCCGCAGACCCTCCCCTGCCGCCTCCGCAGGCCCCTGTGGCGGGATTGATGACGGTGTGCTTAGTCGGCATCAGTGCTGTCGGTGAGAAGCGCAGCGCCAGGACACAGCCGTCAGGACGGCGAGGGCATTGCATGCACGAGGCCTGCTGCCCCAGAGCGAGCGACGTTGAGACCCCACCCGTGGCTTGCTGTGTTGCGAGGGTTGTCTGGCATTGGTGGAGTGTGCATGCTGCAGCTGCGCCTGGCTCGAGATCTCAGTGTGTGTGCGTCCTGAGGTGCTGCTGTTCTGGTGGAGTGCTCCAGTGGAGGGCACCTCCGTCCGGAGGTCGGGGGCTGCGCGAGGTAGAACAGGTTTCCTGGCAGGCTTGCCCGATCACAGACTCTGGCATGTGAAGGGCATGAAGCCTATGCCTATCCTTGTGGCAGGCAGGGGTCATCTGTGTCGTCACCGTGGGCGTCCGATGTGCCCTGGCGGCCCTCAGTACATCAGCACCTGGTGATGCTGAGCGGAGCCCTTGCTTGTGGGACGGTTCGGGCAGGTGTGTGTGTGCCGCCTGCCGCTGATGCCTGTGCTGACCGCCTGATGATGCACTGCAGTGGCCACATCTGGATTCCGAATCTGATCATCCAGAAGGTGGGCAGCGTCGGCGATGTGGAGGACCTCATCCGCAAGGGGGACAAGGGTCGCTCGACCTTTGCGACCGACATGAACGAGCACTCCTCCCGCTCGCACCTCATCCTTTCCCTCTACATCTCAACCAGCAACCTCGTGACCCACGAGAAGATCGCGAGCAAGCTGCACTTGATCGACCTGGCAGGCAGCGAGCGCGTGAGCCGGTCCCACGCGCAGGGCGACCGCCTGCGAGAGGCGCAGAACATCAACACGTCCCTGTCCGCATTGGGTGACGTGATTTCGTCTCTCAAGAGCCACAACCCGCATGTGCCGTACCGCAACTGCAAGCTGACGAGGATGTTGTCAGACTCGCTTGGCGGCGCGAGCAAGACGCTGCTGGTGGTGAACTTGAGTCCCGCTCTGGACAGTGCAGCGGAGAGTCGGTGCAGCTGTGAGTTTGCGAGCCGTGCGAAGAAGGTGGAGCTGGGGCGGGCGACGCGGAACACAGCAGAGCGCGATGAGAGCAACAAGCCACCCCCGCGGCCGGCGAGTGTCGGTGCGAGCGCACGCCGACTGTCGCGGCCGCTGTCGTCGTCAGCGGAGGCGCCAAAGTTCCGGACGGCGAGCCGGGAGGTGGCGCGGGTGCGCACGGCGAGCCGGGAGCCCCCTGCTCGCACGCCGACGCGCACGCCGACGCGCACGCCAAGCCGCACGCCGAGCCGGGAGCAGCTGGCGCGCACGCCGAGCCGCGACCTGTCACGCGCGCGGGGTGCAAGCCGCGAGCCGTTTGCCCGCGCACCGAGCGGTGGCTGGAACAACAGCACGGCAGCCCGCGAGAACAGTGCACGCATCAGCCGCGGCTCTAGCAGCGACGAGGGGAAGCTGCGTGTCCGCACGACCAGCCAGGGCCGCCTCTCCGGCGGTGCCCCGCGCTTCCGGTGATAGTAGAGCGTTGCTCCTTTGCTGCACACGACCTAGGAACGGGGGTGTGTGTGGGGTGTATGTGTGCACCCGGCTCGGCTGCCAAGCTCGGCCTCCCCGGGCTTGGCAGCTGGTAGGGTGGCTGCTGTGAGGCTGACCACAGCTGCCGGTTTTCAAGAGACAGGCTCTCAGTAGAATGACTGTGGATAGAAGGTGATCAGAGTCGGCAAGGGCCTATGGCAGGCTCCAACGTCCCTTAGCAGCCGGTGCACAGAGAATCAAGCCCTGAGCGGTGTTGATGTTGCTCGAGTTGGTTTGTGTGGGCACTGCGCCGTGTTGCAAGCACAACGGTCACCTCTTTTCATTGCGTGGTGTGCAAAATCTAGGAGTTCCTGGGTGGGCAGGGCCTGCCAGCCTCTTGGCACGCGTGTCGCGGCGGGAGGGTGGTCCAGAGAGTGGTGGACGCTAGCTGAGCAATCAAGGGGGGTTGATGCTGGAGGGCCGTTCATGCGGTGGCCCTTTGGCTCCAAACGTGTCCATGCATTCTCGGGGCTTCGTGTATGTCGTACTGAGGGCTTTTGAGTTCATGGCCTCGAGCATAGCGTGATGTGTGTGGTCGTTGCTTCCTGCACAGCGGCTTGTGCACACCCTTTCGCTCTGTATGCAGTTGCACACAACGATCATCAAGCGCAGCTTGCGCAGGATTGCACAGGGGCCAGGAATTCGCGTGCGTGCTGGGACTGTGTGCAATTGTAAGTGGTGTCTGAATTTTCTTGACTGCAGACATCATGCATGTCAGCGCTAGTCGTTGTGGCCCAATTAATATTCTCTAGCAACCATGAGGAAAAGAAACGGTTAATTGTAGTCGATGCTGTTGTAGGTCTTGCTGTGAGTGCGGCAATGGGCCCTGGATTCTTGATCTGCCACTGCTTTCATGCGTGCGCACGCCATCTGGCTGACTGGGTGCGGCTGATGTTGTGGATTGGAGCCTGCAGAAGCTGATTGAGCCCGACTCAAACTGGGAGCAACAAACCTTCCCCTCCCCCAGGAATGAATGCCCACGAAAGGGCCTTCCTCACCATCTGTGCTTTTTGTCAGAATGACAGCGCAGCAGGGATTAGGACAGGCAAGCACTGTGCACATGCAGCTGAGCTGTATTGATCTGGTACCAAGCTTCTTTGCGCCACTGGTGTATCATGTGGAAACACACATTTTGTGCAGCATGCATGCGTGGTCATACGTACCCCCAATGATACCTCTTTAGAATCCCAGCCGATGGTATGCCTATGAACAACTAGACATGTGTGCCCAAAGGGCAAGATGAGGACAATCCTCGGACCGTAAAATTCAAGCAGGTAACCGGGTATCACGCCAAACCCAAGCGGTCACTGCACTCCTATCGACAGGGGCTGACAGGTGTAAGACGGGCGCAGAAGGGGCAACCACCACTGGGGAGATACTAGGTAGGGGCGCCACACAGTGGAGCCGCGGCTACAGGGGAAACCATTCGTGAAAACACAGGCCGCGCAGAACCGGTGCAGGAAGAGGCTGGCGAGTGCACGCAACACAGGAGACACCCAGCTAGAACGCTGCAAACAGACGCAGGCATTGATGCTTTACAACGCCAGGGGGGTGACGGCCCAGGGCAACGGCGGAGTCAAGGAGGAAAGGGACAAGACATGCCGATGCGACGTCCACCGAGATAGAGTCATCAGGAAAAAACAGCATGCAACACCTTCTGCCTGGGCGCACCCAGCGCAAGCCATGGCAAGGACCTTGCGGAGAACGCCAACAACAGAGGTGCCGCCTGAGCAATGAGCACTACGACGTGCGAATACCAAGTGTTCAGTGTGACGCCATCTATGTTTCTGTTGAGCCTGATCCGCAGGAGCCGTGCCAAAGTCCGGGCAAGAGGGGAATACACGGCCAGCACACACCATGTACGTGGACTCAGGTCCTTGTGCTACTCGGAACAAGGAACGACACTTTCTTCTGTTGTGAACAAGGAACAACACTTTCTTCTTCTCGGAGAACAAAACAAAAGCCGGCACCGCCAAGGGGTCACACACAGGCAAAAGAGGTACAAAATAGGCACCTCTGCGTTCCACACACAGCATACGCACACACTAAATGGATACACTTCTCGTAACACACTGAAGCCTCCGGATGCTACTGAGTAGTACTCCGCAGCGCCGACCCTGGACAATGCATGACCGTAGAAACCTACATGCCAACTCCACCATCACAAGACATGCATGGCTTGGGCAAGTACTCCCGGTACCACCCGTCTGTGGGGAGCGCCGCGAACGGAATGGGGTGGGGGAGGGTTGGCCAAGCATGGCAGGGGAGGGGGAGGCTGTGGGGAGAGATAGAGAGGGGTGGGGGGCCACAGGGAGTGCTGGGGGAGGAGGGGGAGGGAGAAGGGGGAGGGAGAAGGGGAGGAGCAGCCTGGTGCGGGGGTGGAGGGCACGACAGTCGGCCCATTCACATGGTTACGCAGTGGGCACTACTCCCCCAATGTGGAGGCCGACACAGCTCCTTGTGTATCAAGGAGGTCAGTGGTATGGCTGTGGCATCGTTCAGAAGATGTTCTGTGGTGTGCAAAGCGTCTGTGGCCTCTTGCTGCATGAGCTTTGCACCATGTGGCTTCAAGTCTGCTCAGTGGCAGCGCCCACGTATGGACTCGGACACAGCAATGCAATGTCACAAATGCAGATGCTTGAATCATGTGCCGTGGAGACCACGATAACCTGCCATTGCCATTGTGTGCTTTGACCTACATACCTATCCAGACACTCTACCCAAGAAGGTCCAGTTTGGACAGACACGGACAGTATGCTGTGGTCGGGCAGCCGATTGCTGCTGCCTTTATGTTGGGGAGAGCATCTGGTCCACAAGCCAGTGTACAAGTCGGGCTGCTAAACCGGTGCATCATGCTTGCCATGTTCCAAGGCGAGAGGCAGGGAATCGAGTTTTTTTGAATCCCTGGCCATGTAGTTCATGTCAAGGGATCGCCCTTTTGGTGCCACGGCTCCATCCCGTAGACGAAGCATGGTGCAACCAGGGGAAAGGACTGTTGAAACAGCTGCCACAGACGTTATCTCACCACATGCCGCAGATGCCACAGTATCAAATTGACTTGCAGCAGTTTGTAAGCTATGTTTGCAAATCGGCGGGCATGTTCAATGCTACAGTTGGTATGTTCTGCCCACTTGGGGCCAGGTGCTGGCTTGGGGCTCAACGCTGCTTCTGGAATAATACCCGCTTAATATGACGGAAAATTCAACAAACCACATGATACATGGATGCGACCTTGTTGTGTACACCGTCCTGGAAGTCACCGCTCTCCAGCACTGGAACGGTGTTTGTATCACAGGTGACAGCACTCCTCGGTTTCATCTGTCAAAACACACTGGATTCTACGCACTTCAACTTGCAAGTGCTCGTAACCGGAGACAGCTGGGTACCCGTTCTTGCGTCGCGCTGCTGTGCCGACAGGCTGGGACACTGTTCAATCGAACAAGCACCATCGACCACGCGATGCATGCACAACAAAAGAATATACGATGATCGTTTCAAGATAACGAGCTGCACCACGTCTTGCTGAAGCGGACATTGTGTTGTGTTCCGTCGACAACCTTTCATGTCTTGTACATGTACGCTCTTGAGCTGTTCTGAACATACGCAACTGTTGTAGCGACGAGACGTTAGTCGCACCGGGGCATTGTCAATAGAATCCAGTGTACGTGATGATAGTCAGCGGTATGGATGCTGGAGCGGCCTGTTTTCCGTGCACCGATAATCCTTATAGTAACTTGTAATCACGTGCACGTTTTGTCGTGTGAACGACGCGTCGGTGCGTGACGTTTCACAGCACGCCGCGCATAAGAGGAGGGTTCCAGCAGTAGGTGGACGTTACTCCTCGTATGTCGTGGAGAAGTTACCACAACACTGCTTGCAGAGGATTCCCTTGCGATCGCGTTGGCATGCGAGCGAGCATGGAACTCAACAGATCTCATGCACATGATTTCGTGGGAAGGAACCAGAGCGCTGTCGCTGTCGCGATTGGCTACCAGCTAACGAAATGGCAGAGTGAAAGGTTTTCAATTGAGGCCGGCCACTCGAAACGGAGCGCCGTGCTGTATGCGTGACAACATGGAATTCATGATGTTTCTGGCCTGGATTCCACGCCCAGGCTGCAACTGAGTTGTCAAATTTAGATGCTGCGTCAAGCAGGCGCGGCGGGCCGGTGGGGAACATTCCAAAAGCAGTGCAACAGGGGTAACACAACAGGCCTCGAGAAATTAGTGCTGAGGCCCGTGGCGTGCCGGCTGAAGCAACGCCGTTGGAATGATATTTTTTTGTTGACATGCATGGGAGAGCCTTCTCGGAGAGTCTAGCCCTACAAGGAATGACGAACCGCGACAGCCGGCTCAGTGTCCCAGGCAGTAGTCGGGGTCTGGCAGTCGTCGACCACGTCGAGAGCGCTCCATGGGAGGTACTGGTGACAGCGGCCTTTGGTCGGACCGGTGCACGGCCGCCCCTCACAGTTGCCACGGTCGCTCGTTCGTAACCGTGATGGGTCACGTCATCTTCAGCCGTATGCGGACGCTTCGGTGAGAGTGCATCTCTGCATGCGTCCCTTGCCTCACACTCGCAGCGCCGCGGAACATGTGAGAGCATGGCGAACTTGCTTCATACGACGGTAGTGTGTCACAACGGCGCGGTCTCGTCATTTTTGTAAGACTGGATGGGCGGAGCGCTGTAATTCCCTAGACAGCGCAGCGGCAGGTTCCCAATGCAGTGCCATTGTCTGCCGCAGTGCCCCGCTCAGTGCAGACAATCGGGCCGAAGGGCTGAATGATCAGTAATAGATCATCACAAGTTCGTCGTCATCTGGAGCAGGCATAGCGAATTCATTATCTTCATGTCAGCGAACAGTATGTACAATGCACGCACATTTTCTACATCCTGTTGCTCATCACACATGCCTGGTTCCCTCTTGGTGACTGGGGATAACACCATGGCTACTGTGAGTGTACATGTAGGAATTCGGCCACTGCTAGCAACAGGTAGCTACGTGTCTGTGACATGTTGCTTGAGCTTGACCCATGTACAGCTGGTTGATTTACGTTGTGGTGACAAGATGTGGATGAAGTATCGGCTACAACTTACATAAATGATGGAACTATCATATCCTCCTTGTTGAAGTTGACCCACAAAGCAACCCACACTGATCACCGGGTATTACAGTACATTACTCAATTCCTCCGAAAACCTGCCAGTCACATTTCTGCTATTTCGCACATATTTTCTAGTGTCAACGTATTCTGATTGATATCCTTCAGTCGTAACATGCGGCGCATTAAGACTTCATCCCTGAAAACCAAAGCGTACCTATCTACCCAGCCTCTGTCCCGCGGCGGCATGGCCGCATGAGCATGCATAACCTCAACCGCCCACCTTCATGCACCTGTCCGACAGATCTGCGACGCCGTCTGCCGTCTGACAGGGCATTCTTGAATGCGATCGCCTAAAAAACCATTCTCTTCTTTAAATGCGTCGGCCCCAAGCCATGCCACAAGTACTGTACGCCACTTGACCAAACCATCCAACGTGCCTCATCAATGCAGACATCTCCGCACCCACAAAACCAGTTGGATGCTCCATGCTGAGCCATCTGCCTGCCTGAACCAGGCGCGCGTAGTTCAGGCCGTGTCGCGGCTAGAACTCTATCGATGTCACGCCCTTCTCAAAGCCCATCTTCTCGAGGTTCGGGTGGCAGGCGAACTTGAGCATGGGAGGGGGCCCACAGAGCACCGAAATAGTTCCCGGCTCATACTTGAACAGGCTCTTCTCACACATGTCCAGGTCGATGAACCCGGTGGAGTACTTCCAGCCGGGTGTCGGCCTGTCCACAGTGTAGTGGATCATGAGCCTGCAGCACGACCAGTGCCCATCAGCCCTGCCATCCCAGACCGCCGACGATCACTCAACACATGCACAGCTAACACAGCCAGCGGCGTGCTAGGCGACTGTCATAGCTCAACACCTTCACAGCAGACATCACAGCACAGCCACAGCAGGAGGCACACCGGTCCGGATGAGACTTGGCCAGCTCTTCGAGCTCTGGCCGCAGCAGAATGTCTGCCTCCGTCTGGTTGGCGTACAGTAGCCGAATCTCGGTGAGGTCGGCCGGGTTGTTGAGGATGGCCTTCATCACCTGGTACATCGGCGTCAGGCCGGTTCCTCCAGCGATCATGTTGATGCGCTTCACCTCCGATTCCAGCTTGTGGTTCTTGTAGTGGCCAGGGCGGTCATAGTGGAAATGCCCGATCGGGCCTTTCACATCAACGGTGTCGCCGACCTCCAGAGACTCGAGAATCTGCAGACCAGAGCCTGTCACTACACCACCCAAACATCCCACATCGCTGTCTGCAGCCCGCACATCTGTTGTTCAAGCCCACCCAAAGCCGAGCGGGTGCAGCAGGTTGCAAGGTTGACTCACAGGGTACACGTGGCAGAATGCAGGAGGCTGACCTGGGAGAATTTGCCACCGTCGGGGAACTTGGGGTGGACGTTGGACTTGTAGATCTTCACAACGAGATCAAAGTGGCCTCGAGTCTCGTCCGCTGTCGTAGGCGTGTACGCCCGCATGACCACCTCCTCCTCACCGTCGCCATTCGTGACCTTCTTCCGGATCAGCATGTGCTTCCCCGTCGGCAGCCCAAGCAGCTGCTCCCCATGCTCAAGGCTGAACCGGAACATGGTCACGTCGTGGCTGATCTTGATCTTCTCGTCCAGCTTCGCAGCCTTCTGCTTCTTCGGGTTCAGGAACGGAGCGTCGACGTCGACCACCGGCAGCGGCACCGCCGCCATGCCAGGCAGCGCCACCACCGACGCATCACTGCCGCCTAGCAAGAGGTTGGCCGGCACCGGCACGCCCTCCGGCGCGAGCTCGGCAATGTAGAACTGATCAAGCTGCTTCTTCGCGGCATCAGAGTGCACCGCGTCGAAATCCTCCGTCGCGTCCTCTCCACCGGCCATGAGGATCGAATCGGCACCACCCGGGTGGTCCTCGAGGAACTTCGTGCCGTCGTACACCTTGCCCTTGTACGCAAACCACACGGAGGCCTCCTCCGTGTGCTGCTCGAGCATCGCCTTGGTGACATACTTCTTCGTCGAGTCGAGGCCAGGGGTAACAGCAGCAACGACGACCGGCGCGGCCGGGGCGGCCTTTGCAGACTCCTCCTCTCGCCAGCCGACGTTGCCAAGCGGGCCGGGAAGCATAGGTGCTGGCTGCTGGAACCGGATGCATAGGCGGCCCTGCACGTGGAGAGGCTGTGCTGAGACACCGGGATCCGGGAACAACTGCTGGACTAGAGAGCACACCCGTGGCCACATGCCCACTGCGGTTTAGTTCCAAAGTTAGGTGCATACAACTGTGGCAACTAGAATTGTGGGTCAAGAAAACCTGTTGCTCATACTCAAATCTCATACAAACACTGTGCATGACTGCTATGTGTAGATGGGACGAGATGACTGCTGCACAGTTCAGGAGAGGAAGCTGCAGGTGCCACAGGATCACAGATTCACACAGGTATGCACAGAGAGACAGAGACAGGTGTCATGTGACAGCCTGACAGCCACAACAGGGTGCCTGGTGCGGGGCTCACCTGGGGGTCGACCTCCTTGTGCAGACGCAGGTGGAACATGCTGTTGTTGCCCTGGCCCAGCAGAGTCCAGGTGAGAACTGCAGGCTGCGTGTTCTGGGACTCGTCCCATGCGCGGCAGACAACCTCAGTGGCTGTGAAAAACTGGGAAGTCTCCACTGGGAGCTCCCAGTGCACCCATGTCCAGTACTTGTTAGCCTGGTTGGGTTTCTCTGTGACAATGACCTTTGCAGGATGGGACCACGTCTCACCTGCACCAACAGGACCAGTTTCAGGATGGACATGAGTGTTGTTGTTCAGGTGAGGCAGGTAGGTGGTTATACCTAGAACCACTTTATCAAATTCATGGGAGCTCATAAAACAGGCCAGAACTAATGCTCACAGGAGCTGTGTGGGTGCCCAGCACATCTGATAAAGCTTGCCATGGTTCGTTTCCACACCTGGAGGAGGGGGTGCAGTGCAGCATGCAGCATGAACGTTTGTGCTCGTCTCAAGAACCAGCAGTACTGTGCACATGCACTGCCTAGAACATCATAGCTCACCTCCATTGAAAGAAACTTCAACCCGAACGATCTTGCGCCCGCCGCCAGAGTAAGCATAGCCCTTCATTGTGTACCGCCTGTTCTGGTCCATGTAGATGCGCTCATCATGGCCCGGGCTGGAGATGGTGCTGTTGATGTTGAGCTCCTTCAGGATGAAAGACGGGTCCTTCCACCAGCCTTCCTTTGCTGCTGTCTCAGCATCAACATGGGGTGGTAGCACCTGCAGAGTCCCATATGTTCTTGCAGGGGCTGCAGTACAGCATGGAGGTGCACACCGGGTATCTAACTCTCACACAGCACCAACACCATGGAATAGAGGTGGCACCAGAATTTTGATACGCATGCAGTTTGTTCATCCAGATGAGGCATGCATAGCAACCTGGAAACAGCTACATCCGCTACATGAAAGACACTCTTGAGGTCCTCTTACTCACTGCACTTTCTCGATGTGCAGCAAATGCACACACAGTTGAATGAGTCAGAGCTGGCGCGGTTGGTTCACACCTTGTTGTCATGGAAATGATACCAGTTCTGCGAGTCCTTGTCGCTCACGTGCAGGTGAGATAGCCACTTCACCATGCGACCTCCAATCCAGCCAGGGATGAGCATGCGGCAAGGGAAACCATGGTCAGGGTGCAGAAACTGTCCATTTTGCTTGTAGGCGATCAGCACATCCATAGACGGATCGAGCGCATGACCAAGGGTCAGTGCAGTGCCGTACGACCCGTCAACGCCCTTGGGTAGCTCACCCTTGGGTCCACAAAAGTGGACATACCTGCAACCGAGAACGCAACCGTGAGTACACAGTGCACCAAATGCCGTTTCCGCACCTGCGATGGCGTGGGTGCCTGGCATGCCAGCGCTCCGAAGCGAGTTCAAATAAAGCAACCCATGAAGATTACGCGCATAGCTGCGCGGTGGTGCATACAAGCGGCAGACAAACAATGCACACAACGCACTCCAGTTCCGACGCAGGAGAAACACACTTGGCTCCTTGTGCCTGAGACTTGACACCAACGAGCTTTAGAACATCGGACAGACGCGCGCCCGTCCAATTGTTCACACTCACGGCGCCTGGTCCCCACGAAAAGCCCTGGCTGTTCTTCACCATGTTCACCTCCTTGCGCCTGTTACCGCAGCAGGTCAGCAAGCATGGCACAGTAACGGCAGGGAGCTTTGCGATGTCGTCCATGCTGATCTCCATGGGCCTCTCCACCAGGCCTGTGATGGTGATGCGGTGGCTGCCCCAATCGAGACGAGGGACAGCACCATGATTCCTCACGAAGTGCATAGACACGGGAGTCAGCCACCCTTCCTTCATCACGTCGGCGTGAGGCGGTTCGCTGTTGAAGGGGTGCTTTCCCGTGAGGCGAATTAAGTCCGGGTGGCGGGGCACCCAGTTGTCCGCGCACTTCTCATCGCGCTGATCAATCTCATGGACAGGCTTCCAGGCGCTGAAATTGCTATTCTTCTTATCTAACGGAGCCTCGCCTGGTACAAGCGGCCGGCCCGCAATGTGGTCCTTACTGGCTGAATGACGGACACCCATAGGCAATTTTAGATGTAGATCTGAACGTGGTGCTGAACTCACTGAAGTTGGCTGTTGGTCTGGCCGATGCATAGCTGATAATATATGCAAGTCACCTCGTATTCCTGCGTAGCGTGTCACAACTTTGTTGCAGTCCATAAGCAGACCATGAAGGGTCCCATACGAAGTCGCTGCCGAGGTTTCGCGAGTATCGAACGTCCCTGGGGTCAATGGCAGGGACCCACCACAAGTATCTCACGAGATATGGTTAGCACATGACGCCTAATGCACGAACAAAGGTACTGAGTGAAGCGGGTTTGCATGTGCAGGATCCGGAGCGCTGCAATCTTTCAAGGCCGCTTCCCGTTCCGTTCTTGTTCCGGAGGTGACGATCCGAAGGACGTTGTACGTGCCAACCGGTGCACACACGGTGGATGCGAGCTGCGTCCGTGGTTTAACCCAGATAAGCTTGACCCACTTACCAGCAAGACGTACAATCGTGCGTGTGTGATAGCGTACCAGGCATGCGCATGAGGTTTGGTCACATTCACGACCAGCTGGGTGGCGAGGCCATCAACCGACGGCCTCTAATTCTTAGAATACATCATCGGGCACCTTTCATTATTTGCGGGTCGGATGGATTGGTGGGATAGGTGTACGCATGCCGAGCATCACGGTTCATTCGCTCGTGAGGCCTGTGCGCGAATACTTACTTGTCTCGGAAGTGAAGGATTGCATTCACGCGGGTGTTGACCAGGTGGCACAAGCGCATTCGAAATTTCATGGAAAGGGTCATGGAAGCAGCGCGGCCGGAACGGCGACGCAGCGTGCCGCGCGCAAGCCCGCTCCGGATGTTTACGACGGTAACGTCTACGTTACGGTCTAACATGCCTGGAAGAATTCAAAGGCGATCTTACCACGGAGGCAGGACTGGCTCTCACAGTTGGCAAGTGCACGTGTCCACAGCTGATCCGTAACGAAGCAAGCTTACCGGCGCAAACGTTTGAGGCCTGCGTTGGCTACACCTCGGCATCTTTTACAAGTTACACTGGCTTACATTTGCGTTCGATGTTGTCAGGTAACAAGTGCATGTGCAGGTAAAGGCCTCGGACTCGTGAATATCACAAACCCGCCACCTGCAGAGTGTGCCCGCAGGCACGCGTGAACGATGCATGGACCTTCCTCACCAGGGCCCTCATCAATGCACAGCGGGCTCTGCAGTTTCATCGCGTTTTCTTGCTTCAGGTCATTAACCCTTGGCACAATTCCAAGTACGGAGTTGGGGATACGGCTGATCTTGATGAGCTCCGGATCCGTGCGTGTGGATATCAGCTGATCGATATCAGCTGCAGTGTTCAATTTGGCAAACCTCCCAAAGCACATGTGAATTGTTGGGAGAAATTTTCAGGTACAAGCCCCGAAAATGTACTGGTAAGAATGTCACTGTTGCGCGCTTGATGTATGTACTATGATTACACCGCCGTATCCATAAAGACATTGAAACCTCCGGCAACCGGGACCGATGATGTGCGTATGCTTTGCAGTTGCAGCTTCTGTGTGTGGGTGACAGTGGCTAGCGGTGAGCCTGTGCTGCTGTTGCATGATTTCGTGACTTGGTCCACTTTGTGGGTTGCCCTTGTACTCTTTTGTAACTACTAGTGAGCGTGTGCTATCCCGGGAGCAGGCTTGCACTATGAATCAGGCTACCCGGGTTCCGTTCTTCTAATCATAATGTGGTGACAGGAACGTTATTTACCGAGTGCCTTTATGCAGCTGTACATGTTCACGTTGTCTTGCAGGGGATGCTTGTGGATGCTGTACACACATTTTTTGGTTTGGAATATGGAATATGGAATATGCGTCCGGGGTCGGCAGCAGCAAAAACTTGGCGCGAGCCCGCGTGGAACGCGTGGCGTCGTCACATTACTACAGTCAAGCGTAATACGCACGCATCGGAGGAGAAAAGGCTGGGAATAACGATCGCATGAGACCGAAACAATGTGAACAGTGGCTACAGATTGGGAATCGTGTATGGCAGTCGCGATGGCAAGCTTGCCATGGCCGGAGCGTGCACGGGCGGTCGTTTTGCGACACCAAAGGAGATGTGCACCAACAACAGCGAAAAGCACGAAGCGACTCTCAATTCACAACCATATTTTATTGAACTGCATGATGCGGATGGAAGTAGAACTATACATTCAAAGGCTTGCTTGCAATGGCTGAGACCACACCGCAGCCCACCGCCATGCATGCGACCGTCAACGCGCCCTACGCGTCTCCGAAGCTCGAAGTTGGTGCCGGTATGCAAGCATGCGAGTTAGTCGGGAATATATGCTCACATGCAGCTGTCACTCATTCTCGTACTGCAGGAGTCGTGGGTATTGCTCGCAAGTGGATCCACGCCGTGGATGGATCCGTCCGCTCTTTGCTAACAACGTGGTACGTATATATACCCCTGCTGTACCACAACACGGAACTGAGCTCGAGCCTTGAATCTCGGAAGCGCTGCGATCTTCGATCACAACAATGCGCCATGCGTCCTTGGAACATGCAATGTTCGTTTGACCACAGCCCATCGCCGCAGGATTGTATCCACATGCGGCGAGTATCAGGCACTGCGATGGCACGTGACAGGCATGTGCAAATGTGCACGCCGCTGCCATCTGTCGGAGTAAACTCCGAAACCCGGGTCGGGTGAGCCCCTCCCACGGCACCGCGCCGCACAGCCAGCGGGCAAGCACTTCCGCTGCAGATATACACACTCAAGGCGGTCCCTGGCGATCGCGAGGATGAGGGTGTGCACACCCACGTGGACCCTGGCGGTCCAGAGCATCGCCGCAACGCCGCGTATAGCACGTGAGTATATGATATGACGACGGAATATCCGCGCAGCAGATCTGTTACCAGGACATCGAAGATCCGTATAAAGCTGAGACGATCAGCACAGGACGGCGTGTGGTGCGCCATGCATGCATGCATGTGTGCACGTGCCATGTTCGTAACCTCATATTTGAAGATACACGTGCCATGTTAATCCACATGGCCTCATCATCTCGATCGCCGGGGACCGCCTTGAGTGTGTTACACGGAGATCAGCACAATATCCCGGCAGCGCCAAGGGGTGAATCACAAGCCAACCAAAGCACACGAAAAAACAACCAACCCAGAAGATCAACCAC
>JAUMHO010000009.1:1850870-1878750 GCA_032360965.1 Ulva armoricana
TGGCTGGGCTAAGTACGTGTAATTGGGGCCTTGTTCGGCGACATTGTCAAAGTTGCGCAAGTGCGTAACAACGTTACCAGATGACGGCGAACAGTAAAAGTCTAAGCGTGCCGACCTGCTCTGTCAAACATATTGAGTTAATCGTTTGTTCTCTACTGATGTACTTCGGGTACAGTAGAGTTTGGTGCGCAAGCCAGTCTTTGTTGTGTCGACAAGTGTGCGCAAACAAGGCAGACGCCATCATACACTTGGCATCACCGCACACGGACGAACATGTCAAATGTCGAATACATGTCGACGGGAAGATGCACAGTGCTTGGACTGTCAAGATTTAAGTGTTGATGGGATGCGCATCCGATCCAAACACATGCAGTAAGCTGCAGGCATATGCAGCGATACGCACCATGGAGTTCCTAGTCATACCGTGCACCAATCTGAAAAACAAGTACGACAGTGCAATCAGGATAACTTCAAGATCAAATACACGTGCGATTTCATCGAGTTGGTGGCAGATCGCAGTTATGCCGATCCGGGTTTGCGTACCGCAGCCACATGAAGGCGTATGCAGAGGCCTTTGGCGTATATGCCAAGAAACGGGAAATTCAGCAACTTGCTACACAGGATACCGAAGGGCGTCGCATAAATAAGGATGTAAACGTCTAATCACGAATGTCAGTATCCACTAAACAGCACAGGCCGGCCAGTTTTTGCCGGCATACAGGTGCTGGCATATGCCATACTCCCACATCCGCCTGCAAATCGATGGATACGCCGGATGCACATGTTGCCTGTGACATACACCTGTGACCGTGCCCCTCTTCGATGTAACGACATACACCTGCAGATCCCTGGGAACGGCGGATGTCGATGTTGTCTGTGAACGCCAGCGGATGAGCTTCCCCGCGCGAGTTCTATTTCAGGCCACACCAGGACGTCCGATGATATCTTGTTTGAACTTGAGTGGCATCCAGGGCTCAGCTGTCAAGATAGTTTGCAAAGGAGGCAATCCCAGGCATCCCAGCCAGTTGCCGCCGCCGCCACCAAATCGGATACGCACCACACAGTGGTGACATCATGTTCTGGTGAAGTCACCTGCTTCTCCACACACAGTCCCCTCAAGAAGCACTCCCGGACACCCCATTCCTCAGGACCATGTACACAGCATGTACTCCATGCCTCTTTGCCCCAGCCGGCGCGCCACAGGCTTTATCCCCAGGAATCATATATATGTTCTTGCATCTAGGACAGGTATCGCGCAGCTGTTGATACGCTTCGCATGAGCTAGCCGCGCGTGCTTGACGCTTGACGCAGCAAACTTCGAGAAATCAGCTGCATTAATATTCACGCCGCGACATCTAAGCCAGAAGCATCCGAGATCATCATTCGTGACGCATTTTGATGGCATTCACTTACGAGATGGCCCTGGCATGAACACCCCGACCTCTGAGAAATCCATATGTCGTGAACATTTGCACAGCTGCTGTGCTTTGGTGCCCACGACAGATCGAAATTCGGCTTGTTTATCACGAGCGCCGTTACCTTTGCCGTGCTCGTAGAGTTTCTTCATGCGATGGCGTGAGACTGCCATAATGTACCCGTGTCTACACGTAAAAGTCTCATGAAAAAAAACAGTCCAGATGAAATCTTCATTCCCTATCGTGGTTTCTCTTGCCTGCTGCGGAGTAAGGTTTCCGGAAACCTGCTCAGCGCTCGCCATCTGCTAATGCTTCTTCGATCGTCTCGACTGGCACACGTCAGACATCTTGGCCCGAGATCACCTTACCGACACGCTTTCAGCCCTGCAGATGGCACTGTTTGTTCGTAGCGGCCGGTTTGTTGATGTGTGCTCCAAGCATCACGACTTGCACGCCCTGCACCGCGTTGCAATTTGCATTGTGCGATGCTGACCAAACTCCATCAAATTCGCTGTAGCTGCTACATTATGTGAGGTCGTGCTTAGTCGGAGACTGATGATCTGGGCTCCGGGAGCCTGAGACGCTCCTGCATGGCAAGAGTTGACCAACACTGCATAGGCAATCTCTGCGCATACGTGGAGTCTACATGTCCAATGTGCTTGCATGTGACAATCACTACCAGCTCTGGCCGAGTATGCACCTTGTGTACATGGTCAAACAGTAGTAGTGAGCACATGGCGACAGCCAACACATGATCTCCGGCCTCACACAGACACTGTGATTTCTTTGTTACCACAACAGATGCTATGTTCATATCATCACCATTTCAACACCGTCTACGACGGTCCACCACCACCCTGAACATTCCATGTCTTGATCGTCAGTCAATTTCAATGATATCATCCGTCTTGGCTGCTTTGGTTGATGGCCCAGCTCCATCTTGGTCTACTTTCCGCTTCGTCCCCCGGGGATCCTGCTGCGCAACGTTCTCATCGTCACTAGCAATATCGATGACACCATCACCACCAGCACTGGGCCCTGCCACAGGAGGCGCCCGTGGCTGTGCTGCGGGCTGCTCCTCCACAGCCTCATCAGCCTTTGCCACAGGTGTCGAGCCTTCCAACATGTACCCCTCAGGATGATCACTCGTGTCCAGCACCTGCAATCAACCAGGCAGTCAGAGCAAGCAGTCAAGAGCTGGAACATGTACCAGCTCAAAATTTGAGATCCTGGCGACTCCAAGCTGTGCACACAGAATGGGGCAGAAATACCTGACAGACGGCCACAGGACCATCCACAGCACAGGCAGGGACACACACCGCTTGCTGAAGGACCAGTGTGAGCTTCATGTTCTGTGATTGATCGGTGACATGCAACCGTGCATTGTGTCGCAGCCCCCCTGGCAGCTTGGCCAGCACACAGGGCAGGTGCCTCTGATTGTCCTCTACTTCGTCCTCATCCAGGTCGTCTCCTTCTTCGTACAAAAATTCATCTGCCACAATCATCGGGTGGTTGAACGCCATGCGCTTCTTGAGCACGCCCTCAACCAGCTGCTGGAGCGTGAAGCTCTCGAGGTCCAGGCTCACACACGCAACAGCATGGCCGCACACCATGCATGCTGGATTCGCCTCACGGACTGCTGATGCAAACGAGAGCTTGCCATACACGTTGGGAATGGCCTGCATGCATGCTGACCTGGAGGCATAGCACAACCAAACCAGACCTGAGCGTCAAGACCGCCTCGACAACCGCTTCGAACACGTGTTGGATTCCAGGGACCTGGGGGAGGCACTGATCTCACAACGGAACTATGTGTGATTGTGGCTGTGCAATCTGATGCTGATCATCCCTGACCCCAGTTGTGCGGGAGCACCGGTGACTGTTTCAGCGTGTGCATACTTCCAATCAGCAACAGATATTCACAACCCCGTGACTGATCACGCGGAAGTGCCCTGTGAGAGTGCTACAGCAGAGCCTCCCGTGGTCACCTTGATCTTGATCAGCAACCACGCTTGCTCAATGTACGCAGACTGAGTGCGGGGTGCTGCTGAGTCAACACACACTCGGTCAACGCTCTTGACGCCCGGCTCACAGCAGACGCACATCAGCAACTGCCTCTGTGCCTGGCCAAGCGTGAGATAGAACCCATGCATCAGCAGCAGGGGCCCGCGCCTAGCACACGGCCCAACGACAAGCGCTGTCTGACAAAACAGTGTGCAATCGGGTGTTAGCAGAGGCATGCAAAACATCACAGACCGTGGCAAGGCAGGCGTTGCCCTCTCAACACGACACATGAATACAGAGAAGCCTGCAAACTTGTGTCGCTCTCAACTGTGCCAACCGCCGTTCACAGACGCTCTGAGGTGCCCCTAGAGACGCTGCTCTGAGGTGCCCCTAGAGACACTGCCAAGCAGGAATATCCCTGGATGACTGAAGTGATACCATTTCGCAAAGGGCCAGGCAGTCAGGGCCCAGTCACCGTCGGAGTCGCTCCGGATCACAAGCTTCCTCACAACCCCTAACCCAAAGAATCGCGCTGCAGCCCCGGCATGGTCCATAGCATGCTGAGGTGCAACACCTATTCAACCAGGGGCGGCTCAAGCCACACCCTCTAGCCACTCATCAACATTGCACTGTCAATGGCAGGCCTCCTCTACGACAGCAAATCTGACAAAACTAGTAGGCTGTAGTTCATGTGGCAGGCAAGGAGTGGCAGCGTCCAGCACTTACAGAGAGTTGAGTACGACATCGCTGGATTGCCTGTGGCCCTTGTGAGCCGTGCACTCTCCTCCATACTCACACACAAGAAGGTTGCATCACAAGCGACGAACGCTATCTCGGATGTGCCATGCCCGACGGCCCCAAGTCGTCCACCTGCCAAAGTGTTTGAAAGGAACCAACGGTGCGCAACAGGTCAATGGTCTGCCCTGCAGGTAGGCCGTGCAATCGCGAGTAACAGCCCTCCAACGCTCACAGAGCAGAACACGGTGTGCTGGTGCACGGCTGCTGCGAATACAGAGCACCAACCCATTTGCTTGTAGTGAGTGAAGCGACCTGCCTAACATGGCAACCTGCCTCTGGGGGTATACCTCAACTGTGCCCGCCTATCACGCCTCAAACAATGTGCTGCTGATGACAGACCTTTGTATAGAGCATCCATCTGTGTGTCAGAAGGCACTGTAAGGGTCGCTGATGTATGAGTTATGGGCAGGCTACTGGGTGAAACTTGCGACTGGCACTCGGAAGCTCGAGCAAGTTCCATGCCACGTTGGACTCATCGCATGGACACATGCCGCTGCTGTTGTACAGCGCCACAGCCACAGCGCCACACGCTGGCAGCCCCAGGGGCCCCTCGCCTACCTGCTCCACCATAGAGCACCCGCGGGATGAGTTGGCATCCTTCATCACATGTCTGCCACAAGGGCTGGCCAGCAAAACCCTCCACAGCAGCCAAACATTCGGCAACAGGGAGCGTGGAACGGATGCATGCGTCGATGTGTCATCTGCGCGCGAGGCACATCCATGAGTCGGGCCCTACATTCTGCGCTCTGCAGCTGTGCCAAGTCCTGGCGGTGTCGCCAGCTGCACGTGTACACGAATGTAGCGCACCCCAGACAGGAACGTCGTCCGGCAGGCGCCCTCGCAGCCACAAAGCAGCTTCACGGCCTCGAGGGTGACCATGCCGGCGACGACCGCGTTGGTGGTTGCGATCGCGTGGATGATGTTGCCAGCCATGCCCATCGCAGCAAACTGCGTCTGCCGGGGGATGCCGTACGCATGGGCCCGCAGGTTTGCGGAAGCCGCGACGATCGCCACGGCGAGCGGGTCGTCCTTCGTGAAGTGGCTGCTCCCGATGTCGCCCGCTCGCCGGTCGTGGAAGATGTACACCGCGGCGATCAACACCCGCGCCGTGTCTTCCAGGGTCCACTCCTGCACGGCAACTCAGCTCGCCCAGCATCCGGGCTCATGCATCCCTGCCGCCACGGCAACACCTGGTACTCTGACAGATGGTGGCTCCGCTGCTGTGGACTCCGCATGCATGCACCGTGAATGAGTGCAGCCAGGTACGAGCAGCCATAAAAGGAGATCCATCCTGAACGTGATGCCAGGCCCCAGTCGAGTGCAAGCGAACAAACTTCAATGCTCTCACCGGCCGAGGATCCTGTACGTACCGCAGCATGCACAGCGCACACGCATGCACATGCAGAGAGTCGATCACGCATGAGTGCGGTGGCGCTGCCTGCCTGCGGTAAGTTCGTGCCTTGTGTTCTCATTCCCGCATGCACACCGCCACAGCGTGCACAGCATAACGCCACGCAGTGCGCGGATACGGCGCGCGCCGACCCGGCGCGGTAGTGGCCGCTCCACTTGGAGCGAAAAACGCCGCATCTCCGTCGCCGCGGTGCCCGTTCTGGCATGGGAAAACACGCAGGCCGACTGGCGCACCTCTGCAGGGTTCAGGCCGAGGTCCTTCACGATGTCGGAGCCCGCGCACGTGGACGGTGCCGCAAGGCCGCCGAGGACGGCCGCCGCCGGCTGGAGTGGCGTGGGGGGTGGCCGGGTCTCCCAGAGCACGCCGATGCTGGCCACGCGCTCGATGTCTCGCACATATACGAGCTCGTACACTCGCTGCGCGTACCCCCATGCATCCTCCCCGTCCTTCCGCAGGAACTCGCTGGCCGGGGGAGCGCCTGCGCGACAGCCCGAATGTGACACGGCGGCTGGGGCCCTCCTGGTCACTGCCTTTGCGAGCAGCCCCGCCCTGGGCCAGCTACATTGCTGCTGCTCGGTTGGTGTGCATGCCATGTTGTGGGGTTGGGGAAGGGGGGGGGGGGCGCATGTAAACGAATTGAGCATGACGCTGAACCGGAGCGGGCATCGCCCACAGCACGCTCGAGGTGCGGGCGGACATGTGGCGGGGTGCTGGCATAGCTGGTGCCATCCAGGCGTGGGCTGGTGGTTGCTCCTCGTGTGTGCACATGCTCCAGCATGCATGCACATGCGCACTGTCGTGGGGTGATAGCCCGGCTGACGTCGTCAGGCATGGCACTGGAACGCCGGTGGCTGAGCTGGACAGGACCGCATCGTGGCGGAACCGGTAGATGCAAGAGTTCACAGTGGCGATCAGGGTTGTTGTAACACATACGGCACAGTGACGTGTCGAGGGCGGTGGCTGGAAGCGAGCATGCGTTGGAATCGGGGCTGTCTCGGCTACAACACGAGGCTGGGACGTACCCGAGCAAGTATAGCACAGTGTTTCTGGTCGTCAGATTTGCAGTGTGCTGGCGGCTGGGCGAAGGGCATGGATGGTTAATTGATTGCATGTGGGGATCGAGGCACTGGATCAGCAGTGGTGGTGACCAGTGGCGCAGAGGCTCAAGGTGAGAGCAGCACCGGCGTCTGCCGCCTTGTCCGCTTCACTGGCATTAGTATCATCTACTGTGACCTCATCAAGGTCGTTTGCCTCGTCTGGTGGCCCAAACAGTCGCTCAAAGAGGAGGTCCTTGGCCCACACAATGCAGTGTATGGGCTTCTCGGGCGTGTTGCGGATGGTGCAGATCGGGAAGCCCTTAGGAGCAGGCCTTGGCTGGCACTCAAAGCACTCGGTCTTGCCTTTAAGGTGCACAGTTGCCTGCACAAGCAGGGCAGCCACTCACCATGTATCACACTGCGACCGGACGGGATCCAGTGTCTCGTGTGCTGGGAATCGCGGAACCACGCGGTCTGACACGGCACAGCACGCCACGTCTACTGCAGGGGCCCTGATGTGAGAGAAGTGTGAATGAGGTGCAACCTGTTCAGGCATGGGAAGCAGGGGGGGAGAGTGGGGCAGGTGGCATGCCTGGCCCTTATAGCCCATTGTGCCCGACTCAACCAGCGGCACATCTGCCGCCAGGCACAAGCGATTGACGTGCCGTCTTGCCTCATCGTTGTCTAAACCGTTCAGCACAATGTCGAAGGACTTGATGAAAGCCATGTCAAACATGCTCTCCTTGATGTTGTTTTGCAGCGTCACGATCTTTGCATCTGGGCAGAACGACCGGACGGCCTCTGCAGCAGTTTCTGCCTTGCTCTTACCCACATGTCGTTTTCTGAACAAAAACTGTCGGTTGAGGTTGCTGATCTCGATTGTGTCCATGTCAACCTGCATCCACTGACCTGGGAGTCCCAATGGGGATGTAGAACGCCAGCCTATCTTACAGGAGTCAATTGATCATGATTTATTTGCTGTGCCTGTCAAGCTGTGGCTGCTCGGCGGCGACAACAGGCCTCCGACAGGCCAATGCTGCGTCCCTGACTTGGGACAGGCCAACAGGCCAGTGCTGCGTTCCTGACTTGCATGGACTCGAGCGACATGGGCCCATGTACACACAAGGCAAGGGAGGAAGCACACCATCGTCACCTTCCGGAATCCAGTAAGTATTAAAGTTTTAATCAACTCGCAGCCGATTCCTCCGGCGCCTATCATGAGGACGTTGGCATTCGGGGCCTACGGAGCGCGTCAAGTCTGTCTGATCTTCGATTCTGCCAGTGCATACGAGGTCAACATGGATGACGAACAAATCGTACCTTTTCTTTCCATTGTGGAGAAAATGCCACAGCTGGCCACGAGGCCATTGTGTTTAGTGCTTTGTTTTGGATTCGCGTTCAAACGCAAGCTCGTCAAGTGGCAGAATCCGGGCTACCTGCCTGTTTACCGACTACACCATGGCGTATGCCAGACATGGTAGCTGTGCAGTGCCACTAATGGTCGCAGCTGCATGTGATCGTCGGTCGGGGCTGAAGAAACTTACGAGCGCGTGATCAACTGGTTCCGAATTCGTATGGCTACAGGGGAAAGTCCTGTGACGTCATCGAACGCACTGGTGCAACACAAGCAGCAGCGATCACGCAACGCAACGCCTATTAAACGCCTTGATCCTATGCAGTCACCCCTTTGGATGCAAGGACAGCACTCTATTGACTGCTCAGTATCGGACAAGATGGTGCAGGTATTCGTGCGTTCAGATCGGACGTACTGCGTGGATGTCCCGTCGACATCCTCCGTCTCTGAGTTCCTCGTCGCCTTCGAGGATGTGTCAGGTGCGGTTATCCTCTGTCTGGATCCCGACTTTGCTTTGGCGCCTGGCGCTGCATGGTGCTCACGGCGTCGCCTCGCTCCATCGCGTGTCAGCTGCAAAAACTGGCAATAGCCAACTACGGTGTACTTTAAAATGCTGCCGTAAGGCTATTCCGAACCACTTTCTGCCCAAAGACATTCTGCAGCACCAGAACAGTGTGGCGGAGTCACAACACCTGCCTGGCTCGGTTGCCCTGATCCCTTCGTTGAGAGGTGCCGACTCGTTGTGTACCTGAATCAAGAGTAACTTTGGTGAGGTCGTGATGGCTGGGCTGTCCCAACTCGGCGCGGTGGCATCATTTCCCCAGATGTGCCATGAATGATGTGAGGTCCTACAGCGGCTGAGGTCAGCAGCGCAACTGCATTTCAACCGCCAACCATAGAGAGGCATCGCCACTCTCAGGGTCAATTTGTGTGTTCGTTAGTGACTGGTTTGATCCAACTTCCACACAGGCACGGTCCACCATGTTCCCACCACACGCAACCCTGTAACCAAGCGGTCCCCCTGTGCAGGCTTCCCCACTGATGACGCCCGCGTAGTCTTCGGCGGCAAGCAGCTCAGCTGTGATGCTCTGTTGACCGAGTGCGGCGTCCAGGAGGGCTGCAGTCTCGATGTGCTTGGGCGCCTGCTCGGTGCTGGTAAGAAGCGCAAGAAGAAGACCTACACCAAGCCCAAGAAGAACAAGCACAAGCACAAGAACGTCAAGCTGCGTGTGCTCAAGTACTACAGCGTTGACGACTCGGGCAAGGTGAACCGCACTCGCAAGGCCTGCCCGCAGTGCGGCCCGGGCATCTTCATGGCTACCCACAATGACCGCGTGCACTGTGGCACCTGCGCCACTACCTTCATGTACCCCAAGTAAGGTTAACCGAAGCGCGTCAGTGGGAGTACACTGTGTCAGTGATGCATGTAACGTCTGGTTATGCAACTGCCTGGCTTCCCCGATGGTTGTCTGCAGGGGCGTGTTTTTCAGTGTTTGTCCCCATATGAAGCATGCCGTAGCATAGCTGTGGAACTGCATAACTGTGGAATGGAGCATGTGTGGCACAGGTGTGTCACAGCGCACAGGCTTCTCCAAGCTATGTCTCGCTTTCCATCCACCATTCAACTCTCTCCGTTGCTTGTACTTGGAAAGACCAAACGATGCGCCGGAGGCGTCTCAGGTCATTTAGCCCGCAACTGGGAAGCAGCTGCCAATCCAAAGTTTAATAAGAGTTCCACCCTGTCATGATGTGGTGTGCGAAACATGACCCCGCAGCACCGCCCTGAGGCGGTGATGTATCAGCGTACCCACTCAACTGGCTGTCCTGTTGTAGCATTGAACTACAGACCAGATCAGAACGACATCCTGCGGAAGTGAGCACCTAATTACACGCCTGTAGACACTGCTGCTGTATGTGCATTAGCATCGCCGTTGCCGAAACTAGTCACGCTGCCCGCCCAGCCTGTAAACAGCACCATCCACGTGAGTGTTTCTTGACCTCAAATGTGAAGATAAACGGCGACTGGTCAGATATCATATCTCCACTATCGCGAGGTTTAATGCTGGTGCGGTTCCCGCCATATGCTGCACGTCACAAGTTATTGTGATGTCAGGTCAGCTGACAGCACGCGCCCGAGTGCAGCAGCTGTGTGCATTACCCGAGGCAGCTTGCGCGAAGGCGACTGCAGGCCAGCCGCACCTGCCTGTGAACTGGTTGACGACCAGCTCTATCAGCAGTCACACAGGTATCCAGTCATACACGGCATGCCACAACTGGCATGTTCTGGACGTCACGACTGCTGGTCACCACCTCATCAATCAGCGATAGACGAGGGCCCACCAGGGTGGAGCACAGCCCCCTCATATTCACTGGGACTGTGGCAGGTCATTGCTGACGTGCGTGGGCCTCACGAAAACAGCCATCATCGACGCGCACGGACGCATCTGCGGCTGTACTGTGTTCGGAATCGATGATTCGGTCGCGCCAGCGAGGCACAGGCCATGAGCACAGCCAAAAAAACAAAAAACACGGGTATGTGCCCAAGCGGGCATAATATTGGACCCGGCAGCACCAATGGACCCTTTTTGCTCGTGTCCAGCCTTGGCAGAGGCCGTTCCGTAGTGACAGGAGTCATGGGACTGGCTGCATGATCTTCAAGGGCTCTGAGGTGCAAGCAGAACAAAGAGGGCGTTTCTGTTAGCGTTAAGCACATGAAGCACATGAAGCACGTGAAGCACATGCGTGCGAGAGCCCTTCCTGTGACAGGAGCACCCAGGTTCCCGCTCGGGTCTGGCATGATGCTCAGATCCTCAAGATACACTTTGTCTACGCTTCAACACAACCTTCTGATGCTCTCATGGACTAGCAGCTGCAATGCAGGCAGAGGGGCGCATGCTCCCCGTATACTGTGGCAGCGCGGCATTGAAACCACACCCTGTGCCGTGCTGCTGAGACACCACAGCTGAGCATCGCTCCAAAACTGCCCAGGGAAACCTGTCACAACGCACCCGGCTCAGGAGCCCAAGGCCATGGGCGCCACCTGATGCCGCATACCCCCATGTGCTGCCCACCGTACGTACGCAGCCTTTCAGTTGCAAACATGTGACAACAATACCGGCTCTTTGTGTGTCATGGATGGAGGACGTCCGTGCTGTGAGTAAACGCGCCGGCGTGTTCTCTGCGGGTCGTTCTCCTGCAGAGGCGCTCGCCCCTTGAGCGTGCGAACAGACAGACGACAGACACAGGTTACAAGAGAGGGGCCTGCGTACGCCGTACGCCCGCCTCCTAGCGCGCATGCTTACAGAGCGGCGCTGTTATTCTGATGAATGTCGGGGCGCGGGCGGAGCGGCCACATCGGCAGCCACCCACCTCCCGCGCCCTAGAATCCCAATTATCCTGTCACCTCCACGCCAATTGCTGAATAATGCATGCGCATGTTGCCACGTATATTACACACATGCCACGCCTTCGATAGATGCCTCACTGACTATGGCCAACCCCCCCCCCCCCCCAACGAGGAGAGCAGGTCTGTCTCGCCCAAAATCCTACGCGGACGCCCGCTGCAACGCCGATCGAATCCCCTGCTGCCGCCAGCATGCACACCCGCCCGCTGTGCTGACAGTCATATGTACAGCCTCAATGCATAGCACCGCACAGCACGGTGGGGACACACAAGGCAACAGGTGTGCTTAGTAATCCGAGCGTAACCTACGCGGGATTCACAAACACAGCGCGGCATCAACCCCGGCCCGACAACGCCTGCCACAGCTGAAAAACTGCGTGATACACACACATGCATGGGCGGTGCGCGGTGCACAGGCTACGATGCATGCACCGCCACGCGGCGCGCATGTCGTGTGCTGCGCCGTTGTGAGCGACAGCACGGCTGCCGCTACGCAACTCCACACCGCCAGCCTGGCCGCGTCCATACAAGCCTCACCCCACACCTCCAATGCGCTTCGCGCTGCGGGCTCCGCGCTGCCAAACGGGTTTGGACGCTCGAGGCCGCAGCACGGGGGCAGCGCAGCACGGAGCTTAGTCACACTGGACAATCTCGCCGTTCCAGGCCCTGCATGTGCGCGCACACCCGTTTCCACAGACCTGCCGATGGTGGTACGCCCGTCTGTCACTCTAGTGACGGTGAAAATGTGACTTCACGGCACGTGTGACTGTGCAGGTGACATGGCAATGCCTCCCTGCGCGCACGCCGGCTCACCGGCACGCCGTACGCAGACCAACAAACGCGATTACACACGGACACCATTTCCGGTGTGCGCCCTGACCATTGGTCGCAGCCAGTGAGCACCGATGCACGCTGCACTGTGAACACGCAAGCGGTCTTCGGGAAACACTGCACCCCGACCGACAGCACGCAGGAACGGGTCACAGAAGTGGGAGGAGTGCAGCAGCCTGTCACGGGTGCCGCCTCAAACATACGCACAGAGGTAGCAGGGCCGTTGCTATCCAGCGCCTGGTCGCCTTTTGTGGTACCCCGAACAGAAGCAGAAGGTGGTGCAGGGGACGCACTCGGGGGGTGAGTAAACCTGGTCGACGCAGATGGCCGTCATGGAGTTGCGGCGCATGCATATGTGTGCCGGGTTGCAGCAGCCGATGATGCCTTCGATGCCGAAGCCAGCGCACCGGTCCCACTCCTCGCCCGCGCACCCGACGCATGCCTTGGCCGACGCCTCGGCGCGGCAGTTCTCGCCCTTGGTGATCGCCGACACGATCGCCACCGCCACCGCGTCGACCGACTGGTCAGCCACCGACTCGGAGTAACTACGCGCCATTGCCACCGCCTCGTCTGCACACAACGCGCTGCGCTCAATCCACTGC
Organism: Ulva armoricana; assembly: GCA_032360965.1. Lineage (NCBI taxonomy): Eukaryota > Viridiplantae > Chlorophyta > Ulvophyceae > Ulvales > Ulvaceae > Ulva > Ulva armoricana. Next base: position 1,863,726 of record JAUMHO010000009.1, read on the forward strand.
CGCTCCACGCGGTCGCCATGCATGCGCTCGCGCACGGGCACACCGCCCACCGCCACAGTGCGAACCCACACGGCCTTTGTCACCACCACCTGCGGTCGCCATGCATGCCGCTCGCACATCCGCTGAGGCGCCTCCTGCTCAGCCCGGCCAGATGAACTCATCTCAAACCAATCCAAGCGGCCCTCCCAGACGACATTTTCCCAGCCAGCGCAATCACCCATTCCACATCATTTGTAGGATACAAACCCAGCAAAACAGCCTGGAAATCACGACGGATGGTTCTGCCCGGACAAATCAGCCGCTCCCCGAGGTTTCCCCCAACCCCCGCCGCCACACTGGACCAGGGCGCCGCGACTGCAACCCTGCATGCTGCGCTCCCAAGAGCGACGGTGCATGCATGGTGGTCAGTCGGCTCTCCACAAAAGGTCGAATGGTGTGACTGTCTGAGAGTACCGGCCAGGGGTTTGTCCTCAGGAAAGGGGGTTTTCCCCTAAACGTGTGCATTGCAAGGAGGTGGGGGCGCGCACTGTCCACGCATGCATCCGCATACGCCTTGGCGGCCGCGTCGACGACGATAAGAGCGACAGATTTGGCGGTGTCGGACGCGCTGATCTTGCAGTCGCAGCCGGTACTCTCCGCCCACGCCGTCGCCCACGCCGTCGCCTGCGCCTCCACCACCGTCTTGATGGCGGTGCGGCTCATTGCGCAGCTTTCCACAGTGCCCGCACCCTCACACACCTGCATGCATGTCCCACATGCACGTCAGCGAAGATGAGCAGCAAGAGCCCGATCCCGTCCGTCGCCGCAGCCTTCACCAGAGTCAAACCAGCGCATAGATTGGCCCGGCGGGGTCGGCCACACACATGGCTGCGCCGGCGTAAGCATTGTCAGCAGTGATGCATGTACTGCCAGTAGCGTGGGGGTGGAGGTGTAATTACACACCACGTTGGCGTCCGCTACAGCCTTCGCAAACGCCTCGGCTGTCGCAAATGCGACCGTCTTGGCCGCGCCGACCGCGGTCGGCCCGTACTCACATGCGTGAGCTGCCGTCTCCGCCGCTGCTTCGATGACGCTGTTGACAGTGACCTCCTGGACCCAGGCGCGCGCAATTGCCTCGCACATCCCTGTGTTGTTGCCCACTCTGAAGTCTCCGAACAACAGCGCGTCGCAGTCGCCGTCGCCGTATCCTGTGCGCGCTTGCGCGAGAATCTCCACGTAAACCGGGATGATCGCCTCACGGATCTGTTTCACCACGAGTGTCTCGGACGCATCACCTTCCACCTCGACGACCGCGATCGACGTGCTCTGGACGATGGCCATCTCGCTCGCCCGCGCAAACCACTCCACCCCGGCCGTGCAATTACCGCAGGCGTCCACCGACGCAAACGCGTCGGCGATGACTTTCGCGGAGGCGCGCGCCTCCGCGGCGGCTGTGCCGCCGGCTGAGGCCCACCCACCGCCGGCGCAGCTGGCACTCACTTTGACGACGGTCGCAGCGATCGCCTGCGCCGTGTCGGCGACCGACCGCCGGATCACCTTGTCAGTGGCCTTGTCCTGGCAGACATGGACACCCAGATCGACTCCTGCGCAGAGCCGGGCTGGTTTTTATCACAACCCGTTTCGTTACTTGCTTTGTAAACATGATCAGGAGGCTGGGCCCATCTGAGGAGGGCGGGGGGACGGGCGGGACGGGGGGCTGGAGGGGGTGGCCTCGGCCCGCCAATGGCATGGACAAGGTGGTGTGGGTAATCCGAGCGCTGTGAATGTTGTTTTTAGGGAGAAAGTTCATGGTGACAGAGTGTGAGAATCGCAGTTCTCTCTGGTGAAGAGGCTGTGGCGGGCTGTGCACATGTCCATTGTACATTCAAAGAAGCCGCATTTGATGCCACCTGTGGCTCATTCAGCTGGAGCCAGCTGTGACATGGTGGGGGAAAGGCAGGGAGGGGGGGCAGTGCAGCAGGAGGGGGTGCGGTTTTAAGGAGGGCCGAGGGCCACCACAACTGGCCACAACTGGTCACACAGAGCTGGCATGGTCACACAGAGCTGGCATGACAGCCACAGAACTCATGTTACTTGAGCAGCATGCGGCGAAGGGTGGGGTGAGTACATGGAGGCGGTAGAGCGCCAAGTTCACAAGTTTTGCACACTGGTGGGGCAGCGGCAAGTTTGGCGGGCGCACCCAGATTGAAGAATACGTCTCGAGATGCGCTGTCGGATCTTGACACAGCGGAGGAATAGCAGGAGGATTCCGCAGACGCCCTGAACACCCTCTGCGCGCCAGCTGCATACACGCTCGAGGAAGTCAGACCAGAGGCACTGGATCGCCCGGCAGTGCTTGGGCGGCTGGTGTCCGTGGTTGTAGTCCCTTGCAAGGGACACCGACAGCGACTTGCACCGGTTTCCACGCTCATGACGTGCGCAGATGCATGGCAGATTCGAGTTGGATAAGGAGGGATCTCCTGCAGCGTTCGATGGTGCGGGGTGAGCCGCGACCTGGCTGTGATGGACGCATATGTGCATGTGTGTGGTGAGGAGCAGTTTCGACATGAAAGTGCCCGCGCGCGGGAGAGAGCGCGTGAAGTCGCGCGGTACTGCGCCGCCGGAAGCAAGCTTGACCATGCCACACCGTGTCGAACACCACAGGTAGCCGCTACACGGCCATTGTGACGGTGACGCTAGTCAGCAGTCGTACAGCATGCGCAATGTAGGGAGGCATGAGAACGCGACACCCCTAGATATCTTGTAATGCAGCATTTTGACCCAGGATGTTGATGTACGGCCACGACAGCGTGGCACGCCCGAGAACAGGCGGACGCGGCTCCTAAAGCGACGCAGCGCGCCGGTCCAGCACGACGGCTGCTCGTACGGCTGCCTTCCCAGCGGTATCGGCAGCGACCTGGCAAGGTGGTCGCGCTGTTTCTGCCGTGTCCGGAAACCGGCAGCACACGGGCGTAACCTAGCCGTCACACGCATCTATCACGCCAGTCGGGTTCTCAAACTCGCGCTGCACGCAAGTTAGCACCGGCTCGAACGCGCATGCTCCGCAAGCCGGTTAGGACTCTGGTCAGCACGAGGCCAGAACAAGGCAACGACACGACCGGCATCTCAGCGTCTGGCCAAGCCTCGCCCTCTGTTCGATACCGTCTATACATAAATGAACTAGCACAGATGCAGGACTGCCGCACGGGCTGCCGGCTGGACATCAGGGTGCTTTGATCGCGAAGGATGAGCTCCCCAGCGCTACCGGTCAAGGCGCCGACGCTGCGCTGCCTCTTGTCGCATGAATGTGGACAGAAAATTTTAGATGTTTTACCTTGGTTCACAGAAGCCACGGCAAGCGCCGAGGCCAAGGCGATAGGCAGAGACAAAGACATCATCCTGGGGGCCCGGTCGCGATCAATGAATGGGTCTAGCGAACCTCTGTGGTGTGTACTGGTGGCAGTGCCCGGCCCGTGAGCCCTTGAATTGCCTTTGGGCAGGCCAGGTCCGTGTGTCTTTCGTGGCTTTGCGTTCACGTCCAGCCATTTCGACGACTCTCATGTAAAGCGCGTGCCATGCATTGCAAATTCTTATAAGGCGCCTGAACCGTCACCACGCGATAGTGCTAGCAGAGCTGGACATGTGTGATGCTTTTCATGAGCGTCGAAGCTTACATAGGCACAGGAAAGTACATGTGTACGAGTACGACCGCATACGCTACAAGGCATTACAGCATCATTGTGGTAATCAAGCTAACCGAATACGCTCGTGCACTGGCCAAAACATTTATACTCTTGTAATCGGAGAGTGTGAACGAAGCGGGGTGCGTGAACATTGCGAACGTGATGCATGTACTGGCTTCCATCTCAGCGCGCAACGCACTGCCTATCCCTTAATGGTACTGCCCTGGTACCCAAATCGTACACCCTTTCTGAGCGACCGAGGCGACGGTGGAGCGCGCGCGCAAGGACTGTTCCTTCGCGCCGCCAGACCGCCGCCAGATTACAGACTCGCATTTATGTTGGTAGTCGCCCAGAATGCAGGGGCAACTACAACTGATTATGACGCAGCGGGGGCGGCACTGATCATCGTGGTGTTGCCATTCCAAGCTTCCAGCAGGACTGAGGCCCTGAGCCTGCAGCGCATGTTTTGGTGTGGCATGTCAATGACTGAAAACCAACGCTCAGAAACTGGCGGTAGTTTGTGCCGTGCGCCGTCAAATTTAACGCCACGGCACGCGCGATTTGCTCATTTTTAGTACAACCGGCGTTTCACAGGCGTTGAACGATCATCGATATCGACCACAAGCATGCACTCTCCGCACCTGACATAACGTTGTGGAGGACGAAACCAGATGCCGGCCCTGCGTGGGGATTCAACCGTGCGGCGTTGGTGCCGCTGCTTGGTCCGGACTCTGCGCCACTGGCACATGCACCAGTCCAGGCACCCCTAGAAACATGCACAGCTGTGTGTCGGAGTGCAGCCCCGCGCACTGTGGCCGATTCCCGTCTAGTGCTGGCGTGGTACCCGATTTTCTCATCGTTTTGCAAGATTTATGCTGATCGTGAGCACGCATGTGAACTTTGGAGCGGCAGCCGCCGCCGGAAAACACGTGCGCTTCTACGCACCACGGGTTTCCAGCACTACTAAGTAGCTACTAGCCCCATGGGCCATCAACACGCAGACCACGGAACGGCGGATGTGGCAGATCATTGCGCTGCACGCGCTGCGCGCGGACTCTCCTGTTGACGCCACGTTGACGCTCGACCTGCGCCCAGGTTTGCTGCAAAATATTGCCCAGGGGCGCGCAGCGGGGCCTCCCCATTCTTCGAAGAAATCTACCTCAGCCACAAATTTGCTTGCGTGGCACTAGCTTGCACGAGGGAGTGGCGTCGAAGGCGCACCCCGTCAGCCTAACCCGTGCCGGCATGAGCGTTTGTAAGCTTGCCTCCCAGGCGATGTGTACAGCGACTGCGCGCCGGGAGCGGCCCGTGAATTTCTCGGAAATCAGCTATCGCCGCTTGGCCCGTTGCTGCGACGGCGGCTGCGTGCATGGCACCCTCACCGCAGCAAAACTATCCAGACCAGGATGATCACGGAATTGGGCCCGCTGCGTATGTGCGCGTGGAGCTGCACGCCTGGATCTGCGGCGAGGAGCTCATCAGTCGACATCGTCCGACCCGAACGCGTGCCACGCACGTGACCATGAGTGTGAATTACGGGGGAGTCGAACTTGCGCGTCAACAGAGATGGATCCCACTGGACGTGTGTACACATGGATAGAATCCATCGGCACCAGCAGTGACTGCAGATGCGCCTGCCCTTCAGCTATACCAGAGGCCTGAGCACGTCTCCCTTACCCCCCCACCAGATGTACTGCCGTATGCATGTCCTGGGAGCAAGCATTGGCCACTGCAGCTGTGGTAGGGCATGGTCACCTGGTGCTCCTGCCAACTGGTGGGGTGCGAGCTCGAGGTTGTCTGCTCAGATGCTGCCTGGTGTATGCCATGCAGCATTCTCAGTGACCAGTCACTGCTGCGGAGGCCGCAGCAGGGTTCCAATCAGTGGCGGGCGGTTTGAGCACACTGTCCGGATCCAGGCCCAGGCACCCACGAGTGGGCCTGACAGAATGAAGTACTGTGCCTCCCAAGAAGATATCCGTGTTGGTCGACCCCAGTGTCAGTTTCACTGTCGCAGTCTTGCTCCCTCATCGCGCATTCGCTCCTAGCCAATCACCCAACACTGAGCCTTGGAGCCTCATGCATCAGAGCCGAGAAACAAACCAAAAACTGAATCGGCCATCACGCAAGACCGAAACAAGCATTGGCCGCAGAACCACCGCCAGACAGGCCTGTCTGGGTGCAGTGGAGGGGAGGTGTGCCCTGCAAGGAGGAGGTCATTCGTTTGCTGGAGCCAGGGGTTGCCAGTGTTGAGGTCAGACGACCACCAGACGACCGCGCAAGCAAAAGCAAGCAAAACATCTCAGTCAGTGGAACCAACTTGAGGGAGTTCTTGCTGACAGAAACTCAAAAACTCAACAACAAGTTAGTAGGCATGGTTAATGTTTAATTGTGTGCTGCACTCATATGTGCTAATTCATAGGCAGGTCATAGTACAGCAGTAGGTCATAGTACAGCCGTGTCGTGTATGTATGATTACATCGCCGTATCCATAAGGGCATTGACGTGTTGCTATAACTACTCAGAGCTCACTTTACAGGCGTACAAGTTGCAACTTATGATACAAGGTGTCAGGGCTGTGACCCAAAAAAAATGGTTGCAAATTCTGAAAACAGTACCAATATCTACCTATCTGTCAAGCACTTCCCAGCAATGCAGATTCACATTGACAACAGCTCCACATCCAAGACTGCTCTCAGCCAATGGTCACTGCAAGATATTGCTGTGCCTAATGCCACATCCAGCGGGGTCTGCCATGACAATGTCATGCACGTATGCAACCACTTGCTGCTGTGCCAATGTTTCCTCTGGGTCATCCTTGATGACTGCAGTGGATGCCTCAACCTCACAGGACCAACATGTGCACAGTTTTGGGTACCATAACTCCCACATACGCTGTGTACATCTCGCAGAGACATATGTATTCCATCGAATTGTCCATATATATGGATGGACCATATATGCATAGCACACCATACAGAGAAAAACTGTAGTGTATCCAGTTGCATGTAGCGACCTGAGCAAGACCCCACCGAAACACTCCAACAGCAAGTCCACGAACAGAGTGACCTGAAGCCAACTTTAAGGTCCCACCGCGTGGTAGCCATGCTCACACTCACAGCCAGTGTCGTTCGGAGTGCCCTGCGTGCTGTCCAGTCTTCCAATTGAGCTCCATACCCCTCTTGCCTGGGTCGCCCAGTGCTGGCCCATCTGTTCCTCATGTCCTGCACCTTTGCATGGTGGCCTTCGTCTCCTGGTACATTTCCACAACACATCACACCTGCTCGGTCCATGGCGGCTACAGGTATTCAACAGCTGAGCACCCCAGTGGCCCAATTGCACATGGCTCTGGACTGCGCCAAATAGCTGCTAGTTCAGCTCTGTGCCTACTATCTGCCGGCCAACCTGATACCAATGTTCATTGCCAAGGCGCTACATCATGTGCAAAAGCACGTACAGTCGAGCGCAGCCTGCTCATGCCAACTCTGCAATGATAGGGAGTGTCGCCCCCAAAACCTCGCCTCCGCCCGTCAGGCTGCGGTGCAGCTCACCCGAGGAAGCGTTTGTCTACCAGCGCGCTCCGAGCCAGGCTGCCCCGGCCGAGGTGCCGCCGCAGCTGCGAGATGCAGACCGACACGATCCACGTGACGCATGCCGCAGTAGTCGTGTTCCGAAGCCCCAAGTCCATGGCACAGAGCAGCATCACCTCAAAGGCGACCAAGCGGGTCTCCTGGCCATAGAAGATCACGCACGACCACAGGTTGTACGAGTCCCTCGCCCGCACGGTCTTCCGGCCTGAGGAGTCTGCCTTCTCCCGTGCTGATACGTCCCGTGTCCAGGTTTGCCACAGAGTCGGGGTCACAACCTGAAGGCTAGCTGCAGGTGAGCCAGGACGCAAACAACCAGGTGTGACCCAGCGAAGAGATCAGCGTCAGGCCTGAGCTGCCGCCTGGCGTTCACGCTGGGTATCTCCGTGCACTCACACAGCAAGTGAGCCGCACGAAACGGCATGCCCCCAGACCACTGAACCCGCACCTCAGGCGAAGTCTCCAGGGCGCGCTTCAGTGTCTGCAGCAGCTGCTGGGCTTGGGCGGCTGTCGAGGGACTGAGCTCCGCCTCACGGAGGTGGCCTTTCTTCACCGCATACGATGCATGCAGGTCGGTCCCGAGGAACACCATCTCAGACTCGATGTGGCGCGTGATGCTGCCAGCCTGCTGCTTCTCAAGATTCTTTGCCAGCTTGTGCAGCGTGTCGTCCGACCGTGGGTCCATGAACTTGCCATCCAGGTAGAAGCCTGCCATGGCCTCATCCATAATGAAGAGGCTAATGTTGCAAAAGTACAGCTGGTCCCTGCAAACAATCGCAGCAAGTACGGGCATCCCTCAGCTGCAGTCCAGGATGCATAGACTCCATGTCCGCTGGTGTACCCACAGCCGTATGCATCAAAGACAAATATCCACGGATGCAACCATCGCTTGGCGCCCACGTGTTCACTCAAAGACTGTGTCTGTGCAACCGGGCCTCAAAGCAGGCATGTGTGTGTCTGAGCATGTCCTCATCTGCTCTGTATCAGTCGCTCTCATCATGGAGTGTGCTCTCGGCTCGGGGCTCTGGCCACCACCAGAGGAGGGGGGGGCACACATGAACGAGTACCGGGGGTCCTCCCAGTTTCCATACCCAGGTAGCTTCAGGGACGTCAACACTGCCCGAACCAGCACCTGGCAGATGACTATGAGCAGCAGTGTGCCAGCAGACGCGCCCAGAGCCAGGAGATCGCTCCGCTGCAGTTCGTCGGGACACTCCGCACCGCCCTGGGATGCCATGTATGCAGCTGTTTTCCAGCCGATGCCCTCGTACAGTAGAATCTGAGTACACATGCATTTGTGGGCAGGGTAGATGAGTGTTTGCACCTTCTCTGGGCGAGGTGCTGTGACTCAACGGCACGCCAAGTGGCCGCGGTGGTTGTCAGTCAGCCAGAAGTGTCACTGGCCCCTGACCTCCCAACGGAGTCTAGAAGGGCTGGACAGACCAATCTGCTGCTGCTGAATCGGACCTCCTGACTAAAGCATGGCGCTACAGCATGCAAGAGGCTGCCAAAACATGTGTGCCGGATGGTGTGACCGATGACATGTTTCAGTGCTGCATGCAACGGTGAGTGAGGTGAGTGAGCCGGGGCTCACTCACGGACGGGCAATCATACATGATCTGTAAACACAATGCATTACGCATGATTGGTTCTTCGTGATTCGTGACATCACTAAAGCATGCTCTATTGATCAACCTGGTTCATGATTAGTGATAATCATCGTTTGGCCTGTTTGGAGCCGCTAAGTGGTGTGCCTCTGAGATGAGAAATTGGTGCGTGTACTCATGAGCTTAGGCACTGGTCTGTTCCTCAGCAGAAGCACATGAAAACACTACAGGCAGGTGCTAGATGGGCGATGGACATGCTTTCCAATGAGAGTGTCAAGGTGGAGGAGGAGGGAACAAGACATTGCTAACGCTGTTGTGCCATTGCTATGTGCCGATGCTACGTGCAGCCATCGATTCAACGACTACGTTGACATGCTCTGCCTCAATTTCCTCCTTGCACTACCTCATTGACGGCACAAACACTTAGATACAGCTTCAAAAGGTGCAGAAGAGATACGTTATGTCACAACGGTGTGATTATCGTGTTATCTCGTTTTCTCAAACGTGATCCTAAAAACCCCTGATTCGTCATGGTGATTCATCATGCGTGATCCATCAAAAACGTGACTTTTGAAGACTTTCCAAAATGTCCACTGTGAACCGTGCGACATGCAAATCACAGGAGCTTGAGTGTACAACCTTATAAGCAGCTATTGCAGTAAAAACTCCTCCAAAAAGGAGGACGGTGGTCACCAGTGGGGACGACAACGGCGTCTGTGTGCCAAAGTTGAGAACAGGGCACACCAGTAGGATTAGTGAGAGAGTCGGGCTTGCTCGTCGCGCGGTGCTGAGCTTGCTGAATGCATTTGCAATGAAGATGCTGCGCCAACAGCTAACTGCGCCTTCCACATGCTGCCCATCCTCATCGATCACCTGTGGAATTTCCGTGGTGTTATCATCCGTTTTTCAGAAGATCACATGACTCGTGCTAGGTAGTTCATGTTGATGCGGTGAACAGAACGCCCGGGCCAAGGTGCATTGCCTCGTTGGCGTTGGAGAAGCAGGTAACTGCAGTTGCCACAGGCTCCACGCAGAGCAAGGCTCACACCTGCAGCGGAAGTGTAACACACCTGCTGTGGACGTTCCCAGTCGACCAAGGCAACATCTGTGGTCTGGGTCTGAACATGCAGCATATGCAGCACGGACAGCCCAAGGCCACACGCTGAGAGGATGACCGTCAGCCGGAAGTCCTCCAGCTCTGCATTGGGAATGGCGTACAGAAAGGACGTTTTCTGGCCCCGGAAGAGCACGAACGAATGCAGCGATAAGACCATGGACACAGCTGCGAGACCGAGGCCAACACACAGCCCCAGTTCACCCAGAAGCTGCAGGATGAACGCATACTCCCCATCTCCTCCTGACCCACGCCGCCTCTCCTACAGATACTTTCACTCTCATCGGGCTTGCTGGAAACACCGTTTGGGGAATACTGCAGATGCTGCGCGTGTGCTTCACAGCAGCAAAGCTTGCAAACCAAGGAGTCTGAACACATGCGGGCGCCATCGATGCTGTCTCAACACTGACTCAGCTACACAAGTGTGCTGGCCACGACCAGTGGAAGTCCAGCATCCCATGCTTCGCGTGGCACCAATCACGTGTACTTCCTTCACATCGGTGTCATGCTGTTGTGCAAACAGGCCCGCAACTGGTTTATCGGGGAAGCGCCAGCATGAGCGGCATGAGCGGGTAGGCACGAGCAGAGGCACGGGCAAAGAAGGATGAATTCTCTAGATATCTGCAGCAGCAAACACATCACAGAGGAAAGGCAGTCTCCGTCCCCAAGGGCACATGCCTTCCACTTCAATGCTCTGAGGAATCCGCAAGCAAAGCCAAGGCTGAGAAATATCCCCATACAGATCTCCCAGGCGTCCCAGAACTCTGACTTGACCGCCCCGCTGTTAACATATTGGACTTCAAAGCTAGCTGGAACCTGCGGTACGTCTGTCCCCGAGCGAGGCACGTTTGTGGCACTGTACTCCAGGTACAGCCTCGGTGGCCTGATCTTGTACCGCTCCTCCTCGGACATCTGCACGTTGCAGGCGTACTGTTGGACATCGTTTGGCGCATGCTAGTCCTGCTCGAACCCAAGCTGTCCAGACCTCTCAACAAAACGTGTGAGATGCGCAATCTTGGAAGCACCGGGCGTAGTCACAGTCAGGTGTGTCTTGCTGGGCGACCCGACTCACTCCAAAGACTCACAGATGCAGAGTCACAGAGCACAAATGTGCTAGGCTCGGCATGTACAACATTCAGCACACAACCTGGCCAGGCAATGTGGCCAGCGGGTGGCAGGCTGTGTTTCCAGCGCTGCCTGACGAAGCAACCTCCAGCGGGTCAAACCCGGTCTAGAAATTCTGCGCCCCATCAACACGATCGAACGAACTCCAGGTGATGTGGATGAGCGGCTGCCGTGCAAAAGACATCATGAATGTGCAGCACCTGCAGCTGCTGCATGGCCTAGCACAGGCGGGAACATGCACGCATCCGCTCAACGCATCCGCGCAACGGAGCTCGTGCCTGAATCACTAGCCTCGCAGAGCATGCATACTGCACCCAAGTTGGTACCTCCTCGCCGACCGCATGGCCCAGCAGCGTGTCAATCATGAAAAATCTCCTGTTGAGCTGCGCCTCCTCCTCCCGAGAGCTGGCCTGTAGGTTGCTGATGATGAGAGGCACCGGAAAGAGCACAGGGTGCCCACCAAACTGCTGCTGCAGAAGGGGCAAAGAGCCCAACACGCCAGCAGCGTCGTCCTCAACCCCATCCACATAGTACAGATCGAACAGCAATGTCTCGTTCTGGCTCTTCTGTGCATTCCGAATGAGGTCCAGTACGTCCACAGTGCACTCGTTCGAGAAATCTGTTCCCACGTTCGCCCACAGATCTGCTCTTGCCAGTTTGTTGCCACAGATCTGCAATGCCAGCGCTACTATTTTCAGGCCCATATGACTGCTGCTGGCAGAGGCAGGCTCCCGGGCGGCCACCGCATCGGATTATCTATGCACCAGGGGCACATGTGATGGAGTGAGAGACTCGCGTCTACCCCTGCTGTGGTCAACAGACTGCTATCCCCAACTGTGCGATACATTGCTGCTTGCGTGCAACACAGATTTGGGCAGACCATAGAAAGTACGTGAATCATGCGCGGATGGAGGCAGAAGCTGGCCATGAGATCTTGACGAAATGGACGGAATTTGTGTGTTCACATGCGCTGTGGCAACATGGAGAGTGAATGCGCAGCTACAAAAGGTTGTGAAACGCACCTGCAGCTGCATTTCTAGTGGCTGAAGGCCCAAGTACATGCCAGAGAGGGTGAAGGTCGCCAGCACAAACATCAGTTTTGAGACTGACAGAGACCGGAGGGAGCCGCCACGGAACTGGAGCTCTGTCTGGACATCATCAGACTCAAGAGCAGCGTTGATCGTTCCACTCGGGTAGTACAACCATGGGAGAGACCGAGTCCAGTCGATAGCCGCGAGAACTTCGCCTGGGCGGTACAGGTCTCGGTTTCGTATTCGTGAGAGCTCGTTGTACACTTGGCATGCAACAGCGTCTCTGCAAACATCCGTTGTGTACGTGAGCTACCGGTGAGGCAGCCGCTGAGTGCATTGCGGCGACAGCATCATAGTTATGATGAAGGACGAGGTGGTCATGCGCCTAGGCTGGGTTCGCTGTGATATGGCCCGGTGGCCCGGGAATGGGTACAGCGAGCATGGATCCAACTCCTGGAGTACTATGGCAACACGGACATGGGGATATCGAAAATAGGGATCACACGCTGCGGTGCAAGAAGATATGGCGTGTACGTTTACGGACGAATGCATGTATCATGACTGAAGTACGCGTTCCAGGCCTGTATGGACAGGAGCGTGTGCGCCTGCTTGCATCAACTTGCAAGAAGGCCCCATCGTAACGTACTCTCACCACCTCGTCTGTGCCAGCTGTGCATTCAAAAACAGCGATACATGATTGCTAGAGACTGAAACCCGAGGGTTAGTTTCAGCTGCTTGACTGGGTGCAAGAGCGCATGGATCGCACCCATTGTACAACTGCAGTGCACATAGGTTGCCGACCACATTACAGCTCCTGGGGCTCCCTGTATCATGGCATGCTGTCACAGCATCGTCCAAGTGAACCTTGAGAGCTACTGAAACGCTGATAGTGACAACCGCTGTGCTCTGTACCGATCCAGTGACAGGCGGCTGGGGAGGGATCCCCGCATAAGGCATGGCGCTGACGCCTAGACGGAGGGTGGAAGAAATCCTCTGGAGAGGCTCAATGTCCGAGCAGCGGATGTCAGCCGGAAGGGCGGTTGGGCAGACACACTCGAACCGATTGTTCAGCACTTTGGGATAGTCACAGAAGTTGCAAGAACTTTGACCAGGCTCCACCTTGGCGGAGCAAATGATACACCGTTGCAGGTATGTTCCATTGGCGTTCTGAAAGAATGATCCATTCAAGTCTCGCTCTATGACAAGGCCCAAACTGTCTGAGTTGTCGGTGCACCGGCACTGTCCTTCCACCAACTGCGTAGGTCTATGGTTGGGTCCCGACGATGAATCACATGCTACACAGTGGGTGCCGTCGAATGATGATGCGCTGTTGCACTGTTGGCACGTCCCGAATGTGGAGCCATCATACTGAGAGCTCGAATACGTACGTCTGTACCCGTTTGCACAGGCGCACTCTGTCGTGGAGTTCTACAAGCATGCGTAAGACATTTGCAAGAACTTCTGGGTAATCATGCATCCGTGCATGGCCCAAGCAGAAGCACGAGCACAACAGAGGCCTCCGCACCGCATTCTCTCCACAAGGGCTACAGATCAGTCCGGCAGTGTCGTAAACCCAACCATCTGGACAGGTCTCAAACTCATGAACCCACGAAAACCCATCACCACTGACTATGAGAGCCACCAGCAACGTCCATCCAAACCTTGGCAGCGTTGCCCTCAGTGACGCAGGCACTTTCATTATCAAGGACGTGTCAAAGCCATTCGCACTCCAAGGTACAAGGCAACACATACATCAGCTACCACGGAGACAGCTCGCTCTATGTGTTTGAGGCATCTTCATGCCTTGGTCGCGCCAGTTCCGGTTCATCATTACGATTTTCGAAAGCAGTCGCGCGCCCACAGTGTTTGATCAACCGCATAGTTGCATTACACAACAGTGACGTATCGAGGGGATCCGGGCGCAGCGCAGCTGCAATGATGGCCATCGGACCTTGTTCACAACGCTGCAACACTGGCGCGCACCATGCATTGCACCAATGGAGCAGGGCCGGCACGGAGCCTGGCGGGGACCGCTGGACCTGATCAGGCCATCCATCCTGTTCTACATCACGTGTATTCCCGCATGGTCGGTGCCTGAGAAATAGGATCTCATCCCAATGTGAAGCCCGAGTTGAGTTTCCGCCGTCTCAAGCTTGTACTCAAGTGTTGGTTGCCACATCCCCCCTCCCCACCCCTGCTAAGGAGCAAAATTTTATAAATAAATAAATAAAAAGAAATCGAGCATCATGCCAAACCCAAACGGGCATCGGCCACAGCACCCCTACTGGTAGGGGCGGACAGGTGCCAGACGGGCGCAGGAGGGGGCACAAGCACACCTTCAGGGGCAGCAACAAGCGGGTGCGCCACAAAGCGGAGCCATGATTTCAGAGCAGACCAGTCAGGTAGACACAAGCCGCGCAGAACAGGTGCAGGAAGAGGCTCACGAGTGCGCACTACACAGGACACACCCAGCAGGAACGCAGCAACCAGGCGCAGGCGATGATGCTTCACAGCACTATAGGGGGGTGACGGCCCAGGGCACCGGCGGGGTCAAGGAGGAAAGGGACAAGACACGCCGATGCGACATCAATCGAGATGCAGTCATTAGGAAAAGCAGCTTGCAACACATGTTCCGCCTGGGTGCACCCAACACAAGCCACGGCAATGTCCTTGCGTAGGACGCCAACAGCGAGACCACCGTCCCAGCAGGAGACACAGGGACACGCGAAGAGCAAGTGTTCAATGTGCCGCCATCTATGCTCCCGGCGAGCCTGACCCGGAGGAGCCGAGCCAAAGTCCGGGCAGGAGGGGAACATACGGCCCCTGCAGAGGTGGCACGACGAGGTAATGGCCGCCGACCCGAAGGAGACGAGGTGGTCATGAGGTAGATGCGAGGAGCGAA
>JAUMHO010000009.1:1878850-1891587 GCA_032360965.1 Ulva armoricana
GGCAGTACTCGTGCGCCGACAGCAGGTCAAGGTCAGTGAACATGACTGCCCGGTTAATACTGCGGTCCCTAGAAAATTCAGTGCACGAAGCATCAGCCCGTATACCACCGATAAGCTTCGCTTCGCCGCGCGTTCAATGACCTATTTTTAAGGTCATAAAAGGACCCACGTATTATCTAAAAAGAGGTACACAGTATCTGTGTAAGACAGTATGTGCCCCTACGGGAGGACTGGTGGTGGCCAGCCAGGGAACAGGGCCTCTTGCAGTACAGTCATGCCTGGCGTGGCTTGGGGATCTTGCTCGCCGCCGTGCAATGTGGGACTCAAGACAGTAGGAAAAAAAAAGGGCAAAAACGGAGGATCGAGGATCACGCCAGACCCAAACGGGCATCGGCCACAGCACCCCTAAGGGCGGACAAAGCAGATACATAAACAGAGTAGATATATACAGTACATGTATCTGTGGGCTTTGCTGGACCGTCCTCATACGCCTGTCAATTTTGGCAGGTGTTACACGCGCTTCCCTCATCCTGTAGCCGCTGCCTGGTTCGGTTTGGCGTGATGCACGAGTTGTGCGTTGGTTTGTTTGTTTATACACTGCGTCGCTGGCAGCTGTGGCACACACAGACACAAAATAGAAATGATCGCGCATCACACCAAGCCCAACCAGGCACCGGCCGCAGTACCTGCACGCATGGGAGCGGATGAAAACGGAGGGTCCGGCACAGTGAGGCCACCACAGAGCACCCGGAACGACACAGCATGTCGTGTCGTAGGCAGGTCACTCCTCACAGGCCATCACGAGACACAGGCCCCACTCATGGCAGCATCATGAGCTCAATTTGCCTTCATCTATGTTCCACCGTATTTACGGCAACCTCGGTGTTGGTGTCCTGCGCAAGGACCTTGCCGTGGCTTGTGCTGGGTGCACACAGGCGGAAGACGTGTTGCAGGCTCTGTTGCCTAATGACTGCATCTCGGTGGACGTCGCATCGGCGTGTCTTGTCCCTTTCCTCCTTGACTCCGCCGGTGCCCTGGGCCGTCACCCCCTTGGCGTTGTAAAGCATCACTGCCTGCGCTTGGTTGCTGCGTTCCTGCTGGCTGTCTCATGTGTTGTGTGCACTAGGCAACCTCTTCCTGCACCGGTTCTGCGCGGCTTGCATCTGCCCGATTGGTCGGCCCTGAAGTCGTGGCTCCGCTGTGTGGCGCCCCCGCCTGCTGCTGCCCCTGTAGTTGTGCCCCCTCCTGCGCCCCTCCTGCACTTGTTCGCCCCTACCGGTAGGGGTGCTGTGGCCGATGCCCGGTTGGGTTTGGCGTGATGCCCGATTCCTTTTTTTTTGTTTTGTGCACCCTGAAGCCCGCAAGCTTGCAATCCCTCGACTAACAGCGTCCACATAGTCTCGACATCCCGGCCACGGACAGCAGGTACAGATTTTTTCTATGGAAACGATGCACGAGCGAAGGTGCCGACTCCGTGAGAACCACTACAAAAGGTCGAGGGCCGGTGCCCATGTGCACCAGCGAAGACCCACATGCGGTGCTCTTCACGCCTGTAACTCTGGTAACCACGACGTGTGCCCGTGGTTCACTGCAGCATCGAGACGCACCGAGATTCCGCGGTGCCACATATTGTCTTGAAAACCTGCACAGTGAGTGAGCCATGCCGGGCAGTACTAGCGATGGCTCAGAACAGGCTCGCACATCCAGCAAGCACGGAGCAGACCTAATCGGACAACACGATGTAGCTCAAAGAAGTATGAGCATGAATTCAGTTGATTCGAATGTATCAGCTATGTCTACTTTCAGCACAGCAAGCGCACGTAAGGATCGATGGCAGGCCCGCACACGTACGACTCCAGCAGTGTTAACCCAGTGCCCACATTTCGCCGATGCGCAACAAGTAGTGCATCATATTTAGGCAGCATGCTGTTGTCGTATACGCTTGTGGCCATTCCGCCTTGCGGCTGTCCAACAGTCTCGATAATGTCCAGCCATAAAACGATGGTTCGACATGGGTCGTTAAGATTGCAGGCATGGAAATCCTTCAATTCAAAGGAATGTCTCGTGTTCTGGAGCATGTCCACCGCTGGGTTGAGGGAAAATTCTACGGCGTTGTGAACCAACTATTTGAAGAACCGGGCCTGGATGCAGCCAGTGCCAGAATCAGGCTGATTCAGGTGAGCCACTGAGTAATGTGGAGGATTGAGTCGTAAGCACCTGATTAGCTGATTGCTATCAGGTGCAATGTTCCTCTTGGCGAATTCCAACACTGCAGCACCTTTATGCCTACCAGTGCCTCCTCTGTCCCCAGCAACTTGTTCCAGCATCCCTCTGTTCAGCGTGCATTAGCACATTTAAATTCTTCGTATTAGATCATCTAGCTTCATCAGCCGGAAAGCTATTGGATTCCGATCAGCTATGTGGCAGCGCTTGCACATCACATCACCTTGCAACACGACACAAATTCTTCAGCACAGTTGGTCACACAGCGCTGCTGCACACGCATTGTATTCCTACTGCGTTATATGTCATCCTAGGCATGCTGTTCAACGATGGCTCCTCCTACATGTTCACACTCGCCCTTGTTCAGCAGCTGGCTCCCGACTCTTTGTAAGCACGCAGGAGACATCTGTGCTCTGGAGTGACGAGCAGGACAAGCAGATCGAGCTCGTTCGCAGGCTGTATGACACAATGGTGCAGACCTGCAATCTCGGGGATTGGGATCTGGGCTACAAGGCAATCATACAGAAAGAGGATGGCCTGGCGGCCTTGGTTGAGATGTGTGGGGCGGTGGGACGTTCTCAGCCAGTGCTTGCTTGGGCAGCTCTCATGTGCTCTGTACAGGAGCCTGATGGTTCTGGCCTCAGTTTCACCCGCTATGCTCACGTGCTCACCAAAGTGGCTCAGCGGTGTGCCTCATCCAAGCCAGTGTATGCAAGCATTGCAGACGGCGTGACAGCCGAAGCGCCCCACAAGGTCACCTGAGCACCAGACCAGCACATCTTATCGCTGTTTTCTTTATGTTCTGCCTAATTTTCTGTCCATGTGCTGCTTGTGTGCCCTGAAATGTGCATTTGCATACACAGCGCAACCCGGTGGTTATCCGCCACCGCCCAATGCTTCGCTCGCTATTATCGGCATCTACCGTGTATGCATCCGCCGCTTTGTTCCTGCTACTCCGGCCAGTCCATGTGACACACCGGCCCACATCCTCACTGCACACCGGCTGCTCGGCCAGGCCTCCCGTTCAATGGGCACACTCGCCCTTCCTTCCCGCATTTGCTCGACGTGCATGGCAACCGAGCAGCATCAGCACGCGCCTCACCGCGAGCACACGCACCCAGCGACGTCGTGAATGGCCCGTGCACGCAGGTCCCGCAAGGTGAAGCTGGCGATGCGGAGCAGCTTCGACATGCTCTTCTGGCTGCTGGCCGACCAGCTCGCCTCCCACGATGCCAGGACTGTGGCGCCCAACAACAAGCAGCGCCATCTCCTGCACACCGCCCTCTGCAAGCTCATCCCCTTCTCGCACGACCAGATGCTCAGCCAGCTGCTCCTCCAGCTGCTGCTGCTCTCGTACTGCATCCCCAGCACGGCTGACCTCATGAAGGGTTCCCCTGACACCCAGGCCTTCCTCCACACGCTCACCCGCGCCGTCGTGCAGGCCTCCGAGGCCGCCCCCGGGGGCCTCATCTTCGTAGAGGTGCAGCTCAGCTTTGTCATCGCTAGTGCGCACCCACCCCACCACCTCATCCTGGACTTGGGGACCCCCCAGCCCGCACAAGCGGCTGTCGCATTGCAGCATTGCGGTCTGTCCGGGCACAACAGTGGATGCATCGGAAGCAGCGAGCCACATGTCTCCGCCGCTCCTTACAGCTGTTGCTTGGACCATGCGTTTGTTTGTTGCCTGTTGCATCGGGCGATGACTCGCATGGGCCGCGTGTCTAACCACGCTGCACCGCCTGTCGTGAGATATGCATGCGGTGAATGTGTGTGGTGCCTGTCGCCACACGTTCATGGTGCTGAGAGGTGATTCCAACACAGCCACATCAGCCGGTGACGGGTGGTCCATCAACACGCCATCACTTGTACGCATGCGTTTGTATGTGTGGTGCCTGTGGGTTCAGCCGGCCCCGGCCGCTGCAGGCGTGTTCATGTGCCTGCGGCCCGCGCCGGCGATGATGGAGGCCGCGCTGTCCGCGGGCCTGCTGGGCCTGATGCACAAGATCCTCAACTGCCGCACGTCCAAGCCGCTGCGGCTCGACGTGGCGGCACTGAAGAGCGCCCGCATCGCCGACGGCGACCGCGCCGCCAATAAGCTCCTCAACGCCGCCCAAAGGTGCCCTCGTCCCTGCCCTCACCCACCTGCAGCACAGTTTCCCATGCACCCGGACATTGGCGGTGGGAGGGCGGCCCTGGGTGACGCACATGCTGATGTGAATTTGGGGGGGGACGCGGCAAAGTCTCCAGAGAGCTTAGTGGCATTGCAGAGTGATGCTGGGCATGGGGGTCGGCTGAGTGCGGGTTATTTGTTGGATGTGAGCCCTGGGCGGGGATCCTGGGCGCGTTCCCACTACAGCATGCTACACAGAGTGGCCTGCATGCCCAGCAGTGCTGACTGCCTGTGCACGTGGGAGAGGCAGGGGCCGGGTGGAAGGGGTACGAATGGTGAGCGCGTGTGTGCAGGGAGCTGTGTTCGCTCATCGGGGTGGTCAAGCTGGTGTTTGTGACGATCTGCGGCCACATGGAGGCCGCATCACGGAAGGCGTGCGTGATGCAGCTCTCACCGCCGGCGATGCTCGACGTGTGCATGGTAGTGCACAACCTGATGAGCCAACCTGACCGCGCGCTCGCCGGCGGCACGCAGCAGCTGGAGATCGACCTCCTCTGCAAGGTCGCCGACGACATCATCCCGGAATCACCCGACTGGTTCCTCTCGCTCGTCGGGGCGAGGTGCCTGCACACGGTCGGGCTGTGGCAGCGCTGCCAGGGCAAGGCACGCCCCGCCCGCTCGCCGGCGAGGCCCTCCGCTGGCTACAATTTCGTGTTCTGACATTCACAGATTTGCCTCTCTGCGGAGCTGAGGGGGTGGCTGCCTGCCCGGCTTGGCAATGGAACGATTGGATGCGGAGTTGGCTGTCATGGACGTGCGTTGAGTTTGGAACAGGCACGATGGAGGCATATCATGGACCGTGATGCGAAGTTGGAGAGTGTTGGGTTGGAGAGGTGCAGTGGCTGATGTCGCACAGCAGAGCTGGTTCTCCGCGGGCATGCCCTGTGACGTTGAGCCAGCAGATTGCGACAGCTTGCAACTCGCTTTGGTGGCGTCCCAGGTGACCAACATTGCTGGCGACCATGTGGTATGTTGAGAAACGGGGGTGGTGATGGGGTGCAGGTGCTGGAGTTGGCAGTGCAGCCCGCGATCATTCAGGCCCTGAAGCATGGGCGTGCGGGGGACGCGTACTCCACCAACACATACGCTGTGGTGTTCCTGGCAGGGCTGCTGCCGCAGTACCGCCCTCTGGTGGAAGACTGGGGCCGTATCCGTAGGTTGGCCCACTCCCTGTGTCGTGCCACAGCACTGCAGCCATCCGAGCGCGCTTCCGCACTGGGTCGCCACGTCCGTGTCACACATGTCGCAGCATCGCCGCTCCTGTGCGACGGTGATGCCAGTCTGTGCAGCAAGCTGCTGGATGCGCTCACCTGGGCCCACACTGACACTGCATGCACTGTGTGTGCAGGCTGCATGGTGCTGTCATGTATGCGGTGCAAGCTTCCGTCACCGGGTTGCCCTCATCGCACTACCAGAGCTGTTTCGTTGCCCTTGCGGCCCCACACATCACTCTGCCTGCTGATCTGCCAGCACGCACAATAGAGGGGACTTCCAAAGATGCAGCCGTGAAAGTATGATTTACTGTACAACATCAGGACCCGAAACCCGCCGCGGTGCGCAGGGTCGTGGAGGACATCTGCGTGGAATCGAACGAAATGACCAAGATGGTGCCGCTCGTGGCATCGCCGGTGAAAGGCCCGCTCTTCAACTTCATGGAGCTCGACGTCGACATGGTGCCCGCGACGCCCGCCGCGTGCTCCCTGCAGCACCTTGCGCAGTGCGTCATGAATCCCATGTGGCTCGCCGACCAAGACCGGCCCTCCCGTGCGTACCTCTCCCCTCGCGCCCCCCCCCATCCCGGGCAGCCGCTGTCGAACACAGGCGCCTTGCTTGCGCCGTGTTCTGAGCATGCTGTAACATGGTGGCCCGGCACCGCGCTGCGTGCTGCGGTTGTGATCTCATTGCAGCGACTGTGAGCCACAGCAGGGTGTGATGACGCGGTGGCGGGCACGCTGCCTGCCAGTGCACCCCCTCCGGGTTCGGTTGGAGGGTGCAGCTGGGGATGAGGCTTGCATTGTGTACCGATGCGTCAGCAGGGAGGGTGGTGGTGTGGAAGCCAGGGCCTGCGCAGCCGCAAGTGTGCATGCTGTGCCCCCTGCGTCATGGAAAACCGACTGTGGCGTGCATCATGGTGTTGAGGCGGCGCTGCAGCCAGGCCGTCGCAGCGATGCGGTACGTCAGCGTGGGGTGGTAGAGGGGGGCAACGAGTGTACACTGGAGGGGGACCATGGGGCCGGGTTTGGGCTCTCGCCGCATGCAGGCTTCGTACACCAGCGCTTCTGCGAACGTGCAATGAACTGGGGGTCATTGGTGACTGCGTAACTGTGCCCTGGAAACTCGCGCGGTTACAAGGACACGCTTGCAATTCAAGCGACACACAACATAAATGAGACTTGGGACTGAAGTTAGTCATGTGGAATCCCTCTCACTACTATGCTGCAAGCAGCGACGCAGTCGAGTGCTTGGCGGGCATGTAGCCTGGGTGGCGAATGTAAGGTCAGGCCGCACCTCCCCCATGCATGAGGTGACAGACGTTGGAATCCGGGCGGCGCATGCAGTGCTGGAGCCAAGACCCCCGCAACCGCGCGCGTCGTTCCATGCTGCCGTCTCCGCGATGGAGGCGACGGCGACGGACATGCGGGACGGCCTGCTTGACAAGGGCCTTGTGAACAAGCAGCGCATGGACACCGTTGCCTTCTCGATCGGGGGAGCGCCCTTCCACGCGGTCGCGCTGTCGTGCGAACAAAACAGTCCTGTCATGAAGGCCAAGCTCGAGAAGGTGTCCAATATCTACAAGCAGGTCATCCCGATGCGCTCCGTGGGAAACCTCGACGATGCCTCCATGTACGAGGTGCGTGCACGAGCCCCATGCGGTGCCAGCGCTCCGATCCGCTGGCACCTCGCAGTGACTCGAACCGGGCATAACAGTGGATCACGCGTTTGTGCGGTACACATGCGCTCTGGTGGGAGAATCTGGTTCTGGAATTTGATGGAAATGGCACGGCTGGAGGTGGTGGCGCAGGCATTCACTCTGGCGTGCGAGTTCATGTACACGGCGGAGATTGAGGAGCTGGAGGATGCGGAGGTGGCGATCAACGTGTGGATGGTGGCGTCGGCGCTCGTCATCCGCGATCTCCCGCGGTACGCGTACAGCAAGATCGTCGAGCTCCTACCGGCGGCGCACCTCCACATCATGCCCGGGCTCTTCCAGCAGGCGAACGCGGCATGGGAGCTCAGCCGCTCTGCGCGGCCGGAGATGGAGGAGCAGGGCTCCAGCATCCTGCAGGCAGTGATGGAGCTCATGATGTGTAAGATGCAGGTGCGGCGGGGGTGTTGTACGACAGGGCTGCGCTGTGGGGGCCCAGTGGCCGCGTTGTTGTTGCATCTGCAGCAGCAACATGGGTTTGGGTGGCGCTGGAAGTGATGTGCATGGTGCCTGGGGCAAGGCTCGTCGGGGACGTCATCTGTGATTGCTTCGCCCGGCGTGATCGCTGCGTACTGCATCTGCTGGGGTGGCGCTCGCACCGCGCAGAGCAACGTGACCACTGATTCAGTTTGCAGCGGAGGCTACACTGACCGAGACCGCATGTCCATGCCAAGCACAGGGCCTACCCAGGCCTGTTTCTGCTTGTCGTTGAGTTGTGGGTAGAGAGTACTTATCGTGTTTTGGATGCAGTGGCGTCGGCAGTGGCACAGGTTGCGTGTGTCTGTTGTTGGTTGTGCGTTGGCGCATTGAGAGTGTGCTGCGTGTATTGAGCAGAGCGCCGGCCCGATGTTTGATCTGCACGGCTGTAATGTTTGCTGATGGTGCAGAATCTCGTGAAGAAAAAGATTTTACACAAGGTGACGGAGGAGCATGGCTCGGTGTTCCAGGACCGGCTGGCGGCGTCAATCGGCACGATGCTCGGCATGGCGCCGGAGCCACCGCCGCCACGCGAGTCAGTCATGATCTTCAAGTTCGTTGCAGCTGCAGAGGGCTCGATCGACTTCTGGCGGCAGCTCGCCGCGGGCATCGCCATCGGTCGGTATGCCAAGGCGTGGCTTGCGCGGAAGAAGGCGGAGCGGGTTCAGCGAGCCGAGGCGGAACGGCGATCAGCAATTGCCGACCCGCTGCACATGGACCTAGAGGGGACGCTGCTGACATCGTTGCCAACAGACGGGGGGGATGCACCCAGGACAAACGGCCACGAGGTGCAGGAGAGAGCGGCGCCCGAGCTTGTGGACGATGGCGGGGCTGCAGAAGGGAATGTAGATTCTGATGGGGAAGGGGAGAATGAGAAGGGTGCTGGGGTGGAGAAGGAGGTGAAGAAAAAGAAGAAGAAGAAAGGTGGTGAGAAGACGAAGAAGCGAGAGGACGAGGACGGGGCGGATCCTCCGAAGAAGGACAAGAAAGGGAAAGACAAGAAGAAGAAAGGTGCAGGGGATTCAGAGGATACCGCCGAGGCGGGAGAGGAGGATTCGGGGAAACAGGGTAAGAGTCAAGGGACGACAGGTGCAGACGGGGCGAAGAACGGGTTCGTGGTCGAGGAGCAAACTCGGCCGGGGAGCACTGGGGGCGCCCTGGACACCGCCGACGTGAAGGCGGATAAGAAGAAGATGAAAAAGTCGAAGAAGCCAAAAGAAGACGTACGGCTACCACCTCTGAGCCGTTGTTGTGTGCATGCGTTGAGGTGTTTCAGACAGTTGGATGTCTCAGATCTCAGTACAGAACCCCGTGCAGGTGAAAGGCAAACGTGAAACAATCACAGCCAGTGACGAAGCGGAGCTGCTGATCAAAGAAGAATTGCGACGTTGACGTGAATCATGGATGTTGAATCGTACGATGCTCCGAAGTGCATGGAAGGCGCGAAAGGTCCAAGCGAGAGCATGCATCCCGGTCTGCGCACGCCGCGTGAGACAAGGCAGTCTTTCTTTACCCAGTCGCATTCATGGCGTGCCCTTGATGATTTGATTGATGAATTGTAACAAACTGTTGTCAACACTGTGTGTCGAGCTCGTGCATGGCGCCTGATTGCTACACTCACCATGATGCAAGCGTCACCTGCTCACATTCTACGACCCTCTTCACAAGGAAAGCTCATCTACGGATATTGAGGTCCAAATCACGAAAGCCTACATGATACTACAGTCGTCCATTTTGCTCTTCTTGGGCGGTTCTGTATACACAGGCCCATCCTGCCGAGCTGCTGTGAACCGCCCCCGTCCCCTCCCAGATGCTGAAGCGCTGTAGGTCCCCCCAACAGCCGCAGGCCTGAAGGTTTGGTGCCCTCCAGACTGCATGCCCTGCTGCTGGCGACCAGGGTCAACTCCTGAAGCATATGCCGGACGATGCTGAGACTGCTCATCGGACTGAAGCCGCTGCTGTCCCTGCTGACGTTCCACAGCCTCGTTCTCTTGCTGCTGGAGTTTGAGAGCTAGCGCATAGTCTGCATCCTCGGACCCGTGTGCAGCCGGCATGGCAACCGGTTGTGGAGGCGGTGCTGCATACGGCCCATGCAACGATTGCCCGGCATCGCCTGGTTGGACCGCAGCCCAGCTTGTGCCTGGCTGGCTCGGGTCAGCTGCTGATGTTGCTGCTTGCGCGTCTGCAGCCGCCTGCAAAATCAATTGAGTGGTTCCCCGTGGATGCAATTACATCAGGTGATCACATCAGCCAAGCATAGCCAGAGGCAGCAGCGTGGGTCCATTGCAGAGCACCACAGGTCACGCCACGTAGCTGGTGCCAGACTAGTGGCCTCACTGACTACGAGAACTCCTATTTCGTGAGCTGGCGCATGTCAGGGACTGCCATGGGCTCTTGCGACGTCGATGTGCAATGCTACCTGACACAGCCTTGCATGGGTTGATACACGCATGAAAACACCAGGAGTTCCTGCTCAGCAAGCAGCACAGGAAATACAGATGCGGCAATTGGGTCATAGGTTTTTGTATCTGTTGTGCAAACCAAGGCGCAGGATGTTGGTTTTGGTACTCCATCCAGTAACTAGTGATACATGTGTTGTGATGGGCGCTGGGTTAGCACCTGCTCTGAGAGCCGGATTTGACGCATCATCTCCTCCTGATCCTCCTGCTGTCTCTTTTTGTACACACTGTACGGCTCGAACGAGCTGCTGACATAGCATGTGTCGCCCTTCTCGTTGTCTAGTTTCTCCCATGCTACACCCTCCTCACCACGGTAGCCCTCATCAGTGACCAGACAGTATAGATGGCCGTCTGTATGCTTGTATAGCGTGGAGAAGTGGTTGTTTCGGAATAGCACAGCCAGCTCACCCGATCGCATCCCCTCAGTGAGCTGGAAGAGGCCAGTTATTGTGAGCTGGGACTGTGAGTCCTGAATGAATTGTGCGATAGCCATCAGTTCCGACTGGTTGAATGACGTCGAGCCTACAAAAACCATGAACATCCATTTGTGCGGGCAAGACGTGTGCTTGCATGTGGGGGGGGGACTCCCGAATTGGTCTGGCCAGGCAATACTCCCCGTGTTCACAGGGTCAACACCATGCAGTTAAAAACGCAGGGGGTCTTGTACCTTGTGGTTGGGATGTACTTGCAACAGCTACTGGCGAGACTGGGGCTGGTGCTGCATTGGCATCAGCCAGAGGATCAATCTCACTCAGGCTGACGCGAGATATTCGTTCCAGCATTTCGTCCATGACGCCGTGGACCTGAGCAGACACGTCAAGGCTGTCATCCGACGTGACAGCTAGATGTGTATCTAGCTGCTTAGTGCTGGCTGCTGCTAGCTCTGTGCTCCCTTGGACTCGTGATGCGGACACTGATGATGCCTCTGGTCGAACATTAGGACTGATCAGCGCGTCAAACACATCAGGCTGCCCTCTGCTGGTAGATCCGATACTGCACAGAGCGTGTGATGATGAGAAACTGGCCACACGACTCGTGGGACAAACGGTTGCAGAACTGAAACAGATCGCACCTAAGCGATCCGAGGTAACGACGTTGTGATCCTGACAGCGATGATCGAAAATTTTGAACCATGCGGTCGTCCGCGAGGCTGGTGCACACGATCTCCGTGGCACTGTTGTACGACATCTGCGCCAGCCGAGCCATGGCTGGGCCACCATCTTGGTCAGCAATCCATCCATGAAGTAATCTGACATTGCAAAGGTCGAACACGTTCATCTCGCTGGTGAATTCAAAGCCTGAAACAGTGCCGAACTGTGGATTAACGTCCAGGCCTTCCACGAATCTGCCCTTCATTACCAGATCAATCGTCTCCGCGATCTGAGTTTGGAGATTCTTGTCCTGGGAATTGCCATGCATGTCCATGATCTTGCCAACGAGCGTATGTTGCAAAATGGAACTGTCGACAGCTCCACTTGGAAGAGACAGCTCGCCTTTGAGAATCAAGGCATTCCATATAGCCAAGAGAGGACATGGTCCATTCTGGTTCTGAAGTACTATGCGCTTGTTGCTGCTCTGCAAAAACTTTGTGCTAAAACTCAAAGCATCCGTTTGAGTCCCCATGATGAAAGCAAAGCAAAGAAATTTCGTGACCCAACAACATTCATCTCGTCCTTATTACATTTAAAGCACGCCATCCGCTCCTGGGCGCGTGTTATTCAACGTATACAAACGTTGAACGCAGGAAGACACGAATAACCCCCTGTGGTCACGGCTCAGGCGGTACGTAATGCTGAGCTGTTGACACCCAGAAATCCCGGCGAGTCTCCGACAATCTCGAGGTGCTCATCTCCAACAGCTCTGCAACGATCTGCATCACGCAGTGACCTCGCCAGGAAGGACGTCGAAGCCGGTACGTACCGTATACGAACTCTGTTTCTTGGCCACACGTTTCCATGGCACTGTCGAATCCCTAGCACCAGCACTGCTGTCCCACTTCCGGGGCTTGCAGGCACGGCTCAATTGACTGTCGCTGCAACACATTTCCTGCGCGCTTATGGATGCACCAAACTGTGCGCAGCACAGCACTCCTGGCGATCTTCCTATACCTACTTTGTCAGATGCAGCGCGAAGATTGCAAACACAGGAAGTGGGGATGCCTGGCCAGCGCAGTAGCATGGAAGCAGGGCAAGCCCGATGTGCACTGCACTGGCATAACAGCACACAGCTGCAGGGCCCGTTTGCTTGGGCATGACCTGGCCTGCGATGCCAGACATTTTGTTCATTCTCCGCGTAACACCAGCACGTATGTGTGATGTAATCATACATACATACATACACCGGTATGACCCTCTTCGATGTAACTACATACACCGGTATAACATACAGTCGATGCGACCTGTGATGTATGTGTTGATGGCCTGTTGCTTCGTGGCAGCATGGCTCCGTGTATCCGCGCCGAAAAGAACATGCGCGCGACCGA
>JAUMHO010000009.1:1891687-1908811 GCA_032360965.1 Ulva armoricana
GTGGTCTGATTCGAGACCTGTACGCTGTGGCGTGATGCACCTGTGACCGTGCCCCTCTTCGATGTAACTACATACACCTGTGACCGTGCCCCTCTTCGATGTAACTACATACGTATTTCAGCACACACTGGTTGCTCGTCCTTTGCCTTTGGGAGAGATGGCTCAGGTGGTCGCACACCTTGGTCGTGACCATGGTTTGCACCAGCGTGTGCCTTTGAGGGTCCAATCGGTCCCGGTTGCCGGAGGTGTCAATGTCCTTATGGATACGGCGATGTAATCATACACACACACGCTAGCTCAGCACGTGCTGCACACCCGGTATGACAATGGACACTCTGCATTGAAAATGTCGACCCCGATGCTAAGACTAGTATGGCGTGATAGCCGATGTGGATATAATATCGTATGTAATTTCATCGAAGAGGAGCATGTGCATCATGCAACAGCGTACGGGCCTCCAAACAGACCAACCTATCATTCATCCCTCGGCATACTTCCCACCTGGGTACACTCCTGGCCCAAAACTATTCCCTGCAATCAGTGCCAAGTGCGACATGGAATGCCTGCACTGCTATAGCATATATGCCCGTGCACTATGTATTTTCGCACTGCTATGATTGTGTGCTGCACTGGCAGCACTGGCATGACTGTGTGAACAGTGTGTGCTGTGGCTCGTCCCAGCAGCACGGCTGCAAGGCCAATGCAAGCCTGAACACATACCAACAGCTGCACATGTCGTAATGGCCCACTGCACCCCGGGGCCCACTCGTTGCTGCACAATCCTACCGTGGCAATCTGTCCCAAGGGTCACATCTACTGCACTCCAATGCGTTCTGCTTGCCCCGTGCGTAAGGCAGTCTCCCGACTCCTGAACTACAGCCGCACCACTCACCCAGTTCCCGCGCTAGTCTGCCCAAACAAATGCAGAGCTGCTGGGAAGCTGTCCCCGCAGCACCCCCCCGAATCATGACGCGATGACTCGCGTAGGGAATGATGTGCATAGCGCCCTGGCGTATCCGTTCACAGGCACCCACACGGGCCCATGCACACGCCACGCGCTGCAGCCATGCATATGAGGGAGTGCGACAGCTGGTACCAGCATGCGTCTGCAGCACATGTGTGGAGGCACAGCAGCATGGCCTGCCCGCACCGGCGCCACCAAAACTCTCCCACCCAGCAAGACCTCCTCCTGATCTATTCCTCCTGCTCACTACCAAGTTGCAAGCAACCCCGCATCTTTGCCCCCGCCACAACAGACAACCACTGTGTAGCCCGCCTACAGTACACAGCCCCCTGCCGCCAACCCCCCATCCACCTCCTCATCCGTGCTGCATCCTACAGCAGTACAGATGCTCATCTCGCTCATCATTGCCACGTGGCTCAGCTGAATTCTGGCATCTAAGTCACTAAAATTGAAAAAACAAACCGGGAGACCCACTCCTGTACGAAAACGCCCCTTGGCTTGAGGCAGCCGTGTGAGTGCATCCCACCCACACCTCCGCCTCAGCCACCCGCTCCTGCCCTATGCAGCTGAGCGAAGTTCCACTGGCCAGACGCACAGCACAGCACAGCATGCCACCGGCAGGTGAAAGCTCTTCCCGCACTCCAGCCTTGTCGGCTGGCCGCTCTCGCCATGCTGGCGGAGCGGCAAATGCCCAGCACGTGAGGCACCGCCATAGCAGCGGCTATTGCTCCTGTTGCAGGATGCTGGAGGCCTCGCCATGGTCCGTGGCAATGCTGCCTGGCACGTGGGAGTATACTGCCGGCTGCCGCAGCCGCGATGCCGACTGCTCGACTTCCTCGATCGTCTCCGGCAGCGGCTGGCCTTGGGTCTCCGGCATG
This sequence comes from Ulva armoricana, assembly GCA_032360965.1. NCBI lineage: Eukaryota > Viridiplantae > Chlorophyta > Ulvophyceae > Ulvales > Ulvaceae > Ulva > Ulva armoricana. Next base: position 1,893,530 of record JAUMHO010000009.1, read on the forward strand.
CTCATCACCAACAACCCTGCACCCTCGGGCCAACGACTAACAAACTTGATGCGGAACACGCTGCGGTTGCAACGAAGCACAGATAGATCGGCTGCGACACGGCGATGCCCGCGCGAAGCGGCGGCATAGCCCCACGCACTGTGCTGGGAAATGCATGCGATCGTGGGTTGCTCAGGCGGTGTGGCTGCTGATTGCTGTGATGCATGACATGAGATGTGCAACCACGACGAGGCAGGCCGGGGGAGGAGGGGCGAACCGGCGGCGAAGGAGGTGAGGCCGAAGACGGCGAAGCTCAGCGTGCCTGCATGCATGGCGGAGGCGAGGAGGACGATGAGCGGTGCGACGACGCCACCGACGCGCGCAGCCGCTGAGTTGGCACCCAAGGCCGCGTTGCGCACGACGGTGGGGAAGAGCTCCGTGGTGAAGACGAAGAGCAGCGCAAAGGCGGCGGCGGCGCCAAACTTGCCGATGACGGCGGCGACAATGCGCAGCGTGGCATTCGCGGATCCGGGCCCGCCGGCAGGCACAGCCGCGCACAGTATGCATGCGAGGCCGCAGATGAGGAAGCTGTAGATGGTGATGCGGCGACGGCCAAGGCGGTTGATGAGCTGCAGCACAGCATGGGTCAGCGCCGGGCGGGGGCGGTGTGTGGTGGCTGCTGCTGGTGGATGTATGCTTGCCATGCGGTTGGGATGCAGGCGTGGTGTGGGATGCAGAATTCGGGCTTGCGTGCTGTGGCCGCCACAGCATGACGACAGCACGCCGCTGGGAAACCGGCGATTGCGGTTACGTGTGCGTGCATGCGTGAGCAGTGTTCAAGGGGAGCAGTGTTCAAGCGTACGAAAGTCACATGCATTGTGTGCAACGGCTACCTGTGCATGCCAGCAGCTTCGTCGGCACTGGAGAACACCAACAAACGCACGCAAGTGGAATCGGTGACTGCGAATGCGCTGTGGGGGGCTTCCGAAGCCATCCAGGAGCGGAGACCTGAGCGCACACCAGGCCCGGCAGGTGGAGTGGGCAGCCGGGACGCCGTGATCGGATTCGCACGTGCTACCCGCCGTTTGTTGCCCGACACAGAAACACGCACAGAGGCGGGTTAAAGTGTGGGGGCACGAGGGCGCGCACGAGATGGGTTACAGCGGAGGCACGCATGCGCACTGAGGCGGGAGCGGGGGGGGGGGGCGCACTGAGATGGTAACGAAATAGGAGGGGTACTCGATGAGGGAGATGAGGAAGAAGTTGACGTAAAGGCTGCCGCCGAGGGCTTCGAGGGCGAGGCTGACGCCGTAGTATGCGAGGCTGACGATGAACCAGCAGACCATCATGACACACATGCGCCGCCGCAGCTCACGGGCGCGGAACGTGTCCAGCAGCGTCGCGGGGGGGCCCGTCGCGGCGGCGGGGACGGCGAGAGGGGTGTCCGGCATGCGGGTGCCGTTGTGGTGCGCGATGCGGGTCAGCACGGCCGTGCTCTCCGCGTGCCGGCCCTGCACGCACAGCACGCAGCATGGGGGTTTGGGGGCCCGGCAGTGTTGTGCTGAAGGAACAGGCGTAACGGCGACGCGGAGGTGATGGTGGGGTGGACCAGAGAGGGGGTGGGGGAGCAGTTGCAAGCGGTGCACTGTGCCCCTGACAGTTGATGTGGTGCTCCAGCAAAGGGGAACCACAGACGTATGTGTGGCATGAAGCAGAATGCAGTGTGGCAAAGCGGGCGAGTAGCTGTGGCCGTCGGCAGGACACGTGTGGTACAGAAGTGGACGTGTGGATGCGCACGGAAGGTGTTGACTGAGGTGGAAAAGTGGGCGGACAGGGGGGGTGGCGCACCTTGGCGAGAAGCCAGCGGGGCGACTCTGGGAAGAACGGCATGATGATCACGAGCGGGATGATCGACGCGCCACAGATCACCGTCTGCGGCCGCCACGCCGGCACCAGGTATGCCACCAGGGGCAGTATGCATGCCCCTGCACCCCACAGCCACACGCATCTCAGCAACACGCATCTCAGACCCCGCCGACATGTCACCACGCCGCTATGCTGCCCCGACGCACGAGGGGCCCGCCCAGCGCCGCCGGTGGCACATGGCGGCCGCGCTGGTGTAGCACGGCATGCTGCGCTGCAATAGGCTTCAAGGAAAAAGAGAATGCGAGGGGCTGCAGCATGCATGCGGCAAGAACTCACAAGCACGGAAACAGAGGTGGGTAGAAGAATGAAGCAGGAGCCAGGTGGCAAGGCCTTTGTCGTAATTCGGGGGGTAACTCAGGGGAGTTTACACACCGGTGCACCAGAAGAGCTGCGACGCGATGCCCATGATGCCGCGCCATGACGCCCCGACGATCTCACATGCGAGCGTGAACGACACGAGGCCCATACCCGCTGTGCTTGCACCTGTAGCCACAGCACCATGCATGAGTGCCAGACGCAGGGGCCCGTGTTTGTGGCCGGGCGTCGTTCCAGGTCGGGACAGCGCCGATGCGGTTCTGGTAGGAGCGGAGCCGGAGCGCAGATGCATGGTATTCTAACATCCCGAGGCGTGGTGGGGTGCGGCCGGCCGGCACAGGCGCGGAGGCGGGGTGCGCGGAGCGGCCGCGGCTGAGGGGTGGCCAGCTGGCAGCGGGTGGGAGCGGCTCATGCATACATGCCATGCATGCGCAACCTCTGATCCAGGCTGTGACAGGAGCCGAGTCTATCAGGGCCGTCGTGCGGCGGGTGACATCACGTACTTTGCTGCGTGGAGGGTGTGAAATGCAGTGAACATGCAGAGGCATGCTCGCATGCACACGCGACACTGTGATGCGTGTCATGGAAATGGTGTGGGGTGCCGGCAGCACCCCCACGCCTGGGCACATCGGCGCAGGCGCGCTGGCGAATACATGCGTGTGCGCCGCGCAGCGGTCGCATCCCGCGCCGACACGCCGCCCAAGTGAGCCCTGCCGCAAAGCGCATGCAGGCGAAGGAGGTGGCCGCTTGTGCGGTGCACCACACTGTAACACTCTGTGCCATGCGCTCGCGCTCCCCCTCCCCCCAGCGATGCCGGATCCTTGTTCCATTTTCCATGTACCGCTATCTACACATCCTCCACGCTACCATCCCGTTGCCCCCACATGCCCCCCACACTTGCCCTGGGCGCACGCATGCGCAGTTGCAGCATGCGTGGACCACATGGTGGCAGCCCGTCCACAGAAATCCCCAGGCCACAACTTGCGGTGCGTGTACTGCCGGGTGATCAAAGCCGGTGTGCATGCGCCCCGGGTACGTGGCTGTGGCGTCGGATGGGGCGCAAACATCCGATGCTGCGTGGCAGATGAGCGGAGGCCGGCGGCGCACCGCTGATGATGCGCAAGATTACAAACCAGCGGTAGTCTGAGACAGCGGCGGTGAGGGCGGTGAAGACGCCGCTGAGGAGGCAGGCCCCGATGAGCGAGCCGAAGCGGCCGACGCTGTCGGATGCAATGCCCCAGGCTGCGGCGCCGATGAGGAAGCCGAAGAAGAAGGCCGAGTTGGAAAGGTCCATCAGCCAGGCGGTGTCGCAGAAGAGGCCAAACTCGCTGCGGACTGACTCATGGGGATGCGTCCAGCGCCAGGAGTCGGACGGGAGGTCGCAGAAGGCCTCGGTCGGGTTGAGTTGAGCGAATGCGGATGCACAGGCGGAGTCATCAGGGCCCACGCACTCCCAGAGGTGCTCCTTGATGGGGTCCTTTCCTGGAGCGTGTGGCACAGTCAAATTGGGCTGGTGGAGGGATTCTGTGCTCCGGGTGGACCAGGTGCTGGCTTGTGGGGAGGCATGGCGGCGCCGGTGATTCATTCATGACAAGAGGTGCGGGAGAAGAACCTGCGCTGACGGTGACGGGGATGTGGCTTCTCTGTCGGTGCTACCTGGACTGGTGTATTGCTGACCTGTCATGCGCTGTCGCAGGATACGTAATGCGATACTTGAACGTTTGAAAGACATCACAGGTAGATGAGCATGTAAAAGCGCATTTGGTTGATTTGTGATGATGGGTTTGCGCAGGGCGCTTGACAAGACAACGATCCTGCGAAGTGACGGGTGTTATTTAGATGTTGTGCCGCCGGCATCACCCGACATGTTCCAAAAAAATGGTAGGAATAAATGTGAGGGTGAGGGTCCCCACTGTGCACATCGCACGGCGCGAATTCGGCACCAAGTCACGTCTCCTGCAACGCTGTCGACTCAGCCACGTTCCGAAGCAGCGCGCACCAAAGAAAGCCATATTCAGCACCATCAAAGCGCCTGGCATCCATGCTGCGCTGACGATGGAGAAGAGCCAGATCTGGTGCTTCCCAAGCTCGCCGATGTGCTTCTCGAGAGCCACATCAATCGAGGGCCCGTTGTGCTGCGTAGTATCAGCATCATCGACATCGCCAAGAGTGAAAACCTCCATTATCTTAGATAAGGTCTGTCAAAGTTACAAAGCCAGCATCGGCTCCAAGCGTCCGCAGTACACTCACAGACGGAGGCAGTCGAGCTGATGCACTGGAATCACGATCTCCAGGGCAGGTGCGATCTCTAAAATGCGAATTGAACCTGTTCATGTGTTCATACACCAATAGAGCTCCGTGTCTACACGAGCTTCAGTGCACTCGTCAGCATCGGCGTGCCAGCGAAGCGAAACGCCGCGGCCCGTGCTGCACCATGCTGACGCAGATTCAGCCGCTGAAGATGAGCCCTCTTAAGAGCCCGCTGCTACATTGTTGATCAAGCTGCTACGCCCAGAGGCATAGCATCAGTGATAAATGGACCGATCGAGATGGGGGAGCAGCACATTCCACACACGCGAGGCGCTGGTCATGCGCTGCTGTGAAGCGGACCCACAGATGGGTCAGTACATCTCTCACAGCATCAACAGCTCGGCTAGCGGGAGGTGTGCTGGATCGTCACAGTTACAGCCTCGGTCCACGGCAAGCACTCAACTGCCACTTTCATACATAGCCAAGAGCCTCTAACCTCCCACCCGGCCATCCATGCCATCTAAGAAACCACCCCACATGCCCTCTACCGGCGCTAGCTGCTGCGAAATGATGCTCCATGGTGGGCAGCCGGCCCCTGAAGCCCTCACACGGCCGTCCAGTCGCAGTCCAACATACAGGCCCGAGTCGGTGTCCTTGTTCGCAGTCGCGGCTTGTTTCTCAAACCAGTCCCGCCACTCGTTGGTCCGCACTGCGCGGCCTTCCCACCTGCACAACCCACCCACATCACGCTGCAGATCTGGCAGCCCGTGCATGCTTGACGGGCTATGATGCGAGCCACCTGCTGAGCCTGTCTTGGTGCACATGCCCGCAACTGGCGTACGCCAGCTCTCGTTCGCTGACAGACATTCACAGACTACACACACCGCTGGTATCCCGTTGTTCGCGTAGCCACCGCTGCCACTGTGGTTCCTATACCAGCTGTGTCGATGCAACAGCGATCACACATGGCGACCACAGCTTGATCGCCATCGAAACTGCCTGCACCATCTGTGCAGCGTCAACGGCAATCAAGCAGCAGGCCCCATGTGCAGCCTGCCAAAACCCACACGCAACGAGGAAGCGCGTTGCTACAGACTCCCGAGCGTCAGCGCACAGCCTGCTCTCAGCTGCTAACTCAAAGCCGAGGCCACCAATGCTGCAGCATGGTTGCTGCCGTGCTTGCGGCAGCGACTACACGGCATCACGGGGGGTTCAGGAGCTGCCTGACACCACAGCAGCACCGCCTGCATCAATACCATCGCGGCAGCCATCTGCAGAAGCTCCAGTCTCGCCTCAGAGCACGGCTCCAGCACCACCAGCGGGCGCACCCCGTTCATGCGTCTGACAGCAGCGCACTTGACAGAGTCTTTGTCATCTTTGTCTAGAGAAGGTAGCCCACTGCTTGCGTCCTCACCCTTCAACGGCAGCGGCACCAGGAACACTCCGCGCCGCAGCAGCTCCTCCTTGAAGGGGGCGGCAGCTTCCAGAGCCTTCTGGACCTGCTCGGCCGTGCCGTAAAACATGACCGGACGGCAGAACGAGCGCAGGCGCCCTAGCGGCAGGGTCTTGCCACTGGCCAGCTCCAGGCGGAGATTGGCGAGGGTCTCCTCGCGACTGATGCGGGCGATTTGCTTGTCGCGCGCCTTGATGTCCCCGCGGAGGAAATAGGCAATGACTCCCGCGCATGCTGCATGCGATTGCTGTGATTATGGTTGAACACGGTCTTGGAGAGTGTGCCTGCAGGGCTAACATCGAGCCTGGGGCACGGTGAACGTTTGTGGGGGATGTGTTGTGACAGACATGGGAGAGTGTCGTTATAAGGCTCGTTCTTGACATGGTAGTACTCGGCATACCGAGACTCATGAAACGGAAATGATTGGTGCTTGATTGGTAACTGTCTATGGATGGAGGGGTGCAGGTTGACTGGCAAAGCTTGAGGCGGATAAAGCATGGTAGACGAGGTCCCGCCTGGAAGGTGTGAGGTCGATGTACCACGATTGGCTGCGGGTCTGTTTGGGCCGATGAGCACGTGCATGCCAAGTTGTGAGGGCGCACCAATATCGATTCCGAAGGTTTGGACTGTGTTAGCCAAGGGCATGGCATTTGGTGCATTGCCAATAGCTCCAATCAGCTGCGACGTTGCTACAAGGGATGCTACGCCGGCTGAAATAAGGAAGAAAGTTAAGAGACCGATTCGGAATGTGCGGAAGGGACTCTCGACCTCAGCGCGCATGGACAGGTACTTCTGATCTTGGGGACTGCAAAGGCACAAAGGCATTGACACAACGACACGGAGCATATCGTATTTGGTATACGGTATACCAGGTAACCAGAAGCGCGCTGGAACTGTGGCAGGATAGACGCGTGTGCATTTAGCTGTGCACAGTTACAGGACGGTTCACAAATGCACGGAACTCCATAATTCCTGGCACACCCACACGTGCGCAGCAAATTATACACCAAATTTAGTCACGAAGCGTTGGTGGATGCCGCTGCAATATCGCCGCGTCTTGTCAACACAGCACCGACGGTGTCGCCTCGTGAGCGCTGGAGACACATGAAACACTGCTTGTGGAAAGAGGGGGCATCACACTCAAATCCAGATCGGTTATCTTGTGATGCCTGGCATCGTGTACTGCGTGGTTTGCGCTCCGCGCGGTTTACCGGAGACGGGCATCTACAACTGCAGGTTGTGGCCAGCATCGACACGGCGGGCCGGTGACCCCGCGCCCGGCTGAACATCGCACCAGAAACATCCATACCACTAAGATGAGCGCTTACACCTTTAACGCCCAGCACAATGTACGCAAACTGCGGTAGAACGCGTGCGTATTGACCTCTCAGCGGTACACTCCAAGACAGCAAAAGACTGAACCATTAAAAAGCGGAAACAGCAACTGGTTTCCAAGTCAATACACGCACTTTTGCGCACTGATCATCAAGTGGTCGGTACTGTGTAGAATAGCATTGGACCTGTGTAGTGTGGTGACGGTGGCCTCTGGCTGCACATGCATGTGTCCAGCAGCCTAATCAAATGTTACACAGGGGTTAATCGTGAGCGCACGTTGGAATACGCTACGTTGCTCTGGCGAAAATGATTGAGTACAATTGTACTACCGCATTATTCTTCGCTAGGTGGCGTTTGGAATCATGCACATCCACTTCTTGCCCCACACTGGAGTTGGCCACCAGTGCAATGAAATCCTACTTCACCGCTTTCTGCACTGCTGAACTACGGGCATGCCGCCGGATCCAGGGATGTTGTAGGATCGCCGCTAAGTTGATGCGATCCTTTGGGTCACGCTTCAGCAATCGCTTGATCAAGTCCTTGGCTTCCTCTGACATCTGCACATCTACCTCCACTGTGTATTTACCAAACACCATCTGGCAGGGGGGAAGCATAGAATATATGCAATCGATGGCATCAGCGCCAATCCGCATAATGGTGTTGCATGACTAGCCAGCTTTCATCTGTTCAGCGGCACTTGCCGCAGTAGATGTGGCTACGGGGCGCACCATTACACCCTTAGGGAATTCAAAGTCCACCCTCCTGATTCTATCATGAGTGTGGGCAGCTGAGTTTGTCTCAAATGGAGGGGTGCCCACGAGAAACTCGTATGTGAGTACACCCAGGCACCATAAGTCAGCGGAAGCGTGATAGGGCTCCCTGTCAACCATCTCGGGAGGAAGGTAGTCAAGTGTGCCACACATTGTACGTCTCCTCATTCCCGGGGCATGCACGGACCATCCAAAATCAGACATCCTGACTTCGTCGTCATCTCCAACCAGCAGGTTCTCAGGTTTAATGTCCCTGGCACCAGTCGCCAAGTCAGATTATGTATCATGGCGACCTGGGTAGCCTGGACTGTACATGCCGGGATAGAATCATTCAGTAACTTTCGGCCATGTACCGTTTCGCGACTCACCTGTGGATGATGTGCTTTCTGTGCATGTGCACAAGAGCAGATGATACTTGAGCAATGTATCTGGCAGACCGCTCTTCTGAGAACCTCCCTGAGTCACGGAGCTTTTGAAAGACATCTCCACCTGGGGCGAACTCCAGGATGAAGTACAGGCGCTCATCGTCGTGAAAGTACCCGTACAGGCGCAATACATTATTGTGCCGTAGGTGTGACTGGATCTCAATTTCTCGCCGTATTTGATACTCCAACCTTGACTTTTGGATTTGTATTTTGTAAACGACCTGCGAGCGAACGATCCTTATGGCTGTGCGTGTGAGAGCGCGCTGGCTGTGCCCAATGCCGTGCTCCACCCTGTCCGCTGTGGCAATCCAGCGGAGGACATAAAAACTGTATCAAAACTTCAAGATATTTTAAGCATGGAGACATTGTCTGGGTCGTGCAAGGGTGAGCAGACCTTCAGCGCGAGCAGTAAACCAGATTTCTTTTCCCTGACCAGGTACACATTTCCGAACCTCCCTCGACCTAGCTTTGCACCAAAATCGAAGTCATCAACACTCCATTGATGTTTGCGGTGACCATTGTTTTCCGTTGGGCAGTTCTCTTTGCCGCTGGGATTCATGCTGGCAAGACTTATCACCATCGCTGAGACCATGCGCTATTTCATTCAGCTGACCCCCAATCAATTGATGTGTCCACTATTGTATGCGTTTCGAGTGCGTGCGCCACTGGAATTGGTCGACTTTTCCTGCACGCATGTTAACATCGGAGCCTGCGGTGGCCACAGCCGCAACCCTCGTTTTTGAAGATGCACAGCCGGCACTTGGGCAATGCATGCGTGCGAGGTGCGTGCGACGTCGAGCGTGCACAGCACGTTAACAGCATTTTCGATCAAGCAAAGCATACAGAATCAACCCCTGTGTACATGTAGCTGCGATAGAGGAGCCGTTACGTAGCTAGAGGCCGGTGCTGCTTGGCCCGATGGGTACTGCGAATGTGCACTCGGCCAGCATCAGCATGCCACGTGTACGCGAGACGGTGGGTGGTAACCCTCGGCTCGATCGGTACCTCAGGATTCCACCTGGCCACCATCATCATGCCACGTGTTCGCGCGGCGGTGGGCAGGATAGCGCTCCGGCGCTCCGGAGCTCCAGGGATGCAGGAGCGGCTTGAAAAAACATTCAAACATGTTGGTACACTGCTTATCTGAGGTAATTTATCGCATGCTGAAGAAATTGTGGCGTACAGTTCTCGTAATGCCTGTGCAGAGCTGTGGCCCAGGGTCCGCCTGCTCGGCATGGAATCGCGTCCACTGGGCAGGGGGGGGGGGGGCACATTCATGAAACATGCGTTCTAGTGGCGAGTAGGTAGAGGGCAAGGTGCAACGCCAGTGAGCCACGCCCTAAGGAAGGACCAATCCGGGAGGTAGACACCACACATTTACATTATTTTTTTTTTACGTCCGAGGAGGCTGGCAACACACACAGCCGATGCAATCAGCAGAGCAGCTACAAGCGTAACCGCGATGTAGCCACCCCTCCAGCGCAAGGATTGGGTCGAGGAGGAAGGGGATTTTGTAAACTGTTGCGATATCAGTGCAGTTGCCACCCACCGGTGGGGAATGCATGATCGACAACGGCACGTGCGGCCGGGCTGATTGCGGTGGCATGTAAGAGGTCCTGGCGGAGACACGAAAGCCCATACATGCATGCATGGAGCCTGAGGCACGTGCACGATGTGACGGGGTGCTCAGTGTGGCGCCAACGATGTTCCTCGGGGTAGGCGGCATCAAACCCAAGCGGGAGGTCATGAACCTGGGCATGGCACTGGCGACAGGTGTAGCGGCATCCCAGAAGGCCGTACGGGAAACCGGGGTGATGTAGGAGGCGTGAGGACCGCAGTGGCATAATCGGTTGGCCTACAGCAGAGGGAGCTGCAATATATGTTGTGAGATATGCATGCAGTGCATGTGTGTGGTGCCTGTCGCCACACGTGCATGGTACTGAGAGGTCACTGTGATGATCAGTGATGCTGGAGTGCAGCACATATAGGTGCTGTACTCGACTGTAATAATTGTCTGGTGCATTGTTTCCAATAATATAGGGCGCACAAAGGAAGTCAGTGAGCAGCAGCCCGCGTGCTTTTGGCTTATGCGTTGTCGTGGCCAAGCGGCGTCGCTTGCGTAAGCGTCCATCATGAGGCAGATGGGCGCCAGAGCGGGCCCCTTGACCGACACCCCGTTGGACAAGTGCAGCACAGCGGACGGCAGCACGGACAGCAGCATTACCGAGGGGTTGTGTATGTGCCGCGGGTGCCAGGTGGCGGTTCAGATCAGCGCCATGTCTGGTGGGTGGGGGTGCATGTTTTTGTGCGATGGCTGGTGTGCCGCCTGTGCGTAGCTCAGCTACCCATCCGATGCCCTGACGTGTTCGTGTAGAACCGCACCCATGAAGTCAGGGGAGCGGGCGGCATTTTGGAGGCACTGAAAGAATTCTGTACATGGGTCGCGGGATCTCAACATGTCAGCTGCCGACACACATGCATTGGACGTGATAAGTTGCCATGCTTGAGATATGCGGCACTGGTTGGTTGCCGCAAAGATGCCAAGATCTGAGAGCATGACGTCCCTGGAAGTGCTCCCATCCCGCACCCACGCAGGAATCGTCTGTGTGGCGCAAACTCCCGAAACCACGTTTGCTGCGCGGGAACGTACCCGGTCCAGGGGGGGCGGGCCTGCTGTGACCTGCCAGAGTTCCATGCCATAGAGCATGCAGGGGGTAATGCGTGTTGTGATCACCATGCATTTCGTACATGCCGACAGAAAGAGGATTTTCAGCGCAAGGAGCCACGCCGTTAGGGCTCCCCGACCTTTCATCGCCGCGGCGGACACCTGGGCTCCTCAGGTGCCGGGGGATTGGAGGTGCAGGCCTAGGTACTTGGTCGAGTCAGTCACCGGGAGTTGGGCGTCACCCCAGTGGAAATCAAAGGACGGGAGGAGTTCCCACACGCGTGGCGGGCCGAACACGACTACAGTGGTCTTGAGGACATTGAGGGACCAGCGCCACGTAGTGCTGTGGCTGTGCGCTGCATCAGTGATCGTCTGGAGTCCCTGCGGCGTCCGACACGCCCCGGCCAAGTCATCAGCGTATGCTTGATCCGCATTCTTGCGAGTATTGCAGCCCCAGCCCACAACAACCAAATGAATGTGCAGTATACACGAGAGCAAGATCCACGGAGACATTCGACACTCCACCAACTAAAGTCCGCCACAACACTCACATACCACTGAAGGTTGCAGCCTGGATGAACACTTCTACGCGGCGATGTATGCCCATCGCATCATGGCTGCGGTGATCTCACGGTGATGTCAGGCGGATATACGATGTCAGAGGTGGCGCAGGTGAGGCCGAGGCGAGCATACCACGCTGTGGAGCGCGTCGCAGGAGACCGGCGCGCGGTGCTTCCACAGCATGCAGCAGTCCGTCACAACGGCGGCTGGGCGGCCCCCCTGGCGGACCAGCACATCGCCTCCGTTACGGAGCGCCTCCCGGATAGCTCGATGTGGAGCCAGTGTGGGCTCGGGGGACTGGAAAAGGGCACGGGCAGTCCGTAGGGTGAGACAGAGGCAGCCAATGGATGCGGGAGGCAAGACAGGTGCAGATGAGAGCCCTTGTGTCGCTCAGCGTCACAAAGTGCCATGGCAGGAGACCGTGTGGCTGGGCGGCAGACGGCACGGACGAGCCTGTTGTGGTTGTGCAGTGGGCAAGTACGGTAGGTGGGAAGGGTCATGCCCGCCCATCAGCCTCACCCAGTGCCGGTGTTCGTGCTGCAGGGTCTAGGCCTTTGCTCGGGTCATCTTTTTGGGACGCTGTGTCTCCGGTTCGAAATTCAATCCTCTGTGCAACAAAGTGCAGGCGCGCTGTGGACTAGGCCGGGCAGAAGGCTTAGATTACCACTGTCTGTGAACGGTTGATGCTTGGCGTGCGTGTGCCAGGGGCTCGTTGGGCCACTGGGCATGCATGATGTAAGGCACTGCTGGGGGGACAGGCAGAGATGGAATCCCCAAGCGCTCGTTAGACCTGCTGAATGTGCGATTTTACGGTCTCTACCTTCTCAAGGCACAATCGTGCCGCCAGGGGCGATGCCTGCACCGCACAGTCCGGTCTATGAGCTCACCGCATGGGTCGTGTCTGCCAGACAGGCAACTCGTCCCAATCTGTCTGCATGTGCCCCGAATTCTTCTCTCGTGGGATACAGCCTGTGACATGGATGGGTGGGATACAGCACGATTGCCTCCCATGACAACATCGTGCTTGCCCGACCATTTCAGCACATCTCGAGTATGAAATTCGTGTATTCCGTTGGTTTGTTTGCGCCACGGTTACACTGGTCAACCACTGCGCTCTACATGGACGTACTGACCGGACCCTCAGAACGGGGCACACGAACTGGAACGACGTGTGTCCCTCACGAGCCTGCGATCGTGTGCCTGCATTGAGCGACGACCTCATAATATCAGGCACAGTCACACCCTACCGCCCGTCGCATCCCCACACCGTCTCCCCATGTCAAGACATGGTTCAGCGTTTCTTCTCATCATCACACACCAGCTCTCCAGGCTGGCCATGGAAGCCTGGTCTGGCTACTTCGACCCCAAGCAGCAGACATACTCAGACAAGGCGGGCCTGTGGCAAATTGTGCACCTGCAAGTGCAGCTGCCTCAACACTACATTCTCGGCGGAGAATCGTGATCGTGATCGAGAAGTGTCTCCGCAAAGGTGGCCACCACACGGTTGAAACATGGGTGTGCCGACTGGGCACACAGTTCCCGGTCACGCACCAATGGAGCCAAAACCATCAACAGGAACGATCGGTGTATATCATTAGGCCTCGTCCAAGCTGGTTTGTGACAGGGGTAAACGGCCAGATGCGCAGAACCGTACATTCCGAGCGTGGACCTGCCATGCTGAATAGCAGCACCATGCCCAACCATTCAGGCCTCCGCAGTGGGCTTATGGGACCTAAACTAGCGACATGACCTCTCGCTCTTCAGTGCTGCATTTGTTGCGTAGATCCTGGAGCAGAGCCCTGCTGCGCAGGTGGTGCTGCAGGGATGGGAGGAACCCCCATCATCCCAGAGATATACTCCTCCAAAATCAAGCCTGCAGCAGAATTCGGCCTTCATACCATTGCCAGGTATGAAGTTACATGAGAACGTGCAGGAAAAAACAGAGGGTGGGGTCGCTGCTGCCATGAGCACTGAGACACGAGTGTTCCTGCAGGGCTTGCATCCTACAATCTGCGTTTCTGCCCTGATCCCACAATCTGACCTCTGATGCCGGCAGATGATCTGCTGCAGGAGACTGAGAGTTGAGGTCAACAGGATTTCGCCAGGTCCTGTGTGGTGCCACAGGTTGTCACAGGCCCTTGGCCCGTGGTCCCGGTTATCCGGAGATGTCAAAGTCCTTGTAGGATATGGCGAGTAAGTGTCACATTTACATTTACATTTACAGGCGCATGTGACGAAACAACCAGGCGCATGCGGCAACAACAACCAGCCAGAGGTACATACTCGTCGCGAGGAGTGCTTCTGGCGACAAGATATCTTGCAGACTATTCCAGGGCGCCCTAGGATTGTCGTTGCTCATCGGACCGGTTTCATCATGAGCAGCGCCTGTGACCTGTGACCACGACACCAAGTTGCCGTAGTCCCTCAGGCGCAGCAACACATCTTGCTGAGTTGGATGTAACTTGGCTATAAGTTCCCGAGAGGCTCGATATTGTATCGCTGCTGCTTCACGAGAGGCTTTTCCTGCCTTTGTCATGAGCTGTGTGGTAGGTAGCGGCATCAGGTCCCTGGAAGTCCCAGATACGATGAAGGTGGAGCATGGCACAGGCCTTCGTGCCGATTCGGATTCGTGGCGCGCCAGCATGTGGATGCTGTTTTTTCTGGTACATGCAGAAAGCACTCTTGCGGGACGTACTTGTCTTGTTTCAACACCGCCGCTGTATCGTGAATGCTAGCGGCCAAGGTATTATACGATGAGTGTTCGTTTATCCTTTTGCACGTCGAAACGCCATCCCACTCACGCTCGTCCAGACTGCACGGCATGACCACGATTAACATGCGTTCCGTTGCAAAGCAGAGCATGCCCGCATCCTCAGGCGCATGATCGTACGCAGTGATCTCGTTCGTCGCGCGGAAGTCGTTGATATGCGCGGGCGGAGCTCCTGTTGCTGGCTTGTACACGTATCGGTCAGGCTCTGCCGTTTCTTGTTTGTCCAGATCATTCAACAACGCTCGAGCAATCCGGTTAAAATTTGCCTCCCACTCGATCATCTTGTCACGGGTAGAGTAACCGGAAAGTACGGGCACGACGTCGCTTGCAGATGTGACCTGTTCACTTACGATGGGGTTTCCCCACTCAGCATGTTAAGACATGAGTGTTCGCCACAAGCAAGCAAGGGGATTTAATACTTTCTCATCGCTCTTCGCACACCTACGTCGCGAGCTCCCTTCCGCGAAAACGAATGGAACCCAGTGCGCACCAGCAGCTTGTGGACACAGCTTGTATGCATGCTGACTGGGGCCGAACGTGCACCACCGTCACCTGTTCCAAAGGTAGGCATTGCGTGCTGCTTGCCAGGTCCCCAAAATTCCAGAGCAAGGAGCCACATTCTGCTGGATCAGGTGTCAAAGCACGAGGCTTGCACGTCCCTGGGTGCATCCTGGTCCCTGGCTTGCATGGCCAGCGGTAGCCCTTCATTCCAGGGAATCATGTGTGAACCATTCTCGAGCCGCTGAAACTTCACCATCCCTGCAAGGGGGCTCCTTCTTCCGCAGGGCTATGCAAGAACTGGCCTCCACAACCGCCACCTCCGTGCCAGGCTG
>JAUMHO010000009.1:1910064-1964345 GCA_032360965.1 Ulva armoricana
CCGGAGATGTCAAGGTCCTTGTAGGATATGGCGAGTAAGTGTCACATTTACATTTACATTTACATTTACATTTACATCAGCCACCAGAAGTACAGTAATCATGCACACATACAGTAGTCATGTAAATGTAAATGTAAATGTGCACCATGGGTGGCATGTGAGGTGTGTCTAGTGTGTGTAGCGTGTTGTTGTCACCCCAAGGGGCTGGCATGTAAATGTAAATGGGGCATGTAACCCCAAGAGGTAGAGCACAAGAGATCGGCCACAGCTGCAGGTATGACATGGCGGCCCGCCACTTGCATCCCCAGCTTGTTGCTGTTGCGTCGCATTATGTAGTGCTTGTTCCTGTAGCCCACTGCATGCTGACTGTACCGCCTGAGGTCCGATCAGCCGTGAGCGCGTGTGGTGGTGCGGCGGGCAGCGCCGACGTGAAGCTCCGTGCAGCTCTGGCAGCACTCGGAATGCCAAGGTCAACGCGTTCCACCGGCGGTGCGGGAGGAGGGCGCACCTTCCATGCAAGCTTACGTGAGGCATGCTCCTTGTTCCTGCCGTATCTAGCTGGCAGGTTGCGGCTGCTTGTGTGCACACCTCCGGACGAAACACGGACTTTGTGCACACGCGATGACACTTCGTGCAGGCGTGACCGCTGTTCCTGGCCCGGCGCCTTTCAGAAGGTTCAAGGTGGCCCGGCTAGCGCCTTGGCGCAGTGCCAGGGACCGGAGGGCGACCTGCGACGTGATATGGGTACTTGACTGGATCGTATGCTAACTTGTGTGGTGCACACGACAAATCGCACTGGATTTCTGATGCTAGGACACAGCGACACAGACAGAATCTGCACTGCTTGTTGACCATCATTGCATGGTGATTCAATTGCTTCCGTCCTTCAGTCTCGAGCGTCCAGGCAGAGGAGTGAGGAGTACTGGCTGTCGAGCCTACGGCTTTCCAGGCAACATGTGTCCACAATCGCGTGTAAAACGCGTATAGAGCTCATAGCATAACAGAAACCACAGTGAAAGACGTCGTGCAATGTGCTGAGGTCGACTCCACTTGCCGTGCGTGTGAGGAGTGCGCGTACGAGAAGGAGAGACACGTGTGGGGCGGGTGACACGCGTGGGGCGAGGATGTGGTCATGGCCACCGCACGAGCACGGTGCGGCAGCTGTGAATCCTGCGACACTAGATTCACATGAATCACACACGCATTCTGCAGCACGTTCATTTTCGCTGCTGACTGCTGGCGTAGGTGACGCGGGTGCACAATGCGAGGATGTGGTGATGCGTAACGCGAGCCAACGGCCTAACAAGGTAGAACTTGTGTACGCTGGGTCAGAAAAAGTAACAGTCAGACAGTACGTCAGCATTGTCACCGCGGCATACATCGATGCTCCACATGTCCCGCACGTGCTTGCGAGAGGGTCACGTCATGAATTGAAGGTCATGGCCGGAGATATAGCGTGTGTCATGCGTTGCTGAATATTGCAACATATACGCATGATTCACGTATGCTACTTTGCTGCATATTATTCTTTAGTGTATCGCTGGACACGTCTGTGTTTTTTTCGCCTGTTCTTCGCACACATATACGACCTCCAGTTGTGTGCTCAACATCAGAAGGCTTCCTCCTGCGGCGATCACCGCTTATGATCGTTGCCAGTAGACCCCGACATCAATTCTAGCCTATACTCTACGCTTGATAGGATGTTGAGTACGCTGGCGAACGTGCGCGCTAATGCGCGTGTCCTGGATGCATCCCTCGACGCCCTTTCCTGCCAACTGCCAGAGCAGCAAATCGCCGAGCCGGCTGTCAAGTCAACTCCAGGGCCTCTAGCGCATTCAGTTGCCCACTTCCCATGTCTTCGGCCTCCTGACGGCACCCGCGGTGCTGCATGGTGCCATGCCACCGTGCTCGACGCAGACGAGGGCTTTTGGTCACTGGCGTCCGCAGTGGAGGGCGGTTCGCTCGTTCTAGTCGCGATGCGGGGGGCCCTGTCTCAGCAAACACTCCGCTTGCAACGGATGTGCTTCTATCGTATGAAGATGCCCTCGGATCTTTTTGATACGCTGCCACAACGCTACGCGCTCCGGCAGAGCTTGCTACCCCATCCAGTCCAAGATTCGATTTCCATGGCTGACAGGCTGGAAAAGATGAAGGTGTGTCGCCGAGTTTTGAGGCGTGCTACACTCTGTCCCTCATTGCATATACTCTATCGCTCTGCGATGACATCACGCGATGCAGCAACATCATGTGCACACGTCCCACACCGACAACGAATCTAGTCCTGCCCACGTTTTGCGCTGCATAAGGGTCGTCTCTTGCTTTATCATTTAGCTTTCCTCACCGAGTGGAGACTCTGTCAATTCTCGTCTGAGGCATCCGCGTCGGATGGGCCTCAACCATGCAGGATGCGTCTACGAGGATGGACCGTTGGTACCACACACAAGACGCCCCAATCGATAGCATGTTCACCCCAGACGTCATCGTCATCCGCCATGTGACAGACTTTGCCTCAGGCACTCAGTCGACCCGGTGCTTCACGTTCGAAGACTTGAGCAAGCAGACGCCGTCATGGTTTGGCCGTGAGCGATCCATGCATGTGCTGGGTGAAACGCACATCCCTCAGCAATACATCAGCATGATGCAGTGCTACGAGGTCACCCGCGACAGCACTGGTCAGCCATGGAGGCAGTCTAGCTTTCGAGTGCGGGTGTTTGACCCATTACATAACTACAAGCTCAAGGTATGAGCCCACGTCTGTACATCTACAAACCAGACCGATGCTGTGGCCACACATCGAGAAATCCCTATTTCACTCATCCGCTGCATGCTCAGTTGATGTAACATGAAGAAGTATGTCAGGTCCGTGACAACCTGTGCGGTGGAAGCCTCCAGACACCAGGCAATCCAGCAGAATGTTCGTGGCCAAATCCCCAGAAAGAGGGCGGTAAATCGTATTCACCACGTCCAAATCCCGCAAATGCCACACGCTATCGTCTAGCTGGCACCCACACATGCCTGTCACTGTAGCAAGTGCCTCACCTGTTGCTTCCCATCATGCAGGTGGGGCTGATACTGTACAGTGAGCGCGACAAGTTTCCCAGCACACAGCTCCCGCAGAATGGCAGCATTGTGAAAGGAGCATCCGGATGTCTCGCCCCCCTCCATGCCAGGCAACAACGTGCCCCTGCCCCTCAGCCACTCCGTGTCGCTCCCGGTCCACTTCCATCTCCAGGCGGAGGACCTGCTAAGCGCGCCAGAGTTGCGGATATTGGCACTGTCGAGGGCAAGGCATGATGCGTCCAGTGCCCTTCCATCAGCCCTCAGCCCTTGTGGCTGACCACGGGCAACTCGTCTGTGAGCCTCCCCAGATGATTCGGATGTACTTGCACGAAGAGCCCTTTCAACTCCCGGGCGGCTTGCGTGGTGAAACACGAATGGGGTCAGCTCTTCAGGAGTATTGGGTTGAGGGAGCAGCTGCCAGCTGATGATAAATGAGTGCCCGTGTGGCCTGACGCCTCTGCCCCGTCCACCCACAGCAGAGTGCCACCTGCACTCTTGACCCACAATATGTTCATAATATGGTACACTTGTCCTCAGTCAGACTGAGTGTCCAGATGGGGCCAGTCTGGCTGACTGGCTGCAGCCGTGGGCCTGCTGCAGTAGACGGTGTGAGTTTTTTTTCGCATAACACTGGATTCCTCGATTCCTTGGCAGAATGCGGAGCGTTCGCTCCGTCATGAGGACCAAGAAAGTTTCAGGAGGCAGGTCGGCTGCCATAGCGTGCTCGGAGGTGGCGCGCGTCGCAGCGGGTAGCCCGGTGCCTATGGCAGCCCTAGATTGTCAAATGCATGTGGCCATGCCTATCTTCCAAATATGTTTACAGAGGCTGAGTAAAGGTGCCTGTGCCAGGCATGACCATCTGTCGTGTGATCTGGGTCACAGTGTTGCGAACGAGGTGGTCATACCCTTTTGCTTCATGGCACGGGCATAGTGGCTGCCTGCCCATGAGGAAGATATGCCTTCTTTTCATGTGAATCATTGCATGTCATTACTTCCCAAAATACGTATGCAAATGAATATCCGTGGTTCAAGCATGGTACCTACCTACAGCGTCGCTGCTGCGACGCGTGCGGAGTACTTATAGAGTTTCTGTGAATTGCATTTTAAATCAGCCAGGCCGCACTGTGTTCATCACTATGCACCATGCTATCGGCACCATGTGACCATGCAGTTCTGCCACACTATCCTTCGTCATGTTGAGAGCTGGGCTCCCATTTGTGTTCAGTGTAGCTAGCATTACATGCACCCAACACCTGGCCGAATAAGGTTCACACGTGTACCGGCTATCATTTCCACAAGGCACATGCCATCAAACCTCATTCAGCCAGTGGTGCATTACTTATAGATGCCCACCACCTACATCCCTCCCACATGTAGCATGGTCTCGGACACCAGCACCTGTTGCCATGACTGCCGAGGGTCCAACCTTGGCATGGCTGTCCAGATTTCGGATAGTCTTGCGAGCACAGGAACTGCAAGGATGTCCATCACGACCACCACCCATGCATGTGCTGTTGCCTGCAACCGACAGCACGGGGTCCCAATCCAAACAGTCCCGTAGCCCCACCACTGTTCGTCAGACCAGCCTACATCGGCCATGCCATACTTTCACCCGCACACATGATACCTCCCCCACCACAATGTTACTGCCAAGGTACACGATTACTCTCATGCCCAGTTCCATCGCCACCAGCACTGGCACGAGCACAGCCGCTCCTGCGCTGTGGCCTTGGTTCCAGCCGCCGTGCACAGAGTCACGAGGCTCCAAATCAGTGCAATGCTCCAAGGTGATCCATGCGTCACAAGCAGTTCCACAGCACCATGCACGCCTGCTCCGCAAGCGCATACACGATCTGCTCTTTCTCAGGCGAGTGCCCTGCAGAGTAGGCGGCGCCCTCATGCGCGGCGGAGCTCCACGCTAGCACCAGCGCCGCGATGACCGGCAGCTTGGTCGGTTTACCGGCGGGCAGCCCCGGCACGAGCGCAACATTGTCTGATGCCGTCGACAGGCACGCCTGGGGGCTCCCCGGGGGGCCTGAGAGGTAGCCGTAGTGCGGGCACAGCACCGGCACCACCAGCATGTGGCTGCGCTGCGCTGGCGGCCGCCGCAGCCAGTCCTCCCTGCATCAACCCGCACGCCACTGTTGCGGTTGGGCGGCAGTGTCTTGTGGTTGTGTCACTCCATAGCAGGCCTGGTGCATGCAGGGGGGTTCCACGGTGGGTATCCACACGCATCAGGCACACATGGCTAGGGCACGGTGTAAACGGACAGCTTCGCAAACAAGCATGATGTAGAGATGCGACCGCGCTGTGGGCGCAGCATTCGTGCCCGATGTGTCGGCCACTGCGCAAACATCTGCCGTCCATGGATTCGCCCTGCTAACTGCTGTGTGCTTCGCGACCGGTGCTCTGTAGTCAACCGTGTATGAAGCATGGCATCTCCCCCTCTGCCTCTATCTTGGCCAATGCACCTTAGACACTCGACCATCGCTGACAAGCGTACAAGTCGCAAAACGGATGTTCAGCGTGCCTTCCGCCAATGCATTCCAAGGTTTGATTGCCTCGTACGAGCCGGCACATGCGAATGCACGGGCACCAGGCTCCTCGCAGGCACCGGTGCAAGATCAGAGCCGCACTCTGACAGCGGGTCAACCTCCGCGTTCACCTCCGCTGGCTTGAAGCTGAAACCCTCAAAGAACGCGATGTCGGCGTCCTCCAGCGCGCACGCCACACCATGCATCCGGAGGATCTTTTTCCGGCGCACCGCCTTGAACACGGCCGCCGCCTCGACGCCCGCCGCGGCCGCCGCGACGGCGCGGCTGCGCCGCCGCAGTGGCGCCGCGTCGATCAGCCGCCGTCCCTGCACCGCGGCGTACAGGTGCGTCCGCACCGTATCCGCCTCCGCGTAGCCGCGGGCAGGCGCGCGCACGTGGTACACGGCGCAGTAGCTGCAGCCGAGCAGCCGCACGCCCATCCCCGCGACAGAGCGCGCGGCCGTCGGCAGCGCCGTCGCCTGGTGCAGCCGGGGTACCTCCTGCACCGCACCGGGTGCTGCGACACAGAGTCTGTAGAAGAGCGGCGGCCGCGCAGGGCAGCCTGCAGCGCCGGGGGGATCCAGAGCCTCACTGGCTGCTCTGGCGCATGCCCAGCAACCACGGCAAACCAGGCGGCCTGCCCACCGGCGACGCTGCAAACTGCCCACGCCGTCACCCACCCGCACGCTCTCATTCACCACTGAAGCATTTGTGGGCTGTGTTTGCCGTCCTCGCAGCTGGAAGACCGCAGCACTCAGAGCTTCACACCGGCTGCGTGCCCCAACAACAGTTTGAAGTTGGCAAAGGTGCCTCGACAGGTTAGCGCCTGCTGCGCCCCGGTGGGCATGGAGCGTGCCGCCACAGCGCCGGCGAGAGGCAACGCCTTCACCCCAAATCGACCAAGTTGTCACGACAGCAGAGCGTAAACTGCAGAAGCAACCCAGATGCAGGAGAAGCTACCAACGGCCCCCATCCACGTGACCCAGTGCCCCCTTGCCAAAGCTGCACTGGTGTGCATGTTCTTCGCACAGCAACCCATGCTGTGGTTGCGAGGGGTGCGACGGCAATGCACCAGCGGATGACCAGCCAACACACATGCACACCAGTCAGCATGGTGTTACGGGGGCAGCTGCTGAGATTGGAGGAGGGCCACACTTTGAGGAAGGCATGCCAGAGAGCAGTGAGGCGCTGTGTGTACACGAGGTGGTCCTCCTTGTGGCGCCCTCGTTCTAGCGAGCCCATGACGAGGGATGTATAGCCAGCCACCTCTTCCAGCAGCGCCGCATCCTCCTGACTGAACGCCTCGTGCTTCTGCTGTGCGTCCACCCCAGCGCCCTTCACAGCGATCCGCACACTCCCTCGCTGAGGAGTACACGTTTGTGGCTCAAGGCTGACAAAGAGGGTGAAACCGGTGCTGTCGCCGTGCTCACCTGGCTTGACTGAAACAGACTTGGGCTTAAAACAGGGCCGGATAGAGCGCGCACCAGGGGGTAGAACGCATCTGGACACGATAACTGGCGGCGCGGTGGTCCCTCAGCAGCTGACTGTAGCTCCTCGTGGCCGCCTGCAGGCCGCTTGCTGCATGCTGTGAGCACGCCAACCAGCAGGTGCTTGCTGCTGCCTTCAGCTGCCTTCCCTGATCCAGCCAAGTCTCCATCGAGCATCTTCTCAGGGTCCTGCGTGCCTCATCAAACACATGGGCCGTTGGACATGCTGACGCGCCATGCAAAGAGACAAGGAGCACAGAAGGGAATTGCATGGTTCTGTGGCACAGCCAGTTCACACGACATCACTACGCGGCATCTAGTACAAGTCAAGCAGCCCAAACTCTGCATTTGCTCACTGCCGATTCTTCACCAGGGATAGACGCGCACAGCCACCTCCCATGGCTGCCACCCGAATCAAGGTTGCGAAAAGGGCCATGCTGGGATCCAGTCCAAGGTGACATGCGCATGGTGACCTCGGAAAACGTCAGATGAACAGTGGCTGGGCAAGGAATCAGAGGTCGCCAAGAACGGTGATGGCAGGGCATGGAAGAGGCAGGCAGCAACCTCACCGGAGGGCACAGCACCTGCACCCCCCCGTGGTCTGCTGCCTGTAGCCTCTGCGACTGGGCATTGCCTTCAAGTGTCGCATCTATGCGAGCCTGGATCTGTGCCCCAGCTGCGACCTCCTCCGCAGGCACATCGAGGCCGCCTGTCCTGCAGGAAAGCATCGCCCATGACCACGATGATACACCCAGCCTGCCCAGTGCACCATCGCGTCGGACGTAGCTTCCAGCAAAGCCGGCGTGCTGCTGTGTTGTGCATGATGTCAACGTGTGCGCCGCAGGGAACATCACGCCGCTGGGGACCGCTGATGCACCACAGTCTGCACAGTGCCAACACCACACATCTGCATACATTTCACCATACTGCTCTGCACGGTTAGGGCGCGTACATGTGTCCTGACGGAGAACTGGGCTGTGCACCGCCACTGGTGCTCTCCTCTTGCTCTGCCTCGTCAGCCACCGATACCTGCACATACACTCTGGCTCCCAGCATGGTGCACCCGCCCAGAAAGGTCCTACACCGGAAACCTGCCTGCGGACGCAATGTCACTGTGCCGATGCAAAACATCATCTGAGCTTGTGCCCAAGTCCAGGCAGTCCGGCCCTGCACTTGCACCATACAACAGGCCAGCGCGGCTCGAGCCTTCAACGGGCGTGGAGAGCACATCCGACCTCCATCGAGACTGCAAGAACATTCGGAAGCGGACAGAGAGTGCTCTGCAGTTGCGAGCCAGTGTTTCCGGGGGCGAGGTGTCTCCGCACCAGGGCCGCAGCGGCCGAGTCTTCTTCGAGTGGGCGGCCCTGCTCGTCGATGGCGGCACGGGCATGCCGCTGCAGCAGGCCAGCGATCGAGGGCGCCACAAACAGCGGCACCACGGCGACCGAGGTGATGAGCGCAGCAGAGCGCTCCTGCCGGCGTCTGTCGGCTGCCTTCAGTGACAGTCCGGGCAAGACCTGCATAAGGCACTGCAGTCACGAGCCTAGCACGCGCTATGGCAGACTGGGCATGTCGACACGCCGCCACGTACTCCCGCTGACATAACCTGATGTATGCATGCGCCGGGAACGGTGCAAAGGGAGCGGCAGCCAGGGAGGATCTGGGAGCGCATGCCGGTGGTGGCAGGTGCGGGCCTGCCACTAGGGCCGCTTCTACCGGGCGAGCTTCGTGGGTACACGCACCCGAGCGTATTGATTGCGATGCGGACGCCGTGGCGAATGTAACAACGGTGCCCCATAGGCGCGGTGCTTGTACACTGCACGTGAGGCTGCCTCGGGCCAAGCTTGCGCAGTTGAAGACACTCGTGGCCACATGGTCTGTATGTTGCCCGATGCAGGAGTTTTAAGAATACGGCTGGTAAGCTGGGTTCACGACAGCAGTGGGCCACAAACATCGCACGACCAGAGGAGCATACATGCACACCAGCGCAGGCAGAGGCCGGGGTCACGATCAGGAGGTGCAAGCAGCCCATGGCGGCGTCAGCGGTGTACAGGAAGGGCAGCCTGTCACCTTTGCGCCATTCTGGCATGTTGTCAGGCACACAGGCGCTGAGCCGCTTTTCTGTCGCCGCCCTAGTCTCAGCGGCGCTGGTTTCATGCGCATGGAACGGCCACAATGTTCCAGACAATGTTCCAGGCGGGCACAATCAACAGGATATGCCATTCGCTGCTGGTGCGACAGCATGGCCCCGCAATGACGCACACACTCACTGCCGCCGGTGCGTGTCACCGCAGCGCCGCACCGCACTCCAGCCTTTTCCGGACGCCACCGTTTCAGCGAAACAGGACAGCCAGATGGGGAAATGCTCGCGCGGTGTGAAGCCGTGCTGTGGCGTGAGGGTCGTCATGCTGCGGGATTGCGCGTCCAGCATGTAGAGCGCCGCGGCGTCGGCGCGCGTGGCCTGCCGCACGAGCTGCTCCGTCTCGGCCGCGACCCGCTCGATGTTGGCCTGCAGGCTGCCGCCTGCGGCCACGCACTGTGACAGCCGTCCACCCACCTGCACTGCAGCTGCCGTGAAGCTGCCGTCACTGGTTCATGGCATCTGCTGAAATACCACAACCAACTCCCCAGGACTGTAACGGAAACTGTTGATCCCCCAGAACCGACATGGAATGTTGAAACAAGTACATTAGCTCAAGCGCTGCCTGACCTCAGGCCGTTTCAGCCACCAGCTGAATACAGCAGACCAACACATGGTCGAGACGCAACAGGACACCGGCACCCTTCAAGCGGCGGCAGGATTCCAAACCCGTAATTGACCCTAGAGCACGCCAGCAGCTGCCCCGTCAGCTCAGGTCAACACCCGCAACGGGGCGGGGAGATGAGTGGCTACGGGTACAACATGCGTGCAGCCCATGCAGTGCAACCAAGACCGCCGCGCGCACCTGCTGCATGCGCTCGACGGCGGCCACCTCGTGCTCGAGCTGGTGCCGTGCGCCCGCTGCAGTCTGCACGGTGTACAGGAACGGCCCAGTCGCCTGGACGACAGCGCGAGCAAACGTCTCCTCGTCGCGGTGGAACCCGGCCAGGCGCGCGTGCTTCCCGGTGCCGCCGGCCGCGACCTTGCGCAGGGATAGCACCGCGAGGATGTCCCCCGCCGCGCCGTCGCTGCGCAGCGGCAGCGTCAGCAGCGACGTGGCCGTCCCGTCCACGGCGGCGTTGTACCGGCGCTCGGTCGACGTGTCCGTGACCGCAAGGCCGATGCCCATTTTCGCTGACCTGGACAGTGTGGCCAAATGCATGAGCCCCATGCATGGCCAGGTCCACGCAATTGTGCCGCTCGCAATGTTGGGTCGTGTTGGCAAGGAAACAATGGCTCTGTGCAGCCTTGATCCATGGCAATTGTGCACCACCACGTGCAGCCGCCGCTGTCGGGACCTTCCATTAGCCGAGACACAAGTGCAAAACTTGCCGTTGGGTGGCCTGATGCGCTCCAGCTATAGATCATCCCCAACTCGTCGACGGCATCATCAACAGCAGCATCTTGCATGCAAGGCTGCGCTGCATCTCCCCACTGAATCAGAAGGGCCAATGCGGTGACGTACGCGCAAGCTGCACGCATCGGGAGAACAGCACAGCAAGGGGGGCGCACCACGCGACGAGCGATACCTGGTGCTCCATCGCCGCCGACCGCCACGACGTCGTCGTGGGGGGGCCGCTGCAGCTCGTCGCGCGCTTGCGACGGCGGTCGACGAGGAACAGCCGCACCGACGCCAGCCCGAGCGCGTCCATGAGGCACGCTGCCAGGGTGTCCTCCACCTCGCGGGCCTCTTGCGCCTCGCTCAGCCGCTCAAACGCGTCGATCGTGTACGACAGCCGCAGCACGTCCCGGTCCGTGTCCACGGCGAGCTGCGCCAGCCGCTTTGCTGCCTGCACGGCACCGGCCCCGTGTCACAGATGCCGTGTCACCCACCCCTACTGACCCGTCGGTCCCGGAAGCCATCGTGGCGCCACCCGCGCCGTCGAGACCTGCCGTGTGCCCGCGACGGCAAGGCCGCAGCCCATGCGCACGCTCCAGTGCAGCCCCAGCACTGCTTCGAAGCAGCACACTGTTGACACGGGACCACCCAGTGGTCTGGCGCCCAGCCGCCTCCAACAGATGACGTAATGCACACCATCCGCCACGCCAGTGACGCTTCCACGCCTATATTTGTGCACTGGGAAGCCCTGGCAAGCCCCAACAGCCATGAACTATGACAGGGTCAGTGCTCGCGATGGTCAGGAACATGGGTGTCGCATCCCAGTCGCCGCGTTGGGGTCGCACCTGCGCCGCCTCGTCGCCGCCGCGGCTCTGCATGTACAGCCGGAACTCCTCCAGCGAGATGAGGCCCAGGCGGAGGCGTGCCATCGCGTCCGCGATGAACTCATCGCGCGCCATCTCCTGCCGCGCCGCCTGCCCGATCTGCTCTGTCACGCCGCCCGCCTTGGCCGCATACTCGCGTACATACGGCCAGACACTCTGCTCCTCCTCGGCCCCCGCCTGGCTGCCGCCGTCCGGCGCCGTCGCCTCCTGCAACCTTTCGCCACGTCAGCACTGCGTACGCTGTGATACATGTGCTGTGCTGCGGGTGCTGTCCGGAAGGAGGTATGGCGCACCGACCGTGTGCATGGCTCACTTGCATCGCTGTCATCCCCGTCAAAAACATTACGCATGCGCAGGTGCGTCAACCGAGACGGAGCCCTCATGAAGGTTGGAGCCACTGCTGCTGTAGCTGCTGCAAGCTGGCTGTCACCGCAGCACTCTCCACCGAGCAGTTCTGCCGCCGCCACGTCTGTCCCAGCCATGTCTCGCGCAGCGGTGGCCTCGCTCGCTGTCGCGGCTGCCGCAGCCACACCGTATTGACCGCTCAGGCCCAACCCCTCACTGTTGCCGCCAGAGATGGTCTCGGGCGCTGGGGCATTGCCTGCACCTGCGGAGCTGGAGAGGCACTGCTGTGGCCCTTCTGCTTGTGGTGGAGCATTGCTGGATTCGTGCTGCGGAGATGCAGCTGCCTGAGGTATGGCTGCGTCTGTGGTGACCTCGGCAGCTGCCGTAGGCGGGTCTGGGGCGTTGTGTTCGCGCACGTGTGCCTGCGTTGGAGGCGTGCCTTGCTGATGCTCTGGCAGCTGGTGAGGATCGGGAATGCCATCCATGAACACTGCGTCAGAGTGTATGGCTATTCCTTGTGCACGCATGTCAGCACTTGGCCTGCAGGCAAGCAGTGTTGCTGGTGAATCGTTTCCAGTTACCAAGGCGCGGAAGGGACGTGATGTGCTGTCGAAAACAGCCCATTTGCGGGGTGTGCACTTCGAACAAGACGAGCTGTCGTCGCTGACCAGCACATGGACACCAAACTCCTTGACAATGGCAAAGAAAACCTCAAGGCACGTGTTGGTTGCAGGCAGATCGGGAGTGCAGAGCTGCAGCTGTGTCCAGCACTGTACAACCAAGCACAGCAGAGCGGTGTCCTTCAGCGTACTCTGAAGCTGGAGCTGGCCCATTGCTTGCCACTGGCATGGTGTGCGATGTTGCCATGGGACCAGGCACCTGGGCCCGCGCGTGCGGAGCTGCAGGCACAGCTGCAGGCAGGTGGTCCCCCACGCTCATAGACACAACAACTCCAGGGGCACAAAGCTGCGAGAGGTTTTGCCTGGTTTCGATGGTTGTGTCCTGCAGCATCGTGTCTGAACAGTCGTTTGGAAGCATAGTCAGGAGCCCTTGCGGCCGACTGCTGGTGAACGAGCTCTCCCAGTCCCCAGGCAAGCTGAGAGAGCCATCCGCAGTTTGATATTTCCAAGACTGGTCTTCCCTTTGGTGCAACTGTGGCTCAACATGTCTCTGACCTCGTTGGCAGTTTTCATCAAGAACAACATCATCAGTTTGTTCACATGGCTGGATACAAGGCGATAGACCGGATATTGGGCGCTTCGGACTCGAGGTGGCCGCTACGGCATGTGATGTCATATTTTTTGCTTCAGTGTCAAGCGGCTTGGTGCCTGTGAGTTGAGCTGCTGGCACTGATGCGTTGCTTGCTACGCCATACTCTTGCTTGACCACGTTCGTCGTGGTTCGATGGGATTTGGCAGCAGGAAATACTCCTTGATTGCCTTCACACATACAGCAACTCAAACAGTGATGCATGGATTGCTTTAGCCTCTGTGTCACTGCAGCCTCTGTTTTACTGTGCCAGTACCAGACTTATAACCCCAGAGCTGACCTGAGATACCCTCTACAAGCCTGCCTGCAGTGACACAAGCAGCTCTACTTTGTGGGCTTGGTTGGCAAACGTCCCGCTTGGCTGGCTTGCAAGTATGCATCGGCTTTGGATGGGGCACCGGATGGTGACCTCTTGCCAAAGGCGCGTTTCGAGCCCGCATGCTAACTGCATGATCTTGTGCACAATAATTCTGCTCTGCCCGAAGGGCGTTGTGTTTATACAAGCCGTGTGCGGACCCATGAAGCAGAGTCACGTTTGCCTGCTGCCTGCTCGTCGAAGCTTGATCATCAGGGCGCATGGACTCCTCACCCATCACCTCGTACCAGAATGAGGCAATGATCAGTATACACGCGCATCGATGACCATGGAATGATCAGAACTCTGGTCGAGATGGACCAGCGCGACGTGGTTGACGTTGTGATTCAGCAAGTGTGCTATCGTATTTCCGCAATAACGTAAACATCGATAACACACCTTCCAGTTACAGCGTCACTACTACAACCTCCCGGCTTCCCCACACCTGGGCAAGAGCATGTATAACACCACGATGCAGGCCAACGTGGCTTGAGGGTGGTCACCAGATCGCCATTGGATGGGTGCACAACCTCGGCCCTGTCCTCCTTGCACTGGGACGCTGAGACTTGGAATAACAAAACGCCGTCAATTTGAGGTGGTGTTGGTGCGCGCATTCCTTGGTAGGAGAACATTCGATTACCATTCGCGGCCAACACGTGTCGACAGATCATTGTGCTCTGTACGTGCAAGTCCCGAGTTCCTTCCTCTCTGACAGGGATTCGGAAAAGGTGTCCTACGAATTGTGCTGCTGAACCAGATCGTACGTTCTTTGCTCAACGACGACGAGACCTGCCGGCGCTTGGTCGCCCGCGGAACTGCACCAACTCTACCCAAGCCGGAATTCGTGCTGCTGCAGGGGCACCGGTGATATTACGTCAAAATGGCTTACAAATTGTCAGCTCATCGCACGTGCAAGGCATGCCCCAAGCTGCCTAGGCGTGGCCGACCAAATGTGACCAGAGCTCTGACTCCTGAGTCTAGTGGGTGCGTTCACAATCTCATGTTAGAGATTCTGGCAGACAGCTGTTATCTGTATGGACGTCATGCTGTATGCGTTGGGGGGTGTCCTGCACGTTGTGACTCGAGGCCTTGCTGGACCTGTGGCTGGGGCAGCTGTCTGTGCCCAACCCTGGGCACATGTGCACACCAGAGATACACGTCAATTCTGGATCCAGGAGCAATCCAATTCTAGCACAACAAGGGTCTCCTTTGATGGCGCCCCGGACTGCGGACGCAGGCATGGACCCATACGGACTGCTGCTCAGGGAACGAATCGTGATGCTGGGCGGTGAAGTCACGGACTTCTCTGCTGATGCAGTAATCTCACAGCTACTTCTCCTTGACTCCACGGACCCAAAGAAGGACATCAAGTTGTTCATCAACTCCCCCGGAGGCTCTGTGTCAGCAGGCATGGGCATCTACGACACGATGCAGCTCTGCCGAGCAGACATCTCTACATACTGCTTCGGCCTGGCAGCATCAATGGGGGCCTTCCTTTTGGGTGCAGGTGCTAAAGGAAAGAGGTACTCAATGCCCAATGCACGAATCATGATCCATCAGCCTCTCGGCGGTGCTTCTGGCCAGGCTATCGATGTTGAGATCCAGGTGAGACAACCAGCACAGCTCTCGCCGGTAGATGTCACTGCTGTCACATCGCATGGGTGGCCTACTATGACATGTAAACTGGATTTTAGCAAGGTACAATGTGATTGTTGCCGTGACAATCCCACCGCCGCGGTGATACTGATCCTATACAAGCACATGCATCAGGTCGCCCAGAATGTTCGACCTAGTCACCATCCACGCACAATTTGTATGCTCTTCCGCTTGTCCTCAGACCAGAGTCCTGCGTTCACGTTCCTCCAAGCTCACACATGCCAGGCATGACCAGCGCGGCATTCACACCCTGGCCCAATCCAGTGATCTTGCTGACGTCCGCACAACAGCTGTACTTCTGCTGAATAACCGGCACAGCATTGTGGTGGCGAGTCTTGACTGTTTCGGTGCCAATGTGTGACACTGCCCACCTAGGCGCAGGTGAACTGCTTTCGCGCAGTGAGTGCCTGCAGCAAAGCTGCCACACGACTCAACAGCTAGTCGTTAAGCCTGGAATAAATTTCAGCCAACCTAGTTTTGCAGTCCTGTGAGTTACATTTGCATGCATCGCAGACGCCGCACCGTGGCAAGAGTGAGTCTAGAATCACTACTCCATGCCCCTTCACCATACCTATCAAGCTAGTGCGCCCGGTAGTCGATCTAGTGCCAGCTTGGGAAATCATCTGTACAAAGTAATTCCTGTCGGTGATCGTTTCCCCGAATTCTAGGAGCTCATCAGGAGCCAGCCCTGCGATGACAGGACACGGGTGAAAGCACGCGTCTCAAGTGCCGCATGTGACACCACAACATGCTGCAGGCCCGTGAGATGATGTACCAGAAGAGCAACATCAACCGTATCATGTCTGAGTACACCGGCCAGACTGTAGAGAAGGTGGAAGCGGACACAGACCGTGATCGCTACATGTCCCCTATCGAGTCCAAGGCATACGGAATCATCGACCATGTCATCGGTGGGGATGATGCAGGCTACGATATTCAGGGCTCTACCACAGCGTTCCCACGGAACAAGCCCGCCTATGATGCATACGGGCAGAACGAGGACCCCGACCGGTTCCGAGGGTCACGATTCCGCAAGGCCACGGAGCCATACGTTGAGCCTCTGGCACCAGATGAGAAGATTGACGAAACAAAGTAGACGGGAGGCCGCCGGCCGCATGAATGCCATAGCCTCTCATGTAAGCTGGAAGTACAGTATCGTGCAGTGTTATGCTCTTGTGCCAGGGAAAGAGCGTGTTTGTGATGGGCATAGAGATGGGAACGTTTGACCATTTCCTGACCTACGTAAAACCGATCGCCCCTTAGCACAAGAACCGTCATAGTCTGTATACCCTCAAGTTGCCACTGGTAACCAACGCCTTGGTAACCACCTGCTGAAGTATTACCTGGTCGTGGGTGGTGGCTGAGTAGCGCACTCTCTGGCAATGCTATTTGCTGTTGTCGGTACATGTGGATTGAAATATCAACTGGCCAGCATGGTGTGTGGATGTTACGAACTGAACAAGGGAGTTATGGTTCCAGGAGTGCACAGGCATGAGCACATATTGACTAGCCACATAAATAAGGGTATTCGCTGGAGAGTCGGAGGGTAAAAGTTTTCGTATGCATGTGCTAGGACAAAAGAACAAGGTAAAGACACCGAATATGTACAACAATTCCACAGCCTTGACAGCGCTGATCTTGAAACTTAATTCTCAAAAGCTTCTGAACCACTTCACACTCCTCCGCCGCGGAGCCTACACCAAGTTCCTTGATCTGCCTGCTACTGAGCCGGCGCATAGCCCAACCTCACTAAAAGTTTACTTGCAACTTGCAGCCTCGTAATTCACGCATTCAAGTGAACTAATGCGCCCACCGTATAGGGCTGGGTGACACTGGGAGATACTGGATGCCTAGGCCACGTACACCTGGTTTGGTTCAAGACGGTTCACCTGTGTGTGACACAAAGAATCGAAGGAGGTCACTGGGAAGGGGACGGCTTGTATGCTAGACAGGGAGCCAAGGGGGTAGATCATAACTTATTTACTAGGCAAGCGCCTTGCAGCCACAGCACCGACAAATCAGAATAAGTCACATCACGAAGTCTGTGCAAGTAACACACTAAACTGGCGATATCTGCATGGAATCCGAATTGATTTGGCACGAACAGCGCAACCCAGCAACCATGTGATGTCCTTCCTGCCGGTGGCCCGGTCACACACGCCTACATGCACCATGGCCGTAGTTGAGTCAGAAACGGGAATATATCCCAACACCAAAGGCCCACAGACAGCTTTTCGTAGAAAACGTGCACACACGACCTGCATGCACCAAATGAGGGCAAAGCACTTCCACACAAGAAGCCAGACCCGTGAAAGTTGCAGTGCATGGCCAGCAGATGTGGTGATGTGAGAGTGGCCATGTTGTCAATTGTGATGTGTTGGCGATCCTGGATGTGGAAGGCCGTGCGAAATCAGATCGGCATTTCTCATCTGACTGAACTGCAACCAGCACTTGGAGTCATTTGCGGTACTTAAGTGTTAGCTAATCAATCCGCGACAGTGTTCACCTCTCTTTGACAGCACTATCGTCATTTGCCATACATCGCCATTACCGTGGTCATATCTACTGTTCAGGGGATATTGTTTCTAATGCAATCAGTGTGTAGGGTTGAGAAATGCACACATAGGCTCCCGCCCACATTGCGATTACACATGCTTGTGAGGGTTTTATTGGAGTCTATTGCCAATGGTGCAACTAGCATAGAAGCAGGATCCTTTGCAGCCCAGTATCTGGCTACACATAACACCAACCTCACACTACTGAGATCAAACAGGCTCCAATGACTTCTGCTGCGGGCGGCAGTGCATGTCAACCAGGCACCAATTATTCATCATGTACACTGTCTGGCTTCTTCACCTTACTGTCTTGCCTACCATTGTCACATGTGATAACCTAGGGTTGTAAAACGCAGCACTCTTACTCTACCCGCAGTTAGGGATTAAAACGACATCATCCCGCTTTTGGTACATAAGTTAGTTTCTGGTTCCTATTCAAAATAAGTGTGTGTGCCATGTGAAGGAAGCATGCCTCGCAGCTGATCACGTTTTTCTACCTCACAAGCCTGGCCATCTTCATCGAACTTGACACACGAACCCTGGGGAACCGGGAGTCCACGGAGGGGGACATTGCCTTTCGCTGCAATGCTGATCTTTCCAACTGATTTTGTCAGTTCTGCCATGATGTCGGATTCTTTCTGCACATATAAAAGACAGATCAGTCACACTATATATCCAATACATGCGTGTTGTGCCTGCAAAATGTATGCGTGCAAGAGAAGACATGCGGAATTGGACATGGTACGGTTCGTGGCAAAAGCGAACAAGAACTCGTGGTCGATTACTCAACACGGAAATTTCAGCACGAAGCAAACCTTCATGTTGCGCATCAGTTCCCTCTGCTGCTCCTGAAGTGCCTTGAGGCCAGTGGGCTTGGCAGCTGCTGCGATGGTCGCTTTGTTCTTACTCCTCACACTGGATGTGCCAGTACGCATGGGAGGGTGGTACACTGGTGTCAGTGGCTTACACGAGCCCCTGGCACTCAGCAAGCTTCCGGCCGGTGACGCCATAGGAACGAGCTCTGGCGTTGCGCTATCTGTTGCAGGTAGTGCACGAACACCAATGCCGGCGTGCGGGGAGCTGTCAAGTGGTGTGGAGATATCTGCGTTCGGTAACATTATACCTCCAGTGGCAGGGCGTGGCATTGGAACAGGCGGACGCCCTGAGTGTGGGCCTGCAGAGAATTTTGCTCGAGCAGCGGCGAAGCTGGTGGAGCTGGCATGGGCAGCAGTACTGCCAAAGTGCAGGGTGCTGCCCACCATAGCCGGGACACTTCCGGCCTTGAAGGTTGAAGGCGCAGCGTTCATGGCCGCATTAGCATCTTTGCCAGTGATTAAGTGATCCTTCAGGAGCTTCTCAAGAACTCCAGCTGCTGCAAGCAGCAATGCCTCTAGATGGCCTGCAAGCAACTTTGAGTTTGATGGATTCCTGTGCATATACCAGCTCACATCCCAACCCTTCCTGCGGATTGTGATGTCTGAAATTGTCATTGTCATTAACCCAGTGTTCACGAACACACAACCCCATGTGGGCTGAAGCGAAGAACACATACCCATGTTCTTTCCAGTCGCTGTGAATGTCCGCCCGTCTTCCATTGTTGGTGCCAGCATGTTTACTGTGGCCACAATGGAGCAGCCAGATCCGATACGTGCCTCAGTCTCTGGTGAAACTGTTAGACCCCATCCCTTGGCGACACATACAGCATGCAACAGCATAAAAGGAGTCTTTGTCCACGCTGGCTGCTCACTCGGCATGTTCCACAGGCCTTTCACAATCTTTGACACAAGCGGCAGCTGCTTCTCCACAACCTTATACACCCGGTTCCATGCTGGGATGTGCTTCTGGGCCTGCCTCTCCTCCATCGTGGTCATCGGGGTCATGCCGCACGAAATTGGCACCTCTGGAGTGGCAAAATGTGACCCAGCAGACTTTGCAAAGGACAATGGCTTGATCGATGCATCCTCGGGCGTCACCGGACTGCTCACTGCCTTGGCCATAAAGTTGCTGGCAGGCTGAAAAAATCCGGGAGTTGGGAGGTCGTCCTCACGGCCTGCTGCCTGTAGCTGGACAGGCGACTGCTCGTCTGCCGTATTCATCAAGGGAGACGCAGCCACAGGTAGGACTGCAGAGGATGGAGGTGCAGGGGACGCCTGCTGCACCATGTCTTCACTGGAGTGATCAGCTGCGATGTTTGTCTGAGCATATGGACCCGACGAAACAGGCAATTCCTGCAGGGTTTTCTTGTGTCAACAAACACCGCGCAAACCAAGAATTCAATCGTGTAACTATGATCCTTTTTAAGATACACCATCACCCCGGAACACACCTTGCCGGAAGTGTGCCGCGTCTCATTCTCACGAACAACAGAGTACATATGCTCCTGCACTGTTCGTTCAGGAACGCTACCATCGGCAGCCTTGGAAGGGGTGGACTTCAGGGCAGAAGATGGTTCTGCGATGGTGCTAGATGGGTCTGGTAAGGGGGAATCTGTCGCAGGTGCAGGCGGTGTCAGTGCAAGCACCTGTGCAACGCCTGATGCAGCTTTGCTCATCGGGGTTGCGGATTGCTGATAAACCTGGACATAGCTCATGCGCACATGTTAGTGATCGGGCTTAGCCTTGCAAATAAATGCAAGGTGTCCTAAAAATATAATAAAAACCAAAATCGTGTATCAACAGTTTCTGTTGAGACAAACCTGGGCTGGTGCTGCGTCCTGATCTGGTGCCTCCTCTGGGCTTCCCAGCACATACTCATCCAGTTCCTTCAACAGCTCTGAAATGCGGGGGTCAACATCCTCGCCTGACTCGCTTTTGTCCTCCTGAGGGACAACTTCATTGTCTCCTTTTTTATCTCCCGTATCTGCATTCAAATACTCATGTAATGCAACCGACTTGCAAGCGCTGTTACAACTTGGTATTTCTTGGTCGCATTTACAACCTTGTATCAATACAGCCACCAAGTTCACACCTGCATCAACGTCCTCACTTTCACTGTCTTGTGCATCATCAAGATATTTCTGAGCGACTGGTACCTTCACATTGCTATAGTCATTCTCCTGATCTTCCTGCACACAAGGTGTGAATCAATCTGTGGTCATCTCAGTTGTTTGATCAACACACGCAGCATCCATGTGACAACATAGAATCAGCTACTGTGCAAGTACATACCCCCTTCAGTTCATTCACGGCCTGGCTCAAAAGCGTCGGCGCAGGCATGCTCAGGATACATCCCGCAGCAGGTGTGTTGTTAGGTGTTGGCCCATGCACACAAACACTTGAAGCCGGGGTTTCATGTTGGACGTCGGGCTTCTGGGCATTCAAAAACAAATTAGGCGTAACTGGAAGTTCCTGATCAACGCCTGGGTTGAGAGTGAATATATCACCTGCACGGACGTTCTGGCTTTGCCATCCGGTACATCATGTTCACCACTGTTCTGGCAGTGTAGATTCGCACCACGTCCGTCTTTCACCGCCCATCCGTTGGTAGGAGAGACATCTTTGCCTTGGAAAGATTGGAAGGATCGTGCCTGCATGGAAGAACCAAGTGTGATTGTCACATGAGCGTGAGGAACGATTGGGTTGACCTGGCTGATCACGTCCGCAAAAGCGCGGGTAGTCCCGCTATATGCAGGGAGTACCTGATCGAGTATGTTTGTCTTGTCTGTGAAAAGCTCTCTCGCCATAGGTGTTTCTTGCAACAGGTTTGGCGTCGCGCCTCCCAAATCGCCTGCAACTCAACAACGCCATCGCACCTCTTTTATCTCAAGCAGTCTGAGATGCACACAGTATTTCATTCCAGTCTCTTTGGTGTACCTGATCTTGGATTATATATTTGGAAGAGCAAGTGTGAGCGACGTGCAGCATGGATCTCAGAAATGAAACTGTTCCATAAGAACTGCTGAGCCGAGAAAATACAGTTCAGGGCTAATAACGTTTCATGACAGTGCAGCGCTAGCCACGCTTGCGGCCTGGGAATGGGAATGCTGCAACGTCTGAGAGTGCCAGCACACACCTGCGACAGGCGTCATTCCAGTCTTGTGCAACGTCTTTCTCTTGCTGCGTGTCATCGGCCCATCGGTATTCAATAGATCAGAGTTCATTTTCAAGTGAAATACACGTGAAAAAAGTGGAAATGGAGGATGAAGTCAAACGTAGATGCAACTCGACCTACACGACAGACACGTCAATTGAAAACGACGGAACACAAATCACATGCCAAAAAACGCCGTAGAAGCAGTTCCTGTGCTCTATCAATAAATGCCACCGGCGACCTCTGCATGATGGGTGGCGTTCGCTCGTCCGAACCAACATCTTTGCGTGAAACTTTTCCATGCATGTTCCACCGCGTCAACCTCGATACTTCTACGAGGCATGCATGGTCGGGAACACGGTCTCGTCTGTGTACAGAGCAAGAGCACATTCAACAAGATTAAATTGGCTGGGTCTTTGTGGAGCTCGTCCTGCAGATCTTCCCGGTCTAAGTAAACCAGCAGAGGGGAGGCAATTTAAGACAGGTATGTACACAGTACATGTAACTTGTTGTTACACAAACTCAACACTGCGCCGCTGCTATTCACATGTACACATGTACTTTCACTTCGACTCAAGATCTATCCATTGTATCAAATATGCTGACATCTTCAAAATCCATACTAGAATCAAATGAAAGGTTCCGATTGAAAATGACAAAGCTCAACGCCAAGAAACCCGCCGCAGCCTCCCTATGTTGTTCCCATGCATCAGCATTACAATACTGGAGCGAACGTAGGTACCTACATCTTTTGAAGGGCCGATTTTCATCCCGTAGGCACTCTCCCAGAGTTTTCCCTGCAAAACACAGAGCACGGGCGATCCAGTTGAACGGCCAGTTTCAGGGCGAACCGCTATGGTACAAGTACATTGGACGGCATCACGACATCGAATGGAAACACACATTATACAAGCCGTCAGGTGATACTCCAAACATAAGATGTGAATCATACTGGTGCTATAGTCCCCGTGGCATGCAATTTGAGTACGGTGTGTCAGTGTTCGGCAACATAGCATAGGCTTTTTTGGCATCCTCAAGCACTCACTGTGGAAACTGATGCTATTATGTGGAACCTGTGATGTGGCAAAGCTATAGTATTGACAGGGATGGTTGGGATAAAAAACGAATCACACATACCTGTGCCTGTGCAAACTGGCCATTGGACAGCGTCCAGTTGGTCCCGCTGGAGGTTCACCGTACGCCTTCTCCAGATGGTCAGATCATGAGCGGTATCACTCCAGTTGGGGAGATGAATCGCTTCCTGAAGTGTCCAGCCCAGCAGCAGTGCCTCTGAGAAACCTTGGTTGCCTGTGTCCCCATCCCATTCCCCCACTAGCGCCACCGTGTCTCCACTATAGGATTCAAGTGCCTCCTCGGCCATCTTCGATGCAGGTGGAGGGTAGCACAGAAACAGAGTGTGGTCACTGCATGTGACCAGGTTTACAGGTGGGCAACCACAGAACTGTCACAGCGCAGAGAAGAAACAAAGGCGATGACACCACCGCAGATTACGTGCTTGCTGACAAGCAGGTTGACGCGGTCGTTGCACATGCCGTTGCAACATTGCATTATTTCAAAATCCCAGTTTCTGATTCAGGTATGCTGACCAAACAGTTTGTTTAGCTGTATTGATGGCAAGGAGGCGCACGAATAAGCAGCGGTGCAGGATGAAGGAGCTTGCTCAATATGCGTCCAAGATGGAACTCTGCCGTGGTACTGGTTCACAATGTCGATGTCGCATTCTGATGTGGGAAGTTCATCTGTTGCCACAACTGTGATACCACGCTCCCTCAACAGGTGTGCCCAGTAGCCCACGCCTGCACCGACCTCCAGAATGGGGTCCAGAGCAGCCAATGCAGCCATGGCCGCCTCATTTGGTGCCGCAAATGCATACAGATGGCAGGGCCAAGCTCTTGCACTGTCTCGGAACACCTGCACGGATGAGGGAAACGTGAAGCTCCCATAGCTCGCACACAAAGCATTACATCCATCGAGGGTTGTTCTACTGCTTAACATGGCAGTGCCGACAAGCAAACGGGCAATCTTTTCAGAGCCCTGCAGCTAGCATCACCTTGACCTCCATGCAGTGATTTACTCCAGATACATGATAACATCGTTCAGAAACCATGACATTGCATCATTACCACGAAACAGTGGCGGATGACCAGAGTTTGTAATACTTTGCAGTACTCGCATTGATCTGGACATAACAAGGCGGAGACTTCACGCCTTTCTGCAAGGTAGCCCGTACCTACATTGGATTTGTGCAACTGTATATAGAACATGAACAAAGTATAGATTTACAGATCTGTTTAACAAATGGGTCATTTCTCATGTACGCTGGACTAGGGGGTCTCAGAGGAAACGTGAAGAGTGAACACACCGCAACTCCGGTGGTGGGAATGAAGAATTAAAGCAGCCAGAATTTTTTGTGGCTGGACATGATGAGTAAGACAGCGGGGGCCGTACTTGGAGAGCCATATGGGCTGGAGGTGGAGGCTTGACGCCGTCCCCATCAGCCTCCAGCATCGCCTCATGTGCCAATAGCTCAGCGTCCTCCTCGTCACCCTCTGATTCATCTGCAGCCCCTGCAGCCAGGTCGTGCACATCAGAACAGGTTCAGCAAGTTGAGACGAACAGCATCCATCTTGCCTCACAGTTGCTTGCTTGTTCATGCACCTCACGCGGCCTTGAGCCATAGTTGCCCCTGAGAGCCCACAGCTGCTTACCTCTGGTGAAGACTGATCCCAGCAGCAGTAGCAGCATTAAGTCTGCATACAATGATGCTGAACCATACCCAGCGCGATTCTCATCGCTTTATCAAACTCATCTTCGGGCATCCCACCAATCTGAGGACAAGATTTCACGCTCACATCAGCATCGCCTGGATCTCCCACAGAGTCCTCAGGAATGTCAGCGAGGCCGTGTGCAACACCTCCAGGTGTGCCTGCATCTTCTGTGTGATCCTTTTCTCGATTTGCAACCCACGCCCTGAATCCGGCCTCCTCTTCTGCCGCTTCGTCCATCTCCCCATTCATCCCCAGTCCTCGGTGGGCAATCAGCACAGCTGCCTCCTGCCATCGAGCCCACATCACCTACACCAATCCAAGACTTGAGTGAGCCTTCATGCTTGCATTGCATCGTTCATCAAAGCACAGGGAAACTACGATACGTCAAAGAGGCATTTGTGCAGCAACTGTACGTGCTGTGTACAGACTGGCACGGAAAACTTGACAGAGACTCTGCTGGGGACTGAACACAAAATACAGGGACATAGGGAAGTGTGTCCATACTTTCAAGGTATGCAGTGGATGTAGACCTTAACTCCTGTGCTGAAAGAAACTTTAGCAAGTTGTTTGTGACAAACCTGTCGCAACGGATCCACTTCACTTACAAACGTATCGTCCTCAGAGAGTCCCCAGGCATGCCGAAAAGAGGTCGAAGCTTCCGTACCACTGCGCTGCAGGAGAGCGCTTACAGCGGCCTTGACTTCAGGCTTCATCAAGTCAAGTATAGCAGGAAAGTATCGGTGTGGAGGTGGGATAGACGGTGTGGCCCAAGGAGCTGTCAAATGATGATCCAACAGGACGTAGTACATGGAATCAAGATTTGCAATGAGGAAAACAATACTCTCTGCATCAATCTTGGTAGCAGCCGGAGGCCTAAAATCGTCCAGTATCTCTAAGCAAGTATGGAACGGTTCTTCTAATGCGGATACAGCAGCTTTGAGCGCGAGGGCTGCTGGGGACTGCACACCACCATCCAGCCACAAGTCAGACTCTTTAGTGCTTGCCTTCAGCCGACTCATCATCACCTCCAATGTTTGAAGAGGTGCAAGACACCATCCGCTGTGCTGCAAAGCACATGCAGCAACTCTGCTAGCAGCTACGGCTGCCATTGCAAACCTCAGAGATCTCTCGACCGACTGGAGGGCGTTATCATCTGTGTTACTAACCTTTCGTGGATGACGCCAGCAGGCACATGCTGTTGCATCCTCCACCACACCCAAGTCTTTGGCTGCCTTGGCAATGCAGGAGTCCACATCTTCGACCTGAAATCCTGGATTAGGTGGTTGCAAGGAGTACTGGTGTCTTGAATTGCTACATATCGGCAATCAAGCGGTTATGTCAAAGCAGTTCTGACTCAGGGCTGCACATAGTTTGCAATTACAAGGCGGTACATACGTTTCCGGACCTTGCACATGCCACCCATGAGATACAAAGACGGCCAGCTCCTACAGCAGAATTAAAATTGAGCAACCCGTCCCTGCGGCATGGAGGTGTGCAGGTGCTCAGACAAGCACGTTGGCCAGCTCACCGCGGGCGTGGCTGCATCTGTTGAGTGATTGCTCATTGTATAGATATGGCCGATGATATCCTTAAAATCTA
Organism: Ulva armoricana; assembly: GCA_032360965.1. NCBI lineage: Eukaryota > Viridiplantae > Chlorophyta > Ulvophyceae > Ulvales > Ulvaceae > Ulva > Ulva armoricana. Next base: position 1,936,106 of record JAUMHO010000009.1, read on the forward strand.
TTCAAATTTGACATCCTCATGTCTGCCCTGCTGTATCCTCTCCGTGGAGTCACTGGTGTTTGACAGCGAACGACGGTCGTATGCGTAGCCGCGGTAGGATGTGCTGATACAAATAAACCAGATGGTTTAAAATAGGATAACAACTGTGTTATTCTCAGAAATCATGGTAGCCCATTGCGGCATCGGTAACACGAAAGTTCAGTGCTGGAGAGTAATAATGCTCCGGTCATGGGACAACTCACCATGATTCCACTATGGCTTCAGATGAACAGATGGCTTTATGAAGTGATCATGGATGCGAAAACCAACGTTCAATGCTGACCGCCACAAGTGGCCAACCAATGCATATGCCAGTCAGTCCGACAGGCAAGCTCGCCCAGAGTCCAAGCAAGCTGCGGGAGGGTCTGAATCAGTATACCCACCCACTGGTCCCATTGGTCATCAGCAATGAAAAGCGACAGCCGCCAGATGGATTGCGTTGCAAATTAAGATGCACGTAGGCTTGGCGGACTCGTCACGACTGCGACTGCAACTGTGATATCGATGTCCAACTCGTCTTGCCCCAATCACGACTTCACTCGCTGGCCGAGATGCATCTAACAGCCATGCCCCAGCATCGAGGAAACAGACCCTCGAAGAAGTGATTCGTTAAACTGGCTAGCTACACAGCTTGCACGGGTGTAAACCTGAGCTGATCACGCAGGGCTTCGCACTTTCCGCTGAGTTCACAGCAGACAGCGTGGTCCGAGACAAACCAGAAGCTGCTTCGATGGGGCTTCTCGGCCGCACCGACCATCCAATCCTTGCCAAGATATGCTGCACATATTTCTGTCTACAGACGAGCAATCCAGGTTCCAACCGTCACCACCGTGTAAGGCGTGCACGTGTACGCTGCGCCATCGCATGGCGGTGGGGCGACAGCCGATGTCCAGAGCCGAGACGACGTCACCGCTGTTTAGCGCTGTTTACCTGGCAATGTACAGCTTGCAGTTCCGATGTAAATGACTCAATGTAACCGCAACATAGAGTTTAGCAGTATTTAAAAAATTGCTGCTTGACGCGCGCGATCGCGGCGGTTGCGTCGACCGGTTCAACCTCGTCTTCTCGGGACCAGGCGTTCAAATTGTATTTCGCCCACGTCGAATTGCTACGCGGCAGCAGTTTTCCCCCTCCTCCTTCATATACGCACCGACATTCATACCTGAACAGAGTCGCATCACACGAAGTACGGGCAATAAGACGAACAGTATTCGCGGCCCAACGTTTGACTGACCTGAACACAGTCGCTCGTCCGCGTACATTGGCTGCATGCTGCACGCCACCTAGTCACTGATGTACTAAGCAGCTGAATGAAGTGTGGCTCCTGACATTTGAACTATTCAGGGGCTGCGTTGGCATGGAAGTAGACGCAAGCGTAGCGCCTCTTCTGGCAGAGCGAACCATCAGCCAACAGCATGATCCCAGCAATCGTTACCACCGGATTAAGCTCGTTGGCGCTGGGACATATGGACGAGTTTATAGGGCAAAAGATACCGTGGAAGATAGAGTTGTAGCTCTGAAAGAAATCCGTTTGGATGCCGATGAGCAAGGCATTCCCAGCACCGCCCTGAGGGAGATCGCCCTTTTACGCGAGCTAGACCATCCAAATATCATCAAGTGCGCTGTCCATTGCTTGCATGGAAAGGTCCATGATCGCGGTCGTGCGCTGTTGCCTGGAACCGACCAGCCATCAGGCTCCGAAGCGTTCAGGCTCCACGACATACTCCACTCTGAAAGTAGATTGACGCTAGTATTTGAGTATGCTGAAAAAGATCTCAAGGACTACATGAATTCACATCGGGACCTGCTCCTGAGGGAACCGTTCTTGGCCAAGGTGCGGAGAGCGAATACATCCGAGAGCTTCTGCAGAATACCACTTAGCCTGTTGCGGATCTAAGACACTGTCTCTCCACTTTTTGACTCTTACAGCCTTCCTTGTGCTGTAGTTCATTGTGTGGCAAATGCTTCATGGGCTGGACTACATCCACAGACGCAGGTCCGCTGTACAGCTCCGCCTGTTATAGCCACCATATCTGCATTGTCAATGACAGTGGATACACAACAAATCCGGGTGGTTAAGAACGTGTCTTTACAGAATCATTCACCGAGACCTCAAGCCTCAGAACATATTGATCAATGTTGGCCAGACAGTCGTCAAACTTGCTGACTTTGGGTTGGCTAGGGTGTTTGGCATCCCTGTCCGGACATACACACATGAGGTGCGCAATTCTTGCTCTGATGCACGATCTAGTTCCCATGATCCTCATAGATCATCAACTGCTGCACAGGCTGTGACTGTACCTTCTTCACCATGCCTAACAACTCGGGAAATCCGGCTATGATTTGGTGCATCCATACATGCATTTGCTTCCAATCACAAATGATACCTACTTGGTCCACTTAGGCAAGCATCCATGTGGGAGTAGACTGTACTACCCACATGTGCAATAAGCAGAGCTTGGTGCCATACAACCATTCAGGCAACCCACACCTTGAATTTTTCGCATGCAGCAGATTGACACAGTCGAGGTTTTACTACAAATGCTCGTGCTGCAGGTGGTGACACTATGGTATCGCCCGCCTGAAATTTTGTTGGGTGTGAAAGTGTACTCGACCCCAGTCGATATATGGTCTGTCGGATGCATCATGGCTGAGCTGATCTCGGGAGGCGAGCCATTGTTTCCAGGCGAGAACGTACAATCCCAGCCATTTTCCCTTCTGGTCCCCACTACTGTTCTCATTCACATGCTGTCAAATCGGTAATATCCCAGCCCAGCACGTGCGATGCCGCGTCGCAAGTTTTGAAAGTGGGTATATTTTGCGTGCTCCATGCTTCACTGAGTCCGGTGTCACAATCGGGTATCAGGACATTTTTGCTCAGCACACCACCATCAGCACATCATGCATTGCATGCTGGTAGCTTGTGAACTTCTTGCCTACCATGCAGGGCTCGGTTGCCATGATGTACCATTTCTGTTGCAGGAGATCAGTCAACTGTTCAAGATTTTCCAGATCCTGGGAACCCCAGATGACGAGACATGGCCGGGTGTCTCCGAGCTCCCGGACTACTTGCCAACGTTCCCGAAATGGCAAAGGCAAGATCTCAATCATGTACTGAAAGGCAGGCTGGATCCCGATGGTCTCGACCTGCTCCAGCAGATGCTCAAATACACGCCCGGGGACCGTATAACACCTCTAGCCGCTCTGCGGCACAAGTACTTCCAAGACCTGCACAATTTCCTGCCTGGCACGAGGCTGCCAATATATCAGTGACGGCGCGACTGGAGCTGAATGCAGACGTTTCATGTGTTCGAGCTTCATGCATCCGTTCACCAGTTTGACGAGAGGCCCCGAATTGTTTTGACATTCCATCTGGTGGTTGATCATGATCACAGATAAATGTGTAATTTTAAACGGGAGTATCCAAGAAAAACTATCTGCTCCAAGAGGCGAGCATGACGATTCTCGCCAGAGGTGTGTGTAACGTGATTATATCACTCCAGGACTTCGTAGAAGCAGGCCGATGACACTTGTCTACGTGCGTGCACTCGTAGCCACATGTGATAATGCACTGGACCCCGTTGCTTTCGGAGGACACAACTGGTACAATGCGTGTGCAATTGTCGGGGGTCCAAATTAGTATTTCTGTTAAGGCGTTGCCTGATGCCACGGTTTGATATGCGGTAGATTGCGTTCCGTGTCGGATTGGGCCCAGAAACGGTTCGTTGAGCGTTTCCGGAAGCAACAAGGGCAGCATTGACCGGCATCGGCTCCCCAGATTTGAGGAAACGTTCCGATCTGAGGACAGGGTTCCCTGCCCGCTATCGTATTGTCTTCCCACTGAGTGATGAGCAAACCGGCTCGATATGATTGCCTCGTGCTAGGCTTGGGTGGAGCTGGATCTGCAGCTCTGTATCATTTGTCCCAGACTGGAAAGAAGCTGCTAGGTATCGAAGCGCATGGTATTGCGCATGAGCAAGGGTCGTCGCATGGAGCCACTCGGATTATAAGAGGAGCGTATCACGAAGGTGTGCATTGCTGCTCACAAGTCAGCTTCCGAACTTTGTCATTGCAGTACACCATTCTCGTCTGTCCCCTGCAAACATGCATCCATAAAATGGCTGCTACTGCAATCCCGCGTGCCCCTTAGAATACAGCAAGCTGCACCTGGTGGAGGTTGAATGTATGTGTGGTCTGCCGAGTGCCCATGTTACCAGGGATGAACAACGCCATTTTATGCTCCCAAAGTGCAAGCTCGTGTAATTAGTGCAATATCGTGTCCATGGTGGTGCGTTTACTATAGGAAGCAAGCACCACTGTATTCCATTACAGTCTGGTGGCGCAAGTCTCCCGGCTCCACTGGGCAGGAAACCTGATGCAGCCATAGCATCTACACGTAAATTGTGTTCATGCATTGCTTACCTGAACTGCCCTGCACCTGTTTTAAGTCCTGCCCACCACGCTACGAGCATCCAAACAAAACATATAAAAAAATCCAGATCATGTCTCTCCCGACTGAGTTAGTGCGTGATAGATGTTTTGGCACCCTATGTGCATGGAGAATCTGAATGCGGCATCTCTGTTGTCACATTTTTGGGGTCGTTGATATGCTACCAGTCATATCCCCGACTGGAAAGAATTTGCGCAGACAAGTCCTTCTACATTGTCAATAATCCACATGAAGAAAAGACACCAGGCTTCCGGGATATCTTGTCTTTGTCTGGATCGCTGACAAAGCAAGAGGTCTTTTCAGTTCACAGTCTTTCAGGTCTAGGCGGCTGTAGCGCCGTGGTCCACACAATGTTACAACTGCTGCAGCAGCTGATAAATTCAGCTCACTTCTTACCCTACGCAGTCCTGCAGGCGAAGGTGCATGCAGGCAAGACTTATGTTCCCTTGCTCAGACGAGCCTGGACACTCTTTCATGAGCTCCAAGACGATGTAAAGATACCATGCATCCACCAGACTGGCTGCTTGGATGTTGGGTCTGGGATAGTCCACGCAGCCAAAGAGGCATGCGACGCCCACGGCGTGGAGTACAGTCTGATGACAAGCGCTCAAGTGTCCCAAAAGTTTTGCGGCTATGAATTTGGTGAGCAAGAGGTGAGACCACAGTTGACATCTTGGCTCAGGATGCCTGCGCATTCTACCAGTTGTTCATGCCATGGCTGGATCGAATTCAAATGGCAGCCTGGATGCTATGGATCTGGCTGCTGAGCGCTTTGCTTGCCTGCTGGCCAGCGTGAACAATGACACACTTTGTCAGATCCATACTATCCAAAAAGCGGCATATACACCACGGCACATCACAGCATGTAGTGTACCAGAAAACACGCCCACATGGGTGGTTGCAGAGACAAGGGGTAATTCTGAGCATGTGATTGCAGGGCTTTCATAGCACAACTCTGGCTTCAGTTTGACACTCTGCATCCCATGAATGGACTTTGCCATGCCCATAAGCATAAGTGAGGCAGGCTGCTGTGGAGTATATGCCAGGTGGCATTCACTCGTGTATTGTGACTGGTCAGGACTGCCCGGGCCATTTGTCACTCACCCTCCAGCAACGCACAGGCCGGAGAGCGCCAAAGTTGCAAACAGGTCTCTGGCAACTTTCGTACACGCTGGTGGTTGGAGATGGTCTGAGGCCGGCTGTGGCACAGGTAAAGTCAGATCAACCTCTATGTTGACCTTCATACAGTCGGGATGGATGTGTACGAGAGGTCGCGTGCAGGTGCTACATTCGCCATTTGGGGGAATAGTCGAGAGTGAGAACTGCATCAGGGCGCATCTAGCAGGGGCAGAGAAACGAGGTGCACAGGTTGAACTTAACACCAGGGTGAAGTCCTGGGAGCACCTGGCTGGCATGGTCCGGGTGGAGACAGAAGACGGCCGCTCGTTTGAAGCAAAGTCCGCGGTCTTTGCCGCAGGATCATGGATGCCACAGCTGATCCCGGAGCTGCGAGGGTACTTGCAGCCAGAGAGGCAGGTGGTCGCGTGGTTTGAGGTGCTACCCATCGCCACATGACGTGTGTGCCTGCATTGTGGCAAGACGAACCATGCACAGCCGCATGCTTCCCTTCTCGTCCCGTTTCCAACCTCTTTTGCTTCTAGCCTTGCATCTCAGGAAGCCCTTTTCGTACTTTTGAGCCATGAGCTGGACAGCAACTGCACGTCGCGTTCTGCTGTATGACTCAGCATTCCCAGCACAGGCAGTTCCACAAAGGATTGGGATTTCGGGGATGGCCCAAACCATTTTCGCCACGCCACGAGCAACCGATTTTTGACCAGCGACTCGCCAATCAGCGCACTTGTCTATCCAGAACAATTTCAGCGTTCTTGTTGTCTGCTGTATTTCAATTGACCTAGGACCTTTGGACCTTGTGCCTGCGCTCGTGTCGGCCGCACAACCCTATTCGCTATTACAGAAGCCCTGTTGTGTATTCCAATCAACTAGCTGGCTGAAGTCTGGTGCCCGGCCATCCTGACAGTTCCGCTGCAGAATGGCCATGCCTGCCTGCCGCGTGGTGTGGATGCATGTCAATGGAAACCAATGAAAGACTAACTTGTCTACGCTGCAGCAGCCATGCTGCTGCCAATCACGTGATTTTGCCGCAACTTCTCCTAGGCTAGGTGCGGTCATGACCCATGAGTAACTTCATGGGCCATGGCTGCTGCATGGAACAATAACAAAATGCCTAGGCGAGCATCATGCTGGTGCGGCTGTGGTTCCCAGTCAGCAGCCCTTTTTCTGGTCCAGCTGTGCATCCATCTTTTGAGCACCTCATGCCGTAGAGCGAAAGCTAGTTGAGGCTAGCGCCGATGCTCCAGTGCATTGAAGATGCAGTAACCACGTCGACTTTGCGGCCCTTGCCCCAGGAAGTGTATGGGTGCCTGCAGGTGGACGACGCTGTGTCAAAGCTCAAGCACACAACACACCCAGTGTGGATCATGGCACACAAAAACGGTGGAGACTACTACGGCTTTCCACAGTTTGGCGATCAACCGGGGTTCAAGATAGGCCGCATGCACCATCTGCAGGAGAAGGTCGACCCCGACGCTGTGCGGCGAGAGGTGGACGAGGCTGACATTCAGATTTTGCGGCAAGTGGTGGCGGACTGCTTCCCGTGTGCGAACGGTAGAGTGCTCAAGTCGTCGACGTGCCTCTTTACCAACACGCCGGACTGCCACTTTCTACTCGACCTCCATCCGATCGCAGCTAACGTGCGCGCTCCCGTGCTGCATGTGGCTGCTGCTGCCCTGATGTGAGGCAGCATCGTCACTGGTATAGCTGCAGTGAAGACTGCGTGTTCTTGTGCCTGCGGGAGCGAGGTTGTCCTGATCAGGCTATTTGTGTCTCTGCTGTGATTTCCCTTGCTGTGGCCTGGGTCATTGTTGTGCGGAGGTTGCAGTGCATTGATGCTGTTGGCTGTTGGGGATGGGAGGCCAGGCAGGAAGTGGTCGGTGATGTGTTGCTTACAAACAATGTGGCGGTGCCTCCAGCTGTAAGATCACGGTACTGAGGCTGAAGAGCGTGTTGATGGTGATGCAGGTGGTGATGGTGTCAGCTTGCAGCGGCCATGGATACAAGTTTACTTCTGTGATTGGGGAGATCGCGAAGGACCTGGCTTTGACTGGGAAGACGGCCCATGATATTGCAGAGTTTAGGCTGCGCAAGGAGCGTGCCGGTGTCCCAGATGTCCTGGCGAGGTTCATGAAGGGGCATCGATGACACGGGAAGGGTGCTGCGAAATCTGTCGAATCCGGTTGCCGCAGCTGGCGCCGCATGCTGGAGGGTTGATGCCTGCATCTGGAGAGACACCGGTGCTCGGTGGAGGTAGCAGCGCAGTCGCGAACGTATGCGCAGGAATGATTTTTGTGAAAGCCCGGTCCAAAACCAATGGCATTGTTCGTGTGATGGTCGCGGCCATGAGCGTAGTGCCTTGAAGTCCCAATCAAGTGGCAGGAAAGCAAAAACGAACTAGCTGAAGGCGATTCCAGGTTCTGTTAACATGCGCACCAAGTATGCTGTTGGAGCTCTTCAGAAGCGGCGCACACTCAAAGGTGGTGGCGGTTCTGTGTTCATGCAGTCCTTGTAGAACTCTACTTGTTGTCAGCGGGTGCTGCAGATTGCTGGCTTGCGGTTTGTGATGGTTGTGAGTTTCCAGCATCAGCTGCCTGCTTGTGATGCTTATTTCTGCCGATTTGCACTGCTGGATATCCCATTGTAGAAACCCATCAGCTATTCGTAAGAGCATACCTGTGAGACATCAGGTGCGCATGCAGCCATGGTCTGGCTTCCTAGGCGTTTAGGCTGCTGAGAACCTGCGGGCGGGTTGCCTGCTGTCTGATCATCATACACAAACTGAAATGTAGCAGATGCTGTGTAATGCGGTTTTACACGGAGATGAACGCAACAGCCTGGCATCGCCAAGAGGTAAATGCGCAAGCTAAGACAAGCAAAACAACAGAACAAGCACACTCACCAAAACAGCCTAGGCATAACACCCAAAACCTCCGCTGCCTTGAATGCCATACACAAATACGTGTGTGTAATGCTGTGTAATCCAGTTCCATGATAGTCAAACCAGGAAGATGACATTTACAATGAATGCTACGTTCTCCTCCTTGACCTCGCCGGTGCCCTGGGCCATCACCGCCCTGGCGTTGTAAAGCATCATTGCCTGCGCCTGGTTGCTGCGTTCCTGCTGGTTGTGTCCTATTTTGTGCGCACTCGGCAGCCTCTTCCTACACCGATTCTGCGCGGCTTGTGTCTGCCCGCCTGGTCGGCCCTGAAGTCGTGGCTCCGCTGTGTGGCGCTCCCGCCTGCTGCTGCCCCTGTCGTCGTGCCCCCTCCTGCGCCCGGCATGCACGTGTCCGCCCCTACTGGCAGGGGTGCGGTGGTCGATGCCCGTTTCGGTTTGGCGTGATGCCCGATTCCCTTTTTTTCTTTTTCTTTTGTTTACGTTGACAGAGCTTTCACGGCTGTAGATGTGTTTCACGAAGAATCGATCAGATCCAAGATTGGATCTAAGGTAACGCCAAGGGGTGCAAAACCAGGACGAGACCCTGCTAGAGATGTGTGGTAGTACGACTTGGCTCCAGTAAGCTAGATATCGACGTCACTGGCTGTCGGTTGGGCTGGCTGATGCGATCTGACCCAAGCTCGGGGCTGTAGCAGATAAGAGCCACGCACCGAGGCACCAGTGGTCACAATGTGCGTTTCTGTGAGACATCTCGACTGGCCAGGTCATCGTTTCGTCACGCTTACATCTCACGTTTCACTCGTTTGCATATTTGTCAGCTCCCATTCTGCTGGCTCTCTCCTTGGACATGTGCTGTAGGAAGATGCCTTAGGATGCGTAATGATCGGCCGCGCGTATCGGGCGTTCTCATGATGAAATGCAGTGCATGCATTGTGATTTCCACGTGTAGCCACAGAGATTGCGCAAATAGATGTACGCCCAACGACTCCTAGTTCCGACACTGTGCCGTGATCTGATTGAGACTGAGATACGCTGTCCCACCGTCGCTGATGACAAACCGTGTGTATGTTAGCTATCAAATTGTCAACTGTATGCACAGTGTAATGCATCCATCAGAAGCATCTGCCGCCTGAAACAAGTGATTTGAGAACATCCTGCTGCAAAACGGATGGCTTGTACAGCTAGCGGGGACCTTCCGGGGGTCATTCGGATCGGGCTCGCGTTACGTGCAAAGAAAGTGCGTTTCGGCCCAACGGGGTGGGGATGCTTGTGCAGGCAATGAAACATGCTTTGATCGCGCCTGCTACCGCCGCTGCTAACATTTTGCTTACTCGTTATGCAGCTTCGTCGATATGCAACACCTAGCATCGTCGCGCAAGCTGCTTCCAAAGGCATCGAGTTGGTGCCGATAGGAATTAGCGGAGGTGACCGGCCTCTGAGAGATCAGGGGCCATTCCATGCTATCCTGCACAAGCTGTTGCCGGATGATCCTTTCTATGCTAAATTGGAGTCTTATTGCAACGCAAACCCCCACGTGCGTGTGCTGGACGAGTTGAAACACGTCAACTCCATCCGCAATCGCGAGGGCATGCTTCACGCTCTCAAGGGAGGCATCATTACCGCTAATCCTTATGGATCCAAGGAATCGTGCACGCAGAATGGACTCGCGGCTGACAGCTGTACAGCCACCTCACCTGCCGTGAAGGCTCGCCAGGTCCCACTCAGCTGCACATACAGTGCGCCCAAGCAGGTCACAGTCCCACGTGATTCCTCGTTGCACAGTATTAAAGAAAAACTCACCACGGCCGGCATTTTCTTTCCCATCATGTCCAAGCCGCTCCAAGCTGACGGTTCTGATGGGAGCCATTGCATCTCCATGTTCCTCAGCGAGAATGCCTTGGAGGTACGATAGCCAAAATCGCTGTGTTCATGTGCACCATCAACAACTTGCCAGCCGATCCTCACCTCTCCAACTGAGGCGGCCTGTGCCATCGTTGGCATGTACATCCACTCGAGCCACTTGTGAGTGACTCCTGCAGGCCTTGATCAACCTGGACAGCGGGAGAACGTCGGAAGCATTCATCCTGCAGCAGTTTCAGGAACACAACGGTGTCCTGTACAAATGCTACGTTCTTGGAGATCTCACAGAGATTTGCCTCAGACCGTCCCTGCATCTGTCTCCCGACCTGAAAGCAGCCACTGCATCTTCTTCTGGAGTGCTCATTCTGCCTAGATTCTCCACGACCCCACTCCCTGCATCTGGAGGCCTAGCGTTGGATGTGCCTGCAAGCGTAGTATCCCATCTGTCCCGCGATAGCTCTCAGAGTGCGCCCTGCCTCCCACCATGCCTCCTGTGCAATCCAGGCACTGCATGCAGCTGTTTCATCTGCCAACGTTTAGGCATCAGCAAACGCCGCAAACTCTCCGTGATTCCTATAAACCACGTCATGGGCGATATCACCATTCGACGGCTGATCTACGATCCCATTGACCAAGCTTCCGTCCCGATCCCAGCAATGTCTGCCGGGCAGCAGCATCTGCCTTGCGCCAGAGCTCGTGTTAACAGTTTCACTCGGAGTGCAGGTGGAGGCTCGTCAGAGCTCGGCAGTAGTGACAGCAACTCGCAGCCGCCAACAAGCAGCAGAACACCCAGCCTTGGAGCGCTGCATGTGGCTCCCAGCGAACCCCACCCCCCGGTGCTCATGACAGAGACATCCACCGAGTCTGCGGATCCGTTGGAAGTGGAGGACCTGGAGGACACGGGATCCCGCAGCATGCGTGCCTCATGGCCGCAGCTGCAGGAGATCGGGCGGCTGGTGGAGCAGCTGCGACCGCGCAAGGTCCGGTCGCGCAGCGGTCACGCGATGGTGTCATGGCAAGCGCGCACGGGGGAGGGCAAGGAGGTGCAGGTGGAGATCCAGGACCCGGGAGAGCTGCACGAGGCATTCCAGCGGGACCGCGACCGGGATGGCGGGACAGCTGGGGCCGTACCAGACGACCCTGGCGCGCCGTGGGCGGCGATGCCTCCCGATTGGAGCATCCGGCAGCTGGCACGGCAGCTGCAGGCGAAGAGCGGGCTGCGGCTGTTCAATCTGGACGTGATTTGCCCGGTTGGCCAGGCGGGGCGGCAGGATGTGGAGTACCGCGTGGTGGATATCAACTACTTCCCGGGCTTTGACAAACTGCCGCAGTTCGAGACCAAGTTTGTGGACTTCCTGGTCGGGTGCGGGAGGGAGGCAGTATCGGCATCGCCGGGTGGGCGATGATGAGGCCGCGGCAGAGCACTGCGCGTGTGCTGACAGGGACCCAGGCGGCTGTTGGGTGGCTGCATTGGCGAGTTGGGCTCGATGAGAGGCAGAGGGGTTGTGGATGTTGAGCACGGGATATTGAGATTCGGCGGTGGTAGTCCGTGGCGGGGCTGCTGGCGATTGGATGGGGTGGGATTGGGCGGGGTTTTGTGTTTGTGGGAGCGGGACGCAGCAGCTGCAGGCTGCAGTGGCTGGTGATGATGGAGGGGATGGCGAAGGATTCTCTCCGGGGTAGCTTGAATCAGAGTCTTTGACCGTCCGTGATGGAATCTTCTGATGAAGGTGGTTCTGTGTGGAGCAGGTGGTGTCATGTACCATGCGAGGTGCCGGCGGCTGCGACGCCCTGACGTGGGCCATGGCGGGCCTGCTCCCACACAGCAGCACCCGCATGAGCTGTATTCCGGACTGGAGGCATCGTGTGGGGCTGGGGTGCAAGCTGAGACGATGTGCAGCACGGTTCGGTGATGCCTGTGATTGTGGTGCCGTGCCGCTGTAAGGGCGGCAATGACAAGGCACAAGAGGTTGCTTACATGTGTGGGTGGCCGTGTGGTAGCTGCAGCTATGGCGCCCGCATGGCTGTTTGTGCCTGCGGGTTGATTGTCTGGCAGTCAGGCCTGGGTGGGCTCTTCGGTGGGCTCCTCGGGTATGGGTCACAGTGCAGTGATCTTGGCAGTGCTTGCAATGGTAGAGTGCTCAAGCGTTGGGTAATTCGCTGCGCAACTGCAATTTTGGGTGCTGCTGTTTGGTTTTAATACTATGGTCGGGCATGGGCTTTCTGTGCATGGCGTGGGGCTGTGCATGAGGTAGCAGCAGACAGTGCCCAGTGTGCTGTACACCAGCGCTGAAAATCCTTTTTTCCCGGCGGAGGACGATCTTATGGGCATGACGTGGTCAAGGGCATGCACCATGCTGGCGTATCTGAGTGTGGCAATGCAGGTGAGAGCATGTTGGGCCTATTTCTGTAACCAATGTACGAATGTTGTTCGCTACATCAAGATGTCCGAAGTCTTGTCGCAGTACCAGGACTCGCTGCCTAAGCGATGAAGCAAACGGCACCGTTGTTCAGCACTGTCGCCAGGCACGATTTAACAAGTTAGCTATGTGCCAGCACGCGGAATGGTGTCAGCTTCGAGCTGTAGGACAGGGACGCAAATGATGATGTGACAGGAGTGGATGATTACAACGTTTCCGTCGGCATTGTCTGCACTGAGAATGCCGGCATACTCAGCTTGGCCGCTGGGGCCACTTGTTTTCTGCCGCAGGTGTGGCGGACACTCTTTACATACCTCGTTACATCGGGACCGCAATGTCGGGCAGTAGAGCCGAGTGAACGATGTTTTGCGAATAAAGCTTCTGGTCCTCAGTGGTTCATGCAGACTATTTTACTCAGCACTTGCATTGGGTGACAGGTCGAATACTTGATCTCGTGTTCTTTCGTGTACGAGTTCCGCAGTGCCAGGACTTGCCGGTGTACGAACGTTGAGGAAAGCATAGCAATCGAGTGAGTAGAGTCGTACCTAAATTTTCCTGTTCGGGAGTATCATAATGTCTGAGGAAACTCACGTGCGCTTTCCGCTGCTAGCGGAAGAATCTTATGACCCCAACACGTTCGACTACTGCCAAAACAACAAAAACAACATGCCAACAGCAAGAGACTGGATCGAGGTCTTCCGGAGTAGTATACCTGGCTTCAAGAAGACAGCAGCTAAAGATGAAAGCATACCCGCTGATGTTCGCGAAGCAAAAGCAGAAGAGTTTGCGGGCAGGTATGACGGACGCATCCAACAGGCGCCCTCGAGCCAACACAATGCCCATAGCACAAGCAACCACACAGATGTTTGTCGAGGGTGTGTGCAAGAGGGGTGCACTGTGCTATCGTTCTTGTTTATTCAGTTCTGATACGGCTCAGTCTGACAGGAGCATATTCACCATCTCTTGCAATATGCTGAGAAAATGTACTCGCAGCCTCGTAAGCTCGCAAGCGATGATGTGCATCGTGTACGTGCCGATCCATCCCTCACTTTGGTTAATGCAGCGCTTGATCATCACCAGATGAGGTGCCTGTCCTTGCAACGCTTCACCAAAATCTGACTTGGTCCGCAAGCAGCACCCTTGGATCCACCGGCCCCGTCAGTGCTTTCTATACACAACGCCGCGACGATTGTGCCGATCATCGTAGATATCTGCATATGCCTTTTGCCGATAAAGGATGAACTTCCAGGGCAGCACCGGTCCATGCTCCCACAGCATGCGTCACCGCTGCAGGTCACTCCAGAGGCTCATCACATTGGTGCAGTTGGGAATCTATAGAACCTCTAGAATAGGAACTGACCAGCCCGAATTGCAAACCGCCCACCATCCTTCAGACACGGGGATGCACAAATCCAATGATGTGAGCAAAGCCGAGACTGGACTAGTACCAGCCCCGATCCCTAGCATGCTTGCAGATCCGCATGAACGATACAGGTCATCTCATAATAAGTGCCTGCTCCAGACTGCCCGTTCATCGCGTAGCAGTCCTCTATCCGACACCTCTTGTGATCCCCAAAACGGTGTAGGGATGTGGCCGGCATTGCTCTGCTGGACCAGCACCGTGACAACTGGCCATGATCCCACAACCTGAAGGCTATCATCTCATCCAGCCATTGCTTGCAAGGCAAGCGCGAGCCTTACAGCTACTGCACTTGTGTATCGCATACAGCACAATGCCCCACAAGGGGTGCCCGGTCTGTGCGCATGATACCAATCGAGCAAGCATGCACGGCGTCATCAGATTTGACACAGGATGCTCAGCCGTCCGGAGCAGTCAGCAACACAGCCATACCGTAGGTTTGCAAAGATCTGTGACTCGCTCGAGGCCGACCCGGCCGCTGAGCTGGACGGCTTTGCCCGAGTCAGCATCAACTGCTCCACGATGTGCCGCCTTCGCGACACCTGCCTCCGCGACGCCGGATTTTACGACCCGTATGCCGCGCTCAAAGCTGATGAAAACACCAAAGCCCTTGACCTCTTGCCGGGGGTCCTTGAGGAGATCGACGTGGAGCCGGAGCCGCTCGCTCGTCTGCACGCGGCCATCCGCGGCGTCTTTGCCGGCAACGTGTTTGACCTCGGAGCTCCAAAGTTGGTCGAGAAGTACGAGGCCGGGATGAGCGCCGGGGAGATGTTCCGGGATGCACGCCGGGACCTTCACGACCGGCCATGGGCTGTGGACAAGCTGGATGCGCTGTCAGAGCGGTTCGCGGACGGGCGGCCGCCGCATGCGCGTGCCGTCGTGTTTTGCGACAATGCGGGGTCTGACGTCGTGCTTGGCATGGTGCCGTTCATGCGGGAGCTGCTGCGGCGCGGCACGGACGTCGTGGCCGCGGTGAATAGCGTGCCGAGCATTAACGACGTGACGGTGCCCGAGATGCGGGGGATTATGGAGCGTGCGGCAGAGATTGATGGCGCAGTGTTGCGGGACGCATGGCGCGACGGCCGCTGGCGGCTGGTGAGCTCGGGGAATGACGCGCCGGTAATTGATCTGCGGCGGGTGAGCCCGGACGTGGCTGAGGAGGCGCGGGGCGCGGACCTGGTGGTGCTAGAGGGCATGGGCCGTGGCATCGAGACAAACCTGTACGCCAAGTTCACGGTGGAGAGCCTGAAGCTTGCGATGATCAAGCACGAGGAGGTCGCGACGTGTCTTGGTGGGCGGCTGTACGATTGTGTGTGCCAGTACTTGCCAGCAGCAGCTGCAGTGGGGGCTGTTAGCGACGAGGGCGTGCATGCAGCTGTGGCCGCTGTGTAAGGGTGATTGCTAGGGAAGGAGGTTGTGGTGGTTGAAGGGGGGCTTTGATGTAATTCGTAGCTGCCGCCGCAGATGATGCACGATGGAAGTGGATGGAGGTAACATCACATCCTGTGTCACATGCATCCTCCCTTTCGAACCACCTCCTCCTTTTCGTTTCCTTACATGCAGCGGCTGCGTAATCGAATTTTCACACATACAGATTGCATGCGGGGCCATGCCGACGAATTTTATACAATGCGATACAACATCAATGCCTTGATGCCATCGGGATCCCACGGCTACAATGAATGTCGCTACAGAGGGCGCAGGCTAGTTATTGTCTAAGCCTGGCAGGGTGGTCTCCGGTAGCAGCAAGGCTAGTAGCTCCCGCAGGTCGCGGAGGGGTCGGGAGTAGTGGCCGTGTAGAGCCTCTGCCGTCCGTGCGTTGGTGTCGCTCATCGGTATCTGCGTCCACGGCCGTGGCACATCTGGCAGCGGTGTAGGCACTGGCACGTCGACTGCGGATGGCTCCTCTCCAAGCGCGTGTTGCAGCACTCTTTGTAGGACCTGCACATGATGCTACGCATAACGCGACTCAGCACGTGTCACGGTCGTTTATGCTGTCCCATGTACAGCCCATACGTGGCTGCCCTCGCACGGTGCGCGAGTGGAGTGCCAATTTGAGGCATCGCTGCTACATGACACGCCTGTTCCAGGCCTCGCATCACTGTGAGCATCGCCCTCGCAGCTGGCAAAGCGTCTGAGCCTCACAAGTGTCCCGCCGAGGTTTTGCCACGTCCTGTCACAGCAAGCAGTCTGGACCTTCAACACTTGCGCAATGGCTACCACCGCACGAGTCCTTGGTTACCAGTGCGCCCTGGCGGCACCTGCTCTGTTGAAACCATGTCCTGCGCGGTTGTGAATGTGCTTGGCTGATGTAAATGTAAATGTAAATGTGACACTTACTCGCCATATCCTACAAGGACTTTGACATCTCCGGCTGATCATCTGTTCAAGTACTCAGGTATTGGCACCAGCACCCACATGCTCGTCTGCAAAGTCGAGTGCTTGCGGATGCCAAGACCGTGAATGAAGCACTGTTTATAGATTAGTAAGAGTAGTAATTAGAACCTCGGGATGCACGCCAAACCCAACTGGGCACCGGCCACAGCACCGCTACGCACAGGGGCGGAAGAAAAATAGTGGCATGTATAAGTGTGGAAGACATTCAATGAGCGATACCGGTGTACGTCTGGCACTCAGAGCGGATTATCTGGTTACAGTGTTGATTCACGGAGGGTGCCACGAACGTACACGAGTCAGTTCTGGTAGTGCTTGCGTCTATTCCGGTACCACAGATGCATCACAAGCCTCGGGCATCGCGTTTGGCATCGCCTTGGCGCTTTTCACGATCCCTGCCGCATGCATCAAACTCATGGCCTGCTCCTACTACCTCGGGGCACAACGCAGCTGCAATGTGGCAAGCAATGACATGGAGGGCGGGGGCGGTGTACCTCGGCAGCAGGCAGCGCCCCTTGGAACTGCTCCGCCGTCAAAACCAGAAACCGCTCCGGCGGGAAGAACGACATCCAGTGGGCCAGCTGCGCCGCGTACTGCCCGGCAGCCAGGGCGTCAAGCTGCAGGCGCGGACTGGTGGCACACGGCGCAAACACGGCACGCCCAGCCGGCGACAGCGCCTTGCAGCCGGCGCGGTCCATGCGGCCGTGCACGCAACCAAAGCACTCTGCCCACGTGCGGTTACCCCCCTGCACACGACGCACACTGTGTCACGAGGCCGCTCGGTTCGCTGGCGCACAAGCCGCTGGATGTCGCTTGGGGGCAGTGCGCAAGGCTGCCACGAGGTGTGTGGATTAACTGGCAGCCGCCCGTGCCGTGCATGTGGCTTTGACACCGAGGGCGCAGCTGCGCATGCGTGCACTGGTACGTGTGCGTGGAAGCCGTCCCCACCCGCACAGATTGTGCTAGGCTGAGGTTCGTGCATGATACCGCGCAACATGCACACAGCGTTCGCCGGCTGCGCTGAGGTGCCGGTGGTTACAAGGGTGGCTGCAGGCTCACCGGCGTGTCGAAGGCGCAGCCGTCGGCGGCAGCCGCGATCTCCTGCCGCACCGCTTGCGGGAACGGAGGCACCTCACACGCTGTCTTCCCCTCAGGGCAGCGCCGCCGCCGCAGCGCCATCCACCGCGCCAACGCCAGGGCGACTGGGTCCTGCATGCATGCCTTTCGTTCATCCACCACCGTCCACCAGGGCCCATTGCTTCAGGTGGGACAGTCGCAACCCTGCACCACCCGCCGCTTGCTGCTCATGCGTTAGCACAGTCCCAACTCGGGCTACCAGGCAGAGCATACACATTTGCAGGCACCTCCTTGTTTCAGGTATGCATCCAGGTGCGCATGGTGACGGCACTTCAATCTGTGGCCAACGAAGCGTGGGGAGTGGAGGGGGGGGGGCAGCACCTGCAGGACGATGATGAAGCGGGCACGGGGAGCGACCCGCTGCAGCCGCGGTGCCGCGGCGGTGCTGACCAGGTAGCCGCCGCTGCTGTCCACCAGAACTGGGCCCCCCGCGGCGGGGGGCCCCCGCAGAGCACCCGGCAGCCAGGGTGCGAGCCGCTTGCGTGGGAAGCACCTCAGGTACTGCGAGGTGGGCGGCAGCGGCCAGCGATCGAAGAAGTCCACATCAGAGTGGGCGCCCGCCTGCGTGACGCCGCTGCAGGCAGTGGGGTATGGGTGAGGCCGGCGGCCGAGGTGCACATGCATAAGGGTCAGGGTCACGCTCTTGCCGGTGGCACAGGCAAGAGGGCGGTTGCCAGCAGTGTCGGCGTGGCTGGGGCGGGCCACGTCCACTGGCTGCACTTCCGCATGGTTCAGGTGTGGCTCAGGTGCGCGGCTGCGCTGCTTGCTGACTGGACCAGAGATTGTCCATGTCTACTGCACCTCCGCAGAGCAGAAGGCACACTGCGTGTGGTGGCCGACATGGTAGCCAAATGTTGCGGTGATGTGAGCTGCTTGACTCTTGCGGCTTTGTTGCGGGTTACCCCTGAAGGCTCCCGAACAGTGTGACGGGGGCGGTGTCTCAACCCGTGCGGGCATGCAGCGGTTCTGCAGACAAGCCCCGCAGCGAAGGAGGCGTGCGTGGGTAGAATCATACATGCCCATGCCTGCTGGAACTCGCAGTTCCCACACTTCCGAGGGCCTGGCAGGGCGATGCAGCTCCAACCATTAGACACTAGGGCACACTTTGAGAGAGCATCGTCGTCGGGCTGCTACGGCATGAGCTGGCGCTGATTGGGAGTGTAGATGGGGAGAATCTGGTGGCCAGGGCGTGCGCAGATTCGCAGATGTGTCAGATGACAGCAACGGGAGCGGTGGTGGCGGCGGCGGCAGTGGCGGTGGGGGCGCACGTGGAGGATCGCTCGG
Organism: Ulva armoricana; assembly: GCA_032360965.1. Taxonomy (NCBI): domain Eukaryota; kingdom Viridiplantae; phylum Chlorophyta; class Ulvophyceae; order Ulvales; family Ulvaceae; genus Ulva; species Ulva armoricana. Next base: position 1,955,143 of record JAUMHO010000009.1, read on the forward strand.
CGGTGATGAAGGCGGGGTGGCCTTGGAGGGCCGCGACGAGCCAGGCGGTGATGGAGGCGGGCTGGCTCATGATGAAGAGCGGGCGCAGCCCCGCCGGCAGCGGCTGCAGCGCAGCTGCCACGGGCTCGTTCGCGCCGGGGCAGAACTGGGCGTCGTTGTACGAGAGAGCGGCTGTGCCGGGCATCCGGAAGCCGAGCTCCTGCACAGGCGGCGCGGGGGGGTACTGTGCGGCTGCCAGAGTGCCAGAACCACATCCCATACTAATGTGGAGTGCTGATGTACTCATCGTGCCCCTCTTCATTGTGTGACATATTGGCGAGGGAACAGGTGCACCAGCTGGAAGGTATGTATACACCGCGTGTGCATGCAAGCAGGGCCGCGATTGGAGTCCGGATGGCTTTGACTACGCAACGCCGCGTTGCGCGGCTGCATGCATCTGCTCATAGGGTGCCCCAGGGAACGAGTGGCAGGGGGCGTGCGGCGCAGCGCGCAATCGCTGTGGCGTTCGGAGGCATGCCAGTGGCTGTGGGGCTGGAGAGCAGCTGCCTGCTTGGGGCTACCGTACCAACGCATCGATCGCGGCTGCGAGGCCTGCGGCCTGCCGATCATAGGGCTGCTGAGGCGCGGCTAAGGTGGCGTTGGCGGCAGGCTGCCATGCTTCGCGCTGTGCGCTGTGCGCGGTGGGCAGCAGCCTGATGTCCTCGAGCCTGTGATCGAGGAAGCCTGCGGCCACGGCGTGCCGGTCCATGCCGGTGCCGAAGCTGTGGGTTGAGATTTGGGGTGGATTTGGATCTGTGGCGAGGGCGTCCTGGTGGGAGCGTGCGCCTACGGCTGGCGCTGGGGAGCATGGATCCGACGACCCCACGACTCTCCTGCACGCACCACCTGCTGGAGATATTCACACACCACGGCGGCCCGGTTAGATTTGCCGAGAAGGTTAAGAGCAGCCTATGCTGGGCGCGCAGGGTTCTCCTGTTGTGGCACTAGTATTGCTGCCGGACAGGGAGTGGGACCCATCTCCGCACAGAACGCATCCTCTGCGCTGCAGCCTGCGAGTGCATGTGTCACAGAGATGCCTGCAAAATCGCGCACAAACCTCAGCAGACGGACAGACTATGCCCGCCTACATGGGATGCCGGTGCTGTGCCAATGCTTGCCGTCCATCCTCCTCTCCATAGCAGCAGCGGCAGAGCAGGTCACAGCACCGCACGTTTGCTGAATCCAGTGCTGCGTAGCCGCAGGCCCATGCATGCAGCCTCGGAGTAATGCGGTCCACGTGGCCGGCACACACGCTACAGAATCCATGGGATCCGAACACATGCATGCGTGGTACATACACCATGCACTGTAGATTCACCCTGATGATGTGTTGGGGGGGGGGGGTTGGCGCGGACCCGTCGGCGGTGCCATGGCACGGCTTCTGGCCGAGGCTACGAGCGTTGGCGCTGGTGCTGTGTTCGATCTGCAGCCGCCGTGAGAGCAGCCCGGCGCCGGTTCCGGGGGGGGTGGAGGTGAGGGCGGCTGTGGTGATGACGACGACGATGACGACGGATATGCACATGACGAGGAGGACGTTGAGGACCAGCGCGGTTAGCGTGCGCGGCACCACGGCCCGCGGCAGCGGCCGCCGGTTCATGCGGACTGGCCCGGGGGGGCGGAGGAGGGGGGGCTGGCCTGGCCGGGGGTCCGTCCTCGGGGAGCTGCTGCTCGGCGGTCTGTGCTGCGGGAGGGCCGCGTCTGGCTGCTGCAGCTGCGGTCGCGTTTGCAGCCGTGGTGAGGCAGCGGTGACCTGAAAGCGCCAATGTGAGAGATCACAGGAAGTGAACACTGGCTGCGGCTGGAAGTGGAGCACGGAGGGGAGCAGCGGGTGTGGTGAGATGATCTATGCTTCGGAATTGGGTGGCACTCAAATCACAAGCCGGGGACGGGTGGGAACAGCGGGGGACGGAAGGCCAACGACATGACACTCCATCCTGAATGCACGCCATGTATTTCTGCGGTCACCTCGGGAACTGTGGGACCATGGCGTATGTTCGAGGCACCTTTCGAGGTAGCACGTGCTCGCGATGTGAGTCGAATGTTTCGTTTTCCTGGCCATGGTTGAGGAGGTTCAAGTGCTCTACACAGATGGTGTTTGGGGATACGTCGAGCCTGGCAAGCCTTGACTAGCTCGACGAAAAATCTCAAAAATCTCCGGTTTCGAGAGTCCGCAACTGAGTGCCCTCGGCGTGGCCTGGTTGCTTAAGGCGCGGATACGACTGTGTGCGTGGTTGCATGCATCACCAGGCCATGCGCAGGAGAAAGTAGGTGGAAAACAATGTACCGGGAAAAACAAAGCTGAAAAGCAAAATGTATAGAACCTAGCATGTATCAGGTGTGATGCAGCCCTGCCGGTTGGTATGGTGGCGCCTGGACCATCCAGTTAGCACTTCGAAGCGTTCCTTCGAATTCGGTCACCAGACCGCGAACCGCCGCAGAGCCCTGCGCAGCTACCGTGGCACAGTTGAAAACATAATTAGGTAGGTACAATGATGTCAGCGTACCCAATAGCAGGAGCTCTAAGACTGGCTCACAGAGCTGACCGCGTAGAACTTTGCCGACAACTCAGTGAAGCACAGCAACACATGCAGCCACTACAGGAAGGACGAATATGATGACAAGAAGACTTACTTCGCCTGTCGATGTAACGGAGTGGGAGTGATTCCATTTACCACTGGATCCCGTCGCAAACAAGCTAAATACGATGATGCACTGCAGACCCGTACATTCTCCACATGAGCGACGCCAGGGCAGGAGTTAGCAGTACCGAGGTTAGCACACACATGTGATTTGTTTACGCAATTGTGCTTGCTGTTCGACGGTCTGCACCGGATATTCTGCATCACCGGGTTGTGCAAACAGCCGGCACTCGTCGTCTGCAGTGTTCATGCCCTCAGACTCAAGTCCATACATCGAACAGCTTACACGAGAGGGTTTCTTGGCCGCCCGATTCTGCATGCCCGTGAGCATGTGCCGCCTCACCACCCCCAAAGACCCAATGCAAACCCCGCATCCGGACCAGGCTCGCTGACCTTCCGCACAGCTTAGGAAACAAAGCAGCAGTCTGCTACGGCTGTAGCGGCGGCCGTGCTCCCCATTGAGGCCATGTATATGCGCTGGCCACATCTCCCTGCATGTTTTATAAAACACCAACCACGGCATCAAGCCAACCTCAAGCATGCATCCCTTGCTTGCACATGGCATCCCACTTCCCAAGCATCTGTCCAATGACGACCCCATCTATACCGTGGATGCCCAGCTGTCTACCTCATCCAACCAAAGGGTGGAGAGCCCGGGGCGAATGGCTCGAGCCCCCTACACTCGAGAGCGCGTTCATTCCGGCCCGCACCAAGTGCGTGGTCATCTCGACCCGCATAGCGCCTTGCATGCGCTCTGACATGCACCTCTGGCAGATCCCTGGCGATCCCCCGCCCTTGCACCGTGTGTTTTGTTGTGTGGCGGGGATCGCCGCGGCCCCATGCACAGACGGTTTCCATCCGAGCCCATGATGCCCGCTCTACCAACGGCGTCCTGCTCTCTGACCTCCGCGCCTTCACGGGAAGCGACCCCTGCCACACGTGGACCAAACGTGTCCTCATGCACGGCATATCGGCCCGTCCATGTCCGCGGCTGACTTGCCACCATTGCATGACCCCTGCGCTGCGGTGTTCGGGTGCTGCCAGCCTGCCCCTCCCCCGGCCTCGTCAGCTGCTGGCCAGCACCACCGTGCCGCAGCTGGACCACCCACAGATCCCCTCGTCAGTGCCATGATCCAGGGCTCGGCTGTGTTGCCCTCCGCCAGTGAGGCGTTGGCCATGGATCTCGCCCCAAGGGCCTCCTCTTGTTCCATGGACGCCCGCGTAATCGCCGTCGACCAGCAACTACGAAATGGGAGCCGGACATGCATGGGCTCCTCCTCACGGACGCACACTACACACCTTACACTGATGCGCCTCTGCCGCAGTCCGACTATGTCATTGCGCTCGACTGATCGTCACACCACCCGATGGACATCTGTTGCTCCTGCGGACTCCTATCTTTTCGCGAAACCTTTTGGCTATACGAAGCTCTAGTACATTACCTCAACCTGCCGGTTCTACTTCTGAGACCTGTTCCCGCAAAATCAGCTGAACCGCCCAGCGCTGCTTGGGGTAGCATCAGAGCCTGTGAATCTCGGCTGTGCAGCGCCGCATGCAGCACAGTAGCTTGTTCACATTCATGCACACTGCATTAGCCACCTATGCCGTATCCAGCGCTGCTAGCTTCATTGGTGAGGAGATGAGCTGCAACGAGCATACCACCACAAGGCACAACAATGGCACGGGTATGAAACTCAACCAAGCATCGGCCACAGCACCACTGCTGCACCACTGTCGATACGGATCGCTGGGTGCAACGTTGTATGCCAGCAGCCTCGAGTAATTGCATTACAAGCTGCGCTGATGGAGAGGTCTTGTTTTGGAGAGGACATCAGTCCACTGCACAAGTCAAGGCCATCGTGCATGCAATGATACTACGCCGGTCTGACAGGTATTCGATGCTGTCCTCTATGCTTAGTTGTGCCCATGAGTGTACAGGCTGAGCGGCTTGGCTGAGCTCAGTACAGAAGCTCCAGGGATACCCGCGGACAGGTACGGATCGTTTGAACTCATCGCGGGTGGGATCTTGATGGCCGAAGGTGAATTGGAGTATCGAGTCGTGTTCGGTCTTAAACAAGCGGTGGGCACGCCGTGCATGGTACTTGATTGAACTGGTGCATGATTACGTCCGTCCTTGGGTCAGGGCGTCAGTCATCACGCAAACCACCGATGCCGCACCGTAACAGTTAGGCATGCATACGGCCATCGAGACTGCACGCAGTTGGATTTACCGCTTCTCAATGCGCCCAACACACTTGAAGGCTGGAGACGCAGATAGCTTCTCTACAGTATCGTACACGTTACGCGAGGTGATGACGTAGGTTGATTGACTACAACTCATACACACAAGCCACAGCATTGACATAGAGGTAAAGGTAATGCTACATAATTTATCCGCGTTTACCTTGCCACCCTTAACTGTGACGTCGATCACTGTATCACGGCATGCTGAATTGTGCTCATGTGTGATGGGCAGCACTTTACTGTCACCTGCAGAACCGGTAGATCTGGCCTTCAGTGTACTGTCCCACATCTATGTGAGCCTGGCTGCAGATATAGCTGCTCAGGAATCAGCCTAAATCACACAGGAAGATATGGCATTCAAAGTTCCAAACGTGAAAAGCAAGCACTTCGAGAAGTATGTGGAGCAAATGCCATCATGCAAGTCCAAAGTGTATGCCATCACAGGCACAACAACAGGTATGCTGCACAAGCGGTGCTCAGCAAACCCCATGCTCGAACCGAATTCGGTTGTCGCCTAATCGGTGATCATCGGTGCAGGGATGGGCTTTCATGCCATGAAGACGCTCGCCCTGAAAGGTGCACACGTGCTGGCATTGAACAGGCCCTCAGACCGCTCAACAGCAGCCTGCACGCAAGTTCAGGGCCTATGTAGTGAGAGCTCAGGCAAGATCACAGAAGTCTCATGCGACCTTCAAAGCTTTGAATCTGTGCGGGCTGCAGGAGCTGAGGTGTTGTCACTGCTTGATGGCACAGGCTTGGACGCACTGGTCTGTAACGCAGGTATGCTCTCTATGAAGAGGCACCAACCTTAGTGTAGTGAGGCACTAAAGTGAAACGTCCTTGTACCTCCATTCGCATCATGTGCAGTGCCGTGCACCACCTGCCTGACTGCCCTTTCCCCTTTCTCTCTCGACCTCGACCTCGATGCCTGATTCCATTCAGGAGTCATGGCCATGCCAGACAAGGCCACCGTGGACGGCTACGACATTCAGATGCAGACCAACCACCTCTCCCACTTCCTCCTGGCTTCCATCGTCCTGCCAGCTCTGCAGGCAGCTGCAGAAGTGTCAGGCAGCGCACGCATAGTCAACCACAGCAGCGCTGCCCGTAAATCTCCTGGCACTCCGTGCGATGCCAAGTACTATGGCCAGAACAGTGGCAAACTGGGAGGGGACAAAGCCACGACGGCCAAGTGGGAGCGGTACCATCAGAGCAAGCTTGCCAACGTGCTCTTCTCTGGAGCCCTGAAGGTATTGCAGCTCCTTGACCCCTGTCCCATGAGGACACCTCAGCTTAAGCAGCTATAACACTCGCCCATCGCAGCAGTGGCTGCCTCATCTTGCCATTGTACCATTTCGCAATATTGTCATCCCGCACCTGTCTCAGTCAGTGTTGCCTGCCTCTGTTGTCCATTCCAAGCCTGACATCGAGTTCTGTCGGTACTCGCTCAGCGAAGCCACATGCCACAGGCCCATGTTCCAGGGTACTCGACTGCTATTCTGTGTTTATGTGTGCATCTGGGTGGTAGCTCAACTTTCTCTTGCACTTCTTAACAGTACGTGCGCCGGTTCCATGTGAGGAAACGCAACAGTCCCGCATGCTGTACGCATATTACTTCTTACTCCATACGGGGCAATCAAGGCGCAGCCAGGGTGCAGGACAAGCTGGCAGAGCGGGACATTACCAACATCCTTTGTGTCACGGCTGTGCCCGGCCTCGCTGCCTCCAACCTGCAGGCCACCACCGCCGACCACGGTGGCGGGTTCGGGCTGCAGTTCTTCATGCGATTTGCGCAGTCCGCAGAGGATGGCACGCTGCCGCTGCTTGAGTGCACCACCGGGCCCAGTATGCAGTCTGGAGAACTGGTGACTCCAGGGGATTCTGGCGTGTTGTCATGGTTGTTTAACGACGGACTTTCCGGTTGGCCGAAGAAGAAGGCTGTGGAGGAAGTCTGCAAGGAAGAGGCGGGCAAGAAGACGCTGTGGGAAGAATCGGAGACGGCCGTGGGGCCGTTCTTCAGAGGCTGAGGTACCCCTTGTCCAGCTGCCTGGCTGGCGCGGGGGTAGCAGGCGCAAGGCCACTGCTCTCTGGTTGTATGTGGAGGTTTTCAGGTAGCCATTGTGGTACATGCCAAGCTTGTCATCTGTGCACTCTGATCTCCGGAGTCTTATTTTTGTCATTCGCCACGATGCTGTGAGGCGAGGCCGTGAAGATGATCTATGGTGGATTGTCAAGACCGCGCTTTTAGCTTGTTGTAGTTGTTACGCCATTAGAAAATGATGTTGTGGCAGCCGTGCTCGTCAGCGGCATGATGGCATGGTTCAGTTGTTGTTTATTTCTGTACATCATTGTAATGATGCGCAAAGCCACATGAGATGGCGACAGCCAGATTGCCACCACGGCAGTGATCACAGGGGCCAAGGGAAAATTCAAAATGAGAGCAAGCGCGGTTGCAGCCAGTCGCGCAGCAACAGCGCGCAGCACAACCAGGGTACGTTGGAGCTCCAACAGATCACAGTGATTCCTTAACTCTCATCGTGTTTAGATTCATCGCATCGCAACCAAGATCTGTTCAGACAGTGTCGCACCCGCCCACCGCCCTCAGGAGCACTGGAAGGTACGGAGAAGCTGGAACAGGAAGACTCGGGAGCAGAAGGAATCACAGCCTTTTCGGCGCTATCTGAGTCCCAAGTCTCAGGTGAGGGATGTCAAGGAGAGAGCAAGCCCTGCGATCTCGGAGGCAGCCTGAAGAGCGCGGCCACTGATCGGTGGCGACCTAAGCAGAAACAAGCAGCCAAGACAAGATGCAGAATATAAGCTATAAAGCTAGCACTTGGGTTACAGAGCAGCATCAGGCTGGTTGCTAGATAGAGTAGAAGCAGTCAGTTTGGTGAAGCCTGTCCACATCCGCCAAGTGTCACAACAGCCGCCTACCCGCCCGGACATTATGATAGCAGGTATGAGCATCAGACCGGGTAGAGAATGCTGTTGGCAAGGCAACGCTTACATCCTTGGCACACCTTCTCGTGGACAGGCAGTCACCCTGCCGGCGCAGTGAAGGAACAATGTGATCTGAGTTGCATGAACGATGATGTTGCATGTTCTACTCCATCTGTAGCTCAATGGACCTCCTGCTTTTTATCAACGCCATATGCACATATGATATTCATTTACATTCGGAAGGAGTATGGTGACTTGGTAGCCCAGGAACTGTTTTGTAAGGCATGCAGGTGTGGATAACTTCCTCGCTTGAAATGGAAAGCGTTCAGATCAGTCTACAAATCACACTATTACATACCGGACTTGTTCTGCTGCACAAAACCCCACTGCTGGCACATGGCGTAGTAGCACAACCTCCCTGTGGTCTGATATACACTGGTGCCACTGGGAATGCCTTTCTGTCAAGGGCAAACAACGGTCAATGGGGGCTATCCACGGGCACGCCCACCTGTTCAACGTAGTGAGACGGCCAACAAGGTCGCAGGGTCTCGTGATCCAAACCAGCGGCAGACATCAAGAAACTGTCTATGTGCAGCACAAGTGCGCCATGCATGCACAGGCCTCTGCGCCTTTGTCATGAGGAAACCGTCGTCTGCACTGGCCAGGTGCTTGCTGCCACCACAGCATATGAGCTGCGCCTATCCAGCCGGTTCATGCTCAAATCCTGATTCCTCCGCATCGCACCGGCCCCGGATGAGACGCGGTGCCCCATGCATATGCGGCGCAACCCTCTCCTGCACTTGTTGCACATCTAGCTGCCCCCCCCAATATGGGCGCCACGGGCGACGGTTGGTCATGCTTCGCATCATGGATGGAGTTATGCCTGAGTTTCGCATTCCTATCGATCACTGAAGCGTCGGCATCGCCGAGGGGTAATGCACAAGCCAAACAGACACGGAAAAACAGTACAGTAACCTCATGCCTGCGTGCCACATGAAATACGCGCGCAATGTATCGGTATGGCTCTCAGGACACGCTGATCGCTTGAGCCGCTGCTGGGCAGCATGCCTCGGCGCTGACCTTGGGCAATGCTGGGCCCCCAAAACGTGCATGCCAACTCCGCTGCCACCAGAAATGCATTGCTGGGGCCAATACTCGCGGGAAACAGAGGCGTAGATGCAGCTCCCGCCGCAACGAGCACAGTGGGGATCGCCACGAACACAATGGGGGGGGGGTGGAAGGAAGTTGGTCGGGAATGGACTGCGGGAGTGTGCGCGAAGGATCCGGGCGGGGTGGCCTTTCGGGGGAGGGGAAGATCCGGTGGAGATATACAAGGGGGGG